>JAFELO010000995.1:45660-113825 GCA_017140195.1 Eumaeus atala
TTCGTCCGTGTAAGAAGTCCGGACGCTAGTACCGGCCACAGCAAAGCGCGGGCTGTTCTCGCTTGGTTGATCGCTCGAAAAGTTATAATATCATTACCCAGCGTGTAGTGTGCCTAAGTTTTCCCGCAAAGAAAATATCACAATTTCCTGTCACACCAGTCGTTATCTCGGAAAGTTATTCCTTATTTAGTCGCAACATATAGAGTACCTCTTTGTAGGCGTGTACTTACAGAATAATTTTGCCTTGTTTTATAATTTTACTGCATACGCGCTATTTAATACTGCAGATTATATATACATGAACAATTTAAAAAAAAAATATTAATGGCGATTAAGTTCATAGGATAATAGTTCGATGACTTGACACGACGTGTTGATGGGCGTCATACGCTTCACTTTTAATTCTATTACATTATTTTATAAAGTAAGGTAAATGCATTTATTTTTTTTATTTTAGGTACCAGGTCATCAGAAGCCGACACGACGTGTAATACACCATATGTGTTACGTAGAAATGTGTATTGCGACATTAGTATCTATATGTATTACTACTTTTAACATAACCCGGTACTGGCAGCTTCCTAATTTATTTATAAAGAATAAGTAATACTATATTACGGCGGAATTGAGCCAGCAGGACCGGAGAGATACTTTTCGCTTATACGTTTCCGCCTCAAAGTGACAATATAGCTCTTGCGTTACGTGCGGCTTGTAAGTTTCCGGTGGCCCATTGCAGGGAAGGAGAGAAGGGGTTAATGCATCTGCCTGAAAATATGTAAATAATAAATTATATATAAGGTTCCGACTGCTAGTTATAAAATAAAATGTATATTATAATATTCAATGTAGGATACTGGACTGGTAGATGATCCGAGCAACATAGGGAATTCTTGAATATTATTATGGAATGGCTTATATTCCTTGTGTACCTGTCAAGTGTATCTTATTTAAGCGTGGGTAAAATTAAAAGCCCTGGCGCCGCCTACCCATGGAATATACATTTAGACATGGGCGATGTGTCTATATGCCCGCTACAAGGGACAAATCAATTTTAATATCATTTAATGTATATATAAACTGGTCTCGCTGACGTAATTTTTTTATAATATTAGGACAAACAGGTCGTGAATAAAACGGGAAGGGTTGCGCCATAAACCGGCAACGTCCGTCGCGATATTAAAAAGGGGACGAACGATATTGCAATATCACATTTATGCGAAATGTCCAACATCCAGATCGTATTGATAAAAATAAGCGATTTTTTATTGTAACCTCATATTCCGGGCGTTATTTAATGTGAGCCAGCAGCTCTGTGGTGGACTCATCTGACGACGTTTATCTCATCGAGTAGAACAAGACTTTGATTTTAAGTATCTACTAATACTAATTACAATTTTGTCTTTGTGTATATTTATGGTGTAGTTACTAAATCTGTTTGGATAAATATATACATGGCCACCATCTACCAGTATAACCAAGTTTAAATTAATAATTTAAATTTTAATAACGAGAACTGAAACACTAGTTATAACTTTACCTAGTTAAAGATAACCTTCCCAGATGAAACCTCCTATGGAAGTGTATTATATATAGCTTCCAGATATATATATATATATATATATATATATATATATATATATATGAAGCTGGAAGCATGCACAAAATGCTGTAATCCCCGGGAGAAAAACTTCCAATTTCTTAAATAATCACCACAAGTTCAGATAAGCGTCGAATGCACAAGCGACTGCGGAAAATTGGCGAGACAGTTGGGTAGGTACGGACAAAGCAGACGCTGGTCGCCGCGCGGCGAGCGGCGTAGTGTGACGTAGCCGGCGCGGCGCGCGCGGTTCTGCACGCTCCTGATAAAATTTATGGCCACTTCCCCTTTAAAACAATATTGAGGGCTCAGTTGGGATTTATGTCTCGCCGCTGCTGCAGCGACTCAATTTATTCTTCAATTTTTCATACAATAACTCACATACGTATTACGAGTGATGGATGAAAAGGACTAACTTTCGGGCTTTAATAAGAACCTCCAGATGCGAATCTCCAAATTGGTTGAAGTTTATTGCCCACTTATGTCAGGCTTAACTTGCCCTCGTAGCCTTTCACGAAGTAAATAATTTATGACGTCGATTGTTCTGATTCTGATATTAGAAAATTGTTGTAGATATAACAAGTGAAATTTGATTACAAAGAAAAATACGTACCTTCTCCGTGGAATATTATGTAATATAAGAACAACACAGTTAGAATATATATTTAGTATATACTTATATAAAGAAATAGTAAATATAAAAATTATCCACTATTTTAGTGCTGTCGTCGTTTTAGTGTTGTTTTTTTCATTTATCATCATCCACATTATCAGCCCTTATCGGTCCACTGTTGGGCATAGGCCTCTCTCGATGAACGCCAAGACTACCGATCTCCTGCTACTAGCATCCATCCCGGACCGGCTACTGCATGAATTTCGTCTTCCCACCTAGTGAACGGTCGATCAAAACTTCGTTTTCACAACAGTCCTAAAATAAGAAGCCTTGTTTCATGTTTCGGCCCATAGGTCATCACGTAGCGAACGCATTGGTTGAAGACTTTCGTCTTCAAGCTCTGTGGTTCTCTTTTCTCTCTTTCTCTCTCGTTCTCTTTTTTTCATATGTATCAAGTTTTATTATTAATATTCACTGGAGCTCCTTGTAGTTTCTTACATATTTTTTATTTGCGAAAAATACTTTAAACTACGATGTTATATTATTTTAATCCCCAATTTCATAGACAGATAACTAAATTTCTTCGTCAAAATTCCAATTCTTCTCCTGTGGACAGGCAAAAAAGCATAATTACGATTTATTTTTGTATACATTAGCACTCCATTGTTTTCCTTTGTTGTGTTCGTCTAGCATGGTGATAAATAGCCCCCCAAGATACATTGCGAACAGTAAAGACAATCAGAAATGAGTATTGGAAGAACAAGCCGGCGATCGAATATTAAAAAGTAATGATATGATTAAAGCATAGCATATTTCACGCGTAGCCAAGGTTAAGATTACTATTATTTGGCCAAACACACATTTAATTAAAACTAAATAAGGCTTAGATATTTCATATTATACAAAACAAACATTAATTGAAAATACGGATAAAAATACTCAAAAATGCAATTAATATTAAATACAGCAATGAAAAGCGATTAAGAAACCGTTTTCTACTATGAAATAATTGGAATTTTAATTGCTCAAACAGAAAACTCTTTCTTTAGAATTCGTTTACCACTGCCATTAGGCTTAATTCAAAAATTAATTTAAACTTTCACAAGGTTGAGCCGGGAAGCGAGCTTCAGTGTAAAGGCAATATCAATTTCATAATTTTAATTAAAAAAAAAACTAAGTTCTCTGATGACAAAGTCTCGTACTTTTTTAATAACGGAAATGTTAACGACAGCGAATTTCGTCCACGTCCCGTTCCTAACATCACTTTGACCGTGTTAAAGTGCTGTATAACGAAGGGAACATAGCTATATTTGTTAGTATTCGGGGCTGCATCAGCTACGGCGCTCATCTATATAGAGACAAGCCAATGAGAAAGTGCACATTGTAGTGCACAGATAATTTTCACAAGAGAGAGCACAGGCAGGACTGATCTATTTACTTAGCTCACAGGGGTTGTAACACCGATAACTTCCGGGTCCCGAACTGACATACGGAATTGGAACATACCAATAACACTGACACGGAACAAGACATGAACTAATCTTGTGATCAGCGACTGAAAACACCTGAGACAAAATATTTAAAAATGTTTTCATACTTAAAGTCCTGCCCACTGTACACACGAAGCTAGGTAGTAGTATGTGGTACTACCTAGTTACGTGTGTGTAGTATATAGATTTTTTTATTCAGTAAGTATTTATTATAAGTTTATTGTTAATTATTTGAATATCATATCATTAATTAATATATTTTATTTAAAATTTAATTCCAATTTGATGATTAAAGACAACTTAAAGCCACATTTCATCCAATTAAAAATCTAATAATCCAGTAAAAGTTGCGCAGAATGTAACAATAAAACATTGTTTCAATGCGTTATAGTGATTAGAACAAAACCCGCATTCAGTTAAATGTAATTGCAGCCCGTATAGTGGATATCGCGACGCAATCAGCTCTATTGTTTATTAAGTGACCGACAAGTGAAACTAAATAAACCATAAAGCATTTGGGACACAGCACGCCTCTTGTTTTATACGTAAATACTCTACAAATTGGATATTGTTATCAGTTCGCTTTATGAAGGCTATTCACTTCGAAGAATCGTAACGTTTACAGCTCTTTACTAGTGTATTTTACATATTCGTGTTAATTATACGTACTTTATTCGTGTCATTTTCTTTGCTGGTTTCATCGGTATCTATGTGTCAATAATTAAGCAGATTCTAGGAATTTGGTGCTCTTATTATTCGAGTATTCTACTCGACCTTATGGTAGCAGGGTTTTAGTAATGAAGTAGTCTAAGAAAATTACAGAAAGGAGTTTCTTATTAAATTAATGTTAAAACGCAGCAATATTCCTAATATAAACACTCAAACTGAGGAAACTTGGAAATTATCTAGTTTAATAACTAACTAATTATGACAAAAATGTTTAGTGGTAGACTTACAACAACTTGGGAGACTTCCCAAAATACATTGTAAAATAAAATATAAACAAAATATTTAATTAGGAATAATAATATAATCTATCATATACCCACGTTTGAGATAATGGAACACCATGTTTTAGTATCGAAAGTAACACTAACATAACAATGTGTAAAATAAATCACCACCATGCGAACGAAACATTGCGAATTGTATAAATTAATTAGAGATGTATGAAGTACAATTATGTGTAAATTCTATGTGCATATAGAAATTAAAACACTAACTAGAACAATGCAAGAACAATGTAATCGGAGGCACCTAAAAAACAGTGAAATTCTAATGGTAATCATCGTACGAGGATAAAGTGTGCGTAACACATTGACTATTCATCAAGTTATACGCTGACTAAGAATTAATTGTGAAGCGCAATGAACGTTTGTAAATTGCACGGAATGATTGCGGAGTGATCGTGATGCGGGTTCATTACAATAACCTGGCATTTAATTGAATACTTGGAATGTTGGTGGAGACCGGTGGAGACACGTATCGCTACTCCTAGTTCGGTTCGGCATTGCGGATCTATTAAATAGTACCGTGTGCATTTTATAAGTGAGTTCTTGTCATTCTCACTGTATAATTATAGTATTTATGTTGGTGGGAAAATCTACTGCTATTATGCGGCTTTTCATTACTATACTTATGTTGGGTAGTCCCTACATATTTTATACGCTTGCTCTTTTGATGTATAAGTATTATATTGTTTGGTTTTGAGTGATTTAATAGTAAAAGTACCTGCATATTTTAGACAGATCTTCTTTTCATACAAGAGCATTTTTATACTTCTCCTCTCTTCTACTTCTCCTTTCGAGATGTTTTACAGAGTGCACCTTGCTCCCCCTTTACTCATGGCCTAAAAAGTCTTCCTCTTCTTCGCGTGCCTCTCCGATCAGCGAAGGTTGGCTGTCAATTTAGCGATTTCTCTCTATCCATAGTGAGGCGAGACAGCAAAAATTGAATTCGTAAAAGTAGTTTTATTGTAATCAATCAACCGACATATATATATTATTATTTTACAAAATAATTAGGTTTATGTCAAGGATGATTGCTGTAAAAAATCGCAATGAAGCAGGCGACATAAGGTTCCAGTTATACATTACATATGAGTTTTCTCTGAAAACCACAATAAAATTCCTCTCGCTATTATTGGAATTGTGTTAATCATATTTCAGGCTAATTTAAAAGTCATACACATTCATTAGTCATAAAATGGAATAAAGGCACTCAATAATAAGGGGAAATAAATGAACGACCAATTATTGTCATTTGACACGGCACAGCATTCCAAGTAAATGGCCGTAAAAATGGCAGCGCACTTAAATGTGAACATATTCCATTTCTCAGTACCTATTATAATAAAATTTTACTGGAGGCCTATATACATATTCACAATCAATACGTGATAAAGTGTAAATGAAAATATATAACACCAAGAAGATGTAATATTAATTATCTGAAGTCGATTTTTATTTCTGTCTAACCCATTATCAAAGCTAATGACATGTACACTATTTCATCGCTCTAAATTTAAATGTGCTTAACATTGTCGGTTTTCTATATATACATACGTAATAATTAAATACGAAGAATCAGCTAAAACTAATAATGTTCTTAAACTCGCATCTTTTTTTAATCAAACCGGTAATGAGAAGTGGTTTTTCATACGACATACGTATTCAATAACGCTTTTTCTGTAATTCCATTATACGGACAACATGCATAACCAAAAATGGATATAACGCACTTAGCGTTTAATGGAGCGTTTGTAGAAAATGTAGATACTAGTGATGTAAATAACCGTTAACGTTTTTACTTCAAAGGAAATCACCAACACCTAGTGTTCTGAGAACGCCGAGAAAGCCCGCTGACAAATCGCTTTCGTTCTAACGTGGAAACGAGATGACATGGTACACCCGTGCACAGAATTAAATAAACTTGACATGACAAGACAGTGAACTATTTAACATGCATTACGGTACCGGAGAAACATCAGACAATGAAATTAAAAGTCTTCTGTGTCATAACGTCTGCCGCTGCATTGAAAGTGAAAACGAAACCGGTCAAGTTCGTGTGAGACCTCCCACAATGTAGGGTTCGGTAAAACGCATGGTGGCTTTTTGAAATATGATACTGAGGTCAATCAAGTTATAAAAAAATACATTTTTTAAAAGGCAATTCGTAAAATAACGGAGTCCATCCATTATTTTTTGCAAATTGTACCTGATGAATCTTTAAACATGAATTATTTATTTTTAAGTTAATATAACAACTAGCGGCGCCTTATGGCTTTACCAGCATAACTCTGTTCCTATTGGACGTCATGTTATTACTTTAACCTATAACTCATGTATGTCAATTGTGTTGTCAATGTTGCTATGAACTTAGCTATCACTCATAAAAAGTGTTCTTCGTTAAACGATAAAAAAAATTAAACCACCTTATATTTGCACGAGCCATATTTACATTTACTTACAATAAATACAGTTTTATCGACATATTGAAAATATAATGATGAGTCAATAGCCTGACAGTTTATATTGCGATGGATATAAAGTGACTACCGACGCCTATAGACATCATTAAATATGTTACAAAGTTTTCTTATCGAACAATAGAAAAAGGCCATTAAATTGATATAGATATTTATAAACGAGCTTCAATAGTAGGGGTAATGGAAGGGAAGCACAATGGTAGCGCCAGACACTATAAAAGTGGGTGATAATTATCATTATAATGTGTGCTGATGTTCATACCTTGTCAATACAATATTGCAAACTTGTCGCATCTGCAAAAATTCGGCTTTGATCATGCTTAAAAAAATGTACATACCTTTAATTTTCAATATTCGTCGATTTCAACATCAAAGTGGTCATTAAAAATCATGACTTGTAAATCGATGAGAAGTATTCAAATTAATGTAGTTAATGTTTATTTATGTGAACATGTTTACTCTATTGCTGGAGTACTTTGTCAACGCCTCTTCTCTTTCATTAAATTTGGTTGAGGAATATACCTTTTTTTTCTTGGTAAGTCATCGCAATCAATTCCCTTCTGTAAAAAAGTAATCTTGGATGAATTTTGGCTACAGTGACCGAAAGATACTCGATATGTTATATCATGACCGTACGCGCTACGCAAGTGCAATTTCCGAATAAGCAATACGACGTAACCAAAAAGAAGTAGCACGGACTATTCAAGACATATATGCCTGTAGCTGCATCACGACCATTTAATGGCATATAAAAAGTATTTGAGATCGCTGCCGCCATCTTTGTTTCATATTAATGGTGGATCGTTAATATACTCCAATTAAGTTTATTGTCGAAACGTCGACTCCAATAAGCGAGATGTATTGGGGGCGCGCGATGCGCATGTGATCGATCGCTATGAGTTATATCCACCTAGTTACCCCTTCAATTGGATCCTTGATTGGTTTGACGTCCCAACCATTATAATGCGTATGACATGCCAATGAATTGAAACATACCGTTTATTGAAACGTGAAATAATTAACGTGCTACATCCATTGATTTACAAAGTTATTTTTTAATCAATATCTACATCTGGAATAGGAGTTCAAGACGACACGAAGAAAAGAATATATCTGAAGCTGGTCTCAATTTATATAAAAAAATTCACTTCATTATAAAGACCAAATCAATATTCAGCGAAATGCGTAAAACTATTTTTATTTTGATTCAGCGGAGCTTGATACTTACGTTGGTACTTTGACAGTATCATGTGTAAGGGTCAGTTGTTCAATGATAGTTGTGTATCTTTATTCGGAGAACATCGGTCGATACTGAATATTCACAGGAGAGTCTTAGAGTGGTACACAGCCGGCTGTTTCGCATTTGTTAGCAACAAGTCCGCATGTATTAGCAATAAGCATATGAACGGAAAATATTTTCCTGCATTTGTATTAATGCAAAAATAACATGTGTCTTGCATGCAATATAGTTTGTCCGTGCGTCACACGGGAGTCGGCGTACTCGCACAGGTAGATATAAATGTACAAAGTTGTCGCCGTGGTGAGTACTTGAATTAATTGCGCCAATTACATAGTAGAAAACAATCGTCCTATGTGATTGTCGCAATGAGCCGCTTATTAGACGATTATACGTTCCGTAGCGAAACAGAATGCTTAGGATTCACAACGAAACGTTGTCATTATCCAAATCGCAAATAATTTTCCGCAAGTTTGGATTGATTGCGTGTATTTTAATTATCTATTTTAGTGTGCAAAATTACAAATTGTGCAATATTATTGACCGTTTATGATTAATGTTGAAGATTGTACATGCAAGTTTTATAACTATAAGACGATAAGGCCTATCCCCTTTGGCGTGGAGATGTGTTGTGTTCTTGTTGTAAGACGAAGTTTAAACAGGGCTGGAGTAACTTGATGTGATTATTTTTAAATCACGTATATACTTAAATAGTAAATCATAAAAATTACGGGTGATACTATTCTTTTATTTAGGAGCTTTCGGCTTTGACACTACGCTCACTCTATCGTCACTTATTATATCGGTTATCACTATGTTTGTTACTCATTGGCTATTGCCGTGGCTTCGTCCACGTGGACTTCAGACAAGAGCATGTGTGAAAGTTAGTATTTCTATAACTTATGTACATGTACCAGGATGACAGATAAGTTATAGAAACCATGAGCTGCAACATTTCCAAGTTACACATCAAGATCCGGTAGTTTTGGCGTGATTGTGTAACAAACATCCGTACATCAGTACAAACTTTCACATTTATAATGTTTGTAACATTGATAAGAGGCGACCGGCTGGCTCCGCTGGTAACGTGGCGGTTAGTCCGCGTGTTACGCCAGAGATCGCGGGCTCGAATCCCGCTTAGGTTATGGATGTTTATTGTATGTATTTCTGTAATAAAATCTTAAATATATAAGATTTCTTAAATATACAAAAATCTTAAATATGATTCCGTTGTATAGCACCTGTAACACACGTCCTTACGGTACTTAGCACGGGACTAGGCCAACGTAGTGTGATAAGTGCACAGATATTATTATTATATTATTATTATTTCTAAATATTTAATAATTAAATCATTACTTTATTAAAATAAACTCTTTGTCTTCAGGTCAACAGGAAGACAATAAATATGCTCTCAGCAGTAGCGTGGCCAATAACCCAGGGGCCAGGTTGTGCGCGCAGTGCGGGAAGGTCATCACGGAGAGGTTCCTCCTGAAGGCCATGGAGAGATTCTGGCACGAAGACTGCCTCAAGTGCGGTTGCTGTGACTGTCGGCTCGGCGAAGTTGGCTCTAAACTGTATTATAAAGCTGATCTCATGCTGTGCAAGAGAGACTACCTTAGGTAAGCGTATTACTTAGTGTTTCGCATTGTTCCTTCAGCAACCCAAGAGGTTTAAGGATGATGTTCAGCAGTAGAGGAATGACCGACCAATCATAACACTGCTACACCTGTGTCGCCGGGATCAACAGCGGCAGTCAACATACTGATATGATCACTTGGAACCCAAGATAAAAAGCTGAAGCTGCCTTGGGACCCGCAACAAATTAAGAAAATACGAAGAGTAGGGACTAATTCCAATTCTTGCAGTTATACTTCTTATGGCGCGATAGGGAAAAATTATGAGAGTAATTTTTTACGATGCGCGTAGACACTTTGAAAGCGCACTGAAAAACACTACGCAAAAAGACACCCTGTATTTAGCTATAGTTAACATTTTAATTTTTCAAAAAAAGTTGCCAATTCGTTGTAATAAAATTTTCAATGTCCTAAAGACCTTCTTTCTATTGTTAGAGTCGTCTTGTCTACAAGCTTAGAATAAAGCGACAGATAAATAAAGCGACAGATAATATTTTTAACAGATTTGTCTTCTTAGCCAAAGAGGTATAACTTCTAACGTGTGCACGTCATATGTACACATTCTTTTACTTTTAAAATTGCTTACTTGTAAGCGTTTGATTGTAACAAATATATAATTGTCAAAAGGTTATTTGGTGCCACGGGCAACTGTGTGGCGTGCAACAAAGTGATCCCCGCCTTCGAAATGGTTATGCGAGCTAAGAGCTTTGTCTACCACTTAGAGTGCTTCGCCTGTCAGCAGTGCAATCACAGGTAACTTGTTAGCTTCACAAACTCACCACCGCTATAACCACTATTGCGATATTTATTTAAAAAAACATTTTTACTTTTTAATATGGCTTAACAAATAGTCGCGGCAGTTTGTTTCCATGTTGTGTTTTAAAATATACAACAATATTTTATAAAAGGCGGCGTAGTGCTGCATGCAGTGCGACCGGGGAAGTAATCCCGCTCACTTGATACCGCCGTGAACGACGGATATGCTCTCGAGTTACGTGGGATTTGTACATGCAGGTCCATTGGAGGGAAGGTAGAAAAAGCCTTTGTCGGTATTCGTCAAAAAGCGCTGATTTCTCGTTTGCCCCCTTACACTATAAAAACATATTAAAAAATGTACCCTAGCCCTCTCCCACTTATAACACCTAGGCTATTATGAGTGGGAGACTATTCTGCTCATTCACTGTTGACATTGATGTCCATTTACTTATTGTCACATAAACAGAACATCAAAGCATACAACTTTTGATTTTGAGACAATTCCATATTATATATTTCACCTTCGCCCCCTTTCATCCTACAGTAGTTGCGACTATGCGTTGTCGGTCACGCCGTAACGGAAGTGATTTAAATATGTATATATATTTTTTATATTAAGGGGAGAAAACGAGCTGACGCTTATTAACATCCGCACAATTACCGTGCCAATGCGGTGCCCTTCTTTTCTCCTCCCCTCCAATAAATAAAATATAAACAGCACTATATCTAAAACTAAATGAGGTTATTACCTCATTCAAATCATATGCATATTAATGCATCGATATTTCCATCCTATATTATACAATTCCTTCGATGACCAGTCATTCCTTATCGTACAATTTACATTAATGATTGGCAAACAAGTAACGCGGCGTCTATAAATTGTATACAGGTTCTGTGTGGGCGATAGATTCTACCTGTGCGATAACAAAATACTATGCGAATATGATTATGAAGAGAGGCTGGTTTTTGCGAGCATGGCGGCCAACCCCAGCGGCTTAGCGCACATCAGGCGGCAAGTCAGCGGACTGCAGGTATGTTTGGGATTCATCGTTATTTTTACCTTTTCTACATGTTTGTTAACGGGAATGACGACAGTCAGACATACATCAGCTTACTCCCCAAGTAAAGCGCGCGTAGAGAACTTTTACTTCATTAAATATATCATTAAATCCTCAAGGGAACACAATTAGGAACATTCCTGTGATTGTGTTAAATTAACGTTTGGAGTTATTTCGGCAATGTACATGCACTACGCCTTATATTACGTCACATATAAGTCAAATTTACCTTCACATCTACTTTTATAATTAAAGACGGCACATTAAAAGAGCTCTGGGCTTTATCATTAAGTTGTAACGTACATTTAAAATAAGCACACTCATTTTTGACCGACCGGCCGGCGCTGTAATAGCATCGCTCAGGTAAACCGTGCATGTGGACCCAGAGGTCACGGGTTCGAATCCCGTCCAGGTCATGGATGTTTATCTATGTATTAAATTTATTTCTATAGTAAAAAAATATATATGAAATTTCTTACATTTATAAAAGTATGAAATATGTTTACTTTGTTAAGTACCTGTAACACAAGTCCCTACGATAATTAACACTACTAGGCTAGGACTAGGCTAACGTACTGTGATAGGCCCACAGATATTATTAGCCGTAAGCTTATTCTGAAAATTGTGGCTGTTTTCATCAATGTTTGATGCTAAAGCATAGTGCACCAGCCAACAATAATATTTTAAATACTTTTTTCTTAGACGCGTTTGGCTCCATCATCCATACACAGCTACTACAAATGTGTTGCCTCGATAGCGGAAACCATTGATAAAATCATCGCAGGTGCCCAAAGGAATAGCTAAAACTGTGTTGAGAGTAGAACTCAACCAAATCAATCAGAGGACAATAGTAGCATATTACACTTCCCAAGTCAAAGCAGGAGACAGTACGAGTTTTTGCAGTGACTTATACAAGCCAGGTGAGGCCCAGCAACCGTGCACAACGGAGATGTTAGATTATAATCCATAATTTGTTATGGTATGAACCAGGATATCAGATTGCGTAACATTTAACATTTACGCAAACATTAAAAAATATTACCAGCTAAAAACAGTAAACATTATATTAAATGATCAGAAGACGTAGACGATGTACAAATTACCATCAATACCAATAAAGGTTTACAACTTTAATATTCCATGCTCAATTTGAAAAATCCAATAAAATTATGAATACGTATCACGTTACTTTAATATTTTACGGTCGGATATCAATGTGTGTCTCATGTTGCAAGTTCTCACCACGTGTACGGAAGACCACACGCCACGCTCGATCAATTAGAGGACCGTTGTGACGTGGACCAATAATATACCGTGGGAGATCACAGCCAACATTAATTCTACAGCTTTTTCAAATACATGAAATCTAATAGCTTCCATAGCAAGCGTATATTCACGCCACTAAATGTATTTACAGATTTATTACGGGCTTGCCTATTATATACGCTTGTTTAAACTTCGAACGCAATAATTCTCTTGTTTATGGAACTACATAATGTATCAGTTTTTCTAACGGCCAATGTAGATAAAAGGTACGTGAAAAAGTAGGCAGCGGAGCAAATAACTCCCACAAGGACACTGTTAGTGGAAGATTCTATCTCCAGTTTATTATGTTTCTTTTGTGATCATTAATCTTTCTCGAACGAACGCTTGTCGGAATGCGAATGTGGGGGAATCTATTTCATTTTATGAGTCGCGCGAGTGGAGGGAACTCATTCAGCCGCACGACACTTCTAATCGACTTTTTGATTGCGCTCACCCTGTACTGTAGTAGAGTTCGATAAGAGAAGATGTTATTAGAATGAGCAAAACTGGCCTTTCCAATCATGATGTCTTAAGTTTTCGCGAATGTTACGCATTAAAATATAACAGCTATACGGATTTTACCGCGGTTTATTTAATTATTTAACTAGTCCGACGTTTCAGAATTTTATAGTTCCATAATTTTACGGGTACTTTTATTAGCTTATGACATCAGGACATCTGTCATCTCAGTCCACCCGTGAACATGGTTGCAGGCTTCCGAAAATTTGGGCTAGTTAAATAATTAAATAATTCGCGAAGCATTCATAAATGCCAAACAACACTTACTTATATCAACTCCAAATCATAAAAATAATAATTGAATAAGAAGTTAATAATTTTGTCATAACGGTTGTTACAAAGTAAAAAAGTAACAACTACCTGCTTTCCAACCAGAAAATAAACAATGGTTCCCAAATATCACAAAAATAAACTTTCTAAAATTGTACGCAGAGAACTTCTTAGCTTGTTTTATCAATGTAAAATAATTATAAGTTTGTCTATAACTATTTTTTTTTTTTTATTTTTTTTTTTCGGCACTACTGCGGCACTTGTCCAGCCCTAACGGTTCAACTGATTACGGAAGACTTTTTGTCTTCTGGTTATAGGTAGACGATAGGGGGACAGACCCCCCTCCTTTCCCGCAGATGGGAAGAAGCAAACCGAAATTTTAGTGGACTATGTTATTATTAGATCTATAATAGTACCAAGAAACATAGCACGCATGCAAGTACATAGTGGATATGCAATATTTCATTCACTGACAAAATCCAACTTATAGTTGATGTATAATATGAAAATATAGTAAAATGTTAATTATGCACTCCTTACGGTTGCACCATACAACTTTCACATACACACATATAAGGCTTTATATTTATTGAAGAAGGGATTGCCTTCCTCAATACATCCAAGTTTATGATCGTAAGTCTTTTAACTCCACTCTGTTGAGCAATTACGACGTTTCCCCATTATGTCATCAAAGACGAAAGGGAGAGCTATTGTTACAGCCCCTCTCTTTCATTACTTAAGGACTATATAAGAAGTCACAAGAAAGGCTTTTAATCGTTAACCCTGAATCAATGTTATCAATTATATATATATATAATTTTTAACTAAAAAAAAATTTTTTTTAATTAAATTAACAACAAAGGCTTTTAATCGTTGACCCTGAATCAATGTTATCAATTATAATATATATATATAATTGATAACATATGCCATCTCGTTTCGTGAATCTGCATAATATGCGGATGTTTATGGGCACTATCTCTCCGATTTCTCGTTTGTTACTCTATGTTATAAAAAAAACCGAGCGCGTGATACGCTTCCTTTTTAACCAAGCTGCTATTGTTTCAGTCCCCGAGCGGAGGTTACGTGGGAGGCTCCAGCGGCTGCGTGGCGGGAAACGCGGTGCCACTTGACAAGGACGCAGGCGGGTGCGCGGGCGCCGACGACGCGTCCAGCGGTTACGGCAGCCCGCCGGACCCCGACGTGTGCGACGCCGCGCGATGACTGCCGATGCCGCGCCGACTTATCGCTTCGGTTAGTTCTACTTTTAAACTCACCTGATCTTTCATTTGATTTTGGACCTCATAGTTTCTACCGTAACTGACTAGCCTCCTATATGTAATTATAATATTTTATATCGATAGACATAAATCTCTGTGATCTTTTTGTGTTCGAAATTTTACATAACTTAAGAGAATAGTTATAATTATTGAATATAATTTAATTTATTCCCATACAAAAATATCGCTAGATTCATCTCTACTTCAATATAACTTATTATAATGATGAGAATCCTTTGACCAAAAGTGTCGTAGCGCGCAAGGAACTAGTCGTAAGAGGTTCACCTCTCCGTCGAAGAAATACACGACAAATCTACAATGGCCCTTAGCAGTCCCGATCTCGGGGTTCTTTGGTCATACGATAGTTCCATATTAAAAAAAAAAAATATTTCGTGATAAATTCTTGTTTTATTTTCATTAATCGATATAATTTGTTTTAGGTGAAACCTCACTGAGCGATGGCGAACATTTTTATTGAACCCCGTTTGGTTCGCTCTGAATGAAGGGGATTCTTACTAAGCGATTATAATGTTAGTGCATTTCCTTTTTTTCTTCATCTCATCAGACACCCGATAATGTAAACATGTGCTTCATTCATGTAAAATGTAGCACAAGTGGATTGTGCAATTTGTATTAGACACGGCTAATATCAACAGTACGTATGCAAAGTCAGTTGAGTGCAGTATTACATCGTCGCATACTTTAAAAGCACCGCAGTACATTAGACGAGGTTGGTGCGCCCACTTTACAAAATGTCCAGAATGAGTCGCGATAGCGTTGTCAGAACACGATATTCCCATTATGTATACGATTTGAGTCTACTTGTTAAGATAAAGTCGCGTTCGTACGACGTGAACTCTCGCTTATTCTATCGTATAGTCAGTGACAAAAATGTGTTATTACCTGATTCCAAAATGGAGGAGGTTATCTGTCTGTTAATTGCACTATATAGTTTTTGTTTCTATTTGTACGTTAAGTTTTTGTCATTGATTATAATGATTCCAGCCGAATCACTCCCGAGTATTTTGAATAATTATGAACACTTACTAGTATTTATATTTGAAATATAATTCATTGCAAAAAAATATATAAATTCCATACAACGAGTCTGGTCCATGTAATATATTATTGATTAAATCGATCTCATTGTTATTATAAAAATTGTATACTCCGGAGTATACCACATTGTTATCATACAAGGTATGAAATTTCTAGGGATATTCTTTTTATGCACTACGATTCGGATAAGTATATGTTATATTTTTACCAAAGATGATTTCAGTTTTGTACATCTAATAAGTTTTCATGTTATTTGAGTTTATATGTAATAATGAGACCTTTTCTGGTACTTTGAAGTGGTGCAATGGTTGATATAATTGTTAAGTAACTACTGTATATAAGATTAAAGTTGTAATTAGGATATGTAAATTATATTTTCGCGATGCTAACTACGATGTTTATTCATTTCACTCACACAGCAGCTGTTCGCTTACGTTTGTTGGACTCGCTGATATCCACACACATTTTCTAAAAAAAATCCTTATGTAACATAGACATTTTTACAGTGAATATTTGTGTAATATTTTAAATGTCCTTAATAGACATGTCAGATAGATATCCCAGTGTATCATAAAATAACAATCTCAAAAACATCGACAAAATAACTTTTCATTTATGGTTATTATGTAAATAAATATATTTATTTAATATTTACGCGTGTGTTTTATTTTAAAATTAGAATTTGTTTTTCAGAAATATATCTATCTGAATGTATCGTTGTCGAATGCTTTATATGTACCACAGATATCTTAAAAGGAATTTCTTTTTGATATCTATGGTTCCTAAAATTTTCAAAAAATATAAAGATAGCACAAATTCGTGGAATTTGGACAATTGAATTACGAAATTATCTGACTATTTGTGCCCTAAAATAATATAAAAAGTACCTTCACGCCTATTATCCCCGAACAGGTAGGTAGAGGTCCAGTAGATATACTAGCACACCCACGTTTAGCCAAGGTACTGAGGTCCATGATGTCATAGGTGGCAAGCCTATGGCCACTTCGGGCACATTCCAAATAAATAAATAAAACACATTTAAAATAATATTATAATCATTAATACATTTACAAGAACTTATATTATTTTAATTATAGTACTTTTAAAATACCATAAGCACATCCTTGTAGTCCCATTAATTACGAATTTATTTGATGAATTTCATTAAAAAGAATACACTAAGCCCTCTGTGTGATTAATTAAAAGATACTCATCCTACTTTGTAGAGTTTAGTGTTGCCTTAAGGGCTAGCCTTATCTATCTTACATTGGATTATCTAGATCTCCGTTTGTCGTCTGGACCTTCATTGCAACGATTGTCGACTGCTCATTTGTCCCCTTATACTTACTACTAAAAAAGGTGGGTTTTTAATCGTAATTAAGTATTGATGATTACCGCCGCCTGTGTATACCCGTAATAATAAGTACACACTTATTATTCAGAAGTGGAAACGCAAAGACCGCACGAAATGTCAAATAGCTTAGCGGCAATATCATGTAGGCGAGAGATATATCGATTGTGCAGGCCCAATTCTGCTACATGGCTGCACTACTAGTTCTTAGACGTAAAAACAAACATACCAAAAATTCATAAATGATTAAAAAATATATGGAGTTATTATTGTGCAATCCAGTCGGATTGTACAAAAATAATAATACCATAAATCTCAGTCGAAAATGCTGCGTCACTGCCTTCTTAACGCGCATATGTAGATCAAAGTTACAATAATATAAGTTGGAATTTTATTCCAAAAAACAAGGTAAACTAGAGAAAACGCATCATTTTAATACACAAAAACCAATTTTTTTTTTAAATGCCTCCGTGTGTACACGTGCGCACTAGTGCACTAGCGCGCACTACACGTGCGCGCGCGCGCACGTGTAGTGTGTGTGTGTGTTTCGGAATATTAAGCACCAGGTTTCTATTGAAGAATGAAATAATTGTTTGACGCTTAACTTTGTGTTACACTACTTGCCCACATGTGAAAACGAAATTTGTAGTTTATTGGCCAGGTACGTGTATTGCAATCGTGGCCACATTAATTTGCGCTTTCACAAATTTTTTATACATATAACATTGAAATACAATATTTGTGACATTTCGTCAATACTTAAATTGTAATAAGAAATAATAAGGAAAAAACTATGCACCGTAATTTATTAGTACCATACAACTAATACATTTATAGACACAAAAGTATTATCTCTAGGTAAGCGAGGACTTGCAGGAAATATTAGAGTAAAAGTGATTTAAAAATCGAGATGAATTTAAAATAAACAAAAAAATTAATATAACAATAATGCCAATAAGCTTTGTTATCAACTCGAATGTTCTCACTTCTCCCTCTTGCTAACATCGAATGTAATCGGAATATCTAATATGATGTCTGCTTCGTGGTCTAGTGGTGAATGTCTAATACAATCCAACATTGAGGTTCTTCTGGTTTGAGTCCCGGGTCGGACCAAAGGTCATTGGGATTTTTCAAATTCTAATAACAATTTGAAGTCAAGAAGTTGGGAGTGTTACAACCCTGGGCTTCGGAGAGCACATTAGGAAGCCGGTCCTGCGCCTGGCTTCTCTCCGGTCGTATCGGACTACCGTGCAATCGGAATAGAGATGAGAGAACAGGGAGTTCACTTGTGCCGGCGCACACAACTATGCACTATAATATGACCTGCGCAGTTCTTGCGTCTCTATAGAAATCGCCGCAATGGCCGAAACTCAGCTAGGACCACATTATTATTACTTTAATACAGATCAAGTGGTACTGACCGTTCCTACAAATATCTTCATTTGATCTGGTTATTGTTTTCGACCCTACATTCCCACTAGAAGGTCGAAAATCAACAAAACAGAAAAATACATTGTGTGGCAACTGTCACACGCGACTGGAGTTTCCTCCGTAAGAACGAACATGATTATAATGCGTAAGGTACACAAGTAACATAAGCGTGGTAAAGACTAAAGCGTTACGATTAGCGTTTCGCACGATTTTATATCTCATATTTTTTTTATAACTCGAGCTTTAAGTAACTCCAAAAATTATTTCACCAATGACAAGAATAGAACAAAATGTGTTATATTTTGTTGTTGAAAATGTGTCACAATTTATATATTCCACACACGAGAATCCTTACGAAAATCCATTAGCAAAATTCTCATGTTTATTTTAAATATTTGAGATTTAAAATATAGTCCGTTCACTGCGCGCGATAATTGGCATAAGTGCCCTTTCAATCTTTTGAATCATTTAAAAATATATCATGGCTGGCAAAGCTATCGGTCTTTATCATTGTATGGATAATCTATTATTTCGACTTGAAAACATAAGAACCATGCTAATTATGACAAACTGCACAAAAGGCGACAGCATAGCCATAATACTACGGGTAAAATGGGACTTCTTACAAAAATAATAAATATTTAAGTGCTCGATATAAAGAAATTTGGAGAGGGATGTGACCAGGATGAGAGCTTTATAAGCTGATGATGATGGTGGTGATAGAGCTCTCGAGGTGTGGCTTCATTCGTTCGTCAGTAAGAATTTTTTTATTGTTTAGGGCAAATGAGAAATCGGACACTTAATTGTTTAGTTTATTCAAGTTACTATTATGGGTGTGAACGTGTCTCGTTAATTTCTCCTCGATGTAGAGCCTATTATTTGTACTGATTTAGGACCGCTTCTGTGTGTGAGGCCGACCAGGGCAATAGTTTCTCAAAGTTGAAAGGCAACGCTAACATTTGGCTTTGTTACGATATCATACCATTTTGTCTGTTAGTCATAAATCCTTAAAAAGTACAAGTAAAATGCAGGGTGCATGCAGAAGTAGAGTCTTGTAAAATTCATTTTAGCGGATATCTGCATCCTAATGGAACCTACCCGTCAAATTACAAGTCTGTAAATGTTATAGTTTATGAGATTTCGTGATTATTCAGTAACTTTTATATAATATATGAAGATTATGTACATCTAAATAATTATTGTTTTTAAAGATTAATCTTGTGAAGATCTTGTGTGTCATTATTGATTTACAAGATATATTATATGAAGATACACATTCAACGTCTCAGTAAAATCCGCATGAACGATGTGCGTGCACAATATAAAATTATGCACATATGCAACTTAAAAACTGGCGCATGAGTTTGATTTTGCAAAAAATATGTTAATCTTCCTGCAATCTTGTTTGCAAAAACCAGTCATGGTTGCTTCGGAATAACAGTTCAGTATGAAATCGTGTATCTTGTATTTTTGTAAATCAATGGCAGACATGAACTTTTGCATATGAGCCTGAGTGCAACAAAGATATGAATATTTTAAACCATGCACTCGCTTAATCACATGGCTCTTAAATGCTCCGAATATGATTCTCAATTAATTTATAAACTCTATAGTACATGCTAACAATTACCTGAAACATTATAATCATCTATATCTCTCTCTCTCTCTCTCGTTATACCTTTTAACGTTGTTATTTCCTAGTGTCAACTGTGAAATGTGAGCTGAATTTAAATAGGTATGTTAATAGTTCTTTTAAATAAAACTTCACAAATAAAAATCCAGCTCTTATAAACAAAATTCAGGTAAGATTGACCTACTTTAAAAGTAAACACAGAACACGAAGAACAGAATGAATATTTTAAATAAAACAACAACACATCTTCACGTCAGCCCCCTAATGGGGTAGACAGAGATATATTTAACATATAATAATTTAAAATATACAAAACCTTTTTTACTGCCTCATATTATAACGGAAGAAACGGGAGTGTTCTGATGACGATCGACGCCCACAAACAGCCGAATAATAGCTATGCATATACACTGTATTCCTTTCTCCTCCCCTTCAAAGGCCTCCGACCAAAGTCAAAACCGCACAAAATGTGACGCTGTCACTTTACGACAGTATTATGAGAGCGAGAGGTATGTGTAATGCCAGCTCAATTCGGCTGCAATGACATTGCACTACCTAAACGGAAATTTTAGATGAACAGAAACAGCCTGAAATAACCGTTCCAATCGAAGGGTTTGAACCCAGAATCTGGCGATATAACCCGAGCCCATTGCTATTGTGACAATTACATTTCGAGGACTTCAAAATGAAAGCTCCACCGCGTACAAAACCTGGTTAAATTACAAATGGCATGCAACAATAGCAAGGATATATATGGAAATAAAAAATACTCGAGTATTTTTCTACATAGTCAGAATTAATTAATAGCGTCAAATAAACTTCCCGAATACAGAGAGCTTTGTTCCATTGAGCTCTCTCCAAACATTTCTAAATTTGTTTTCATATTTGCCAGTACCACCAGTAAACCATAACTGGATTTGTAATATTTTACGGATGTCAATATTTGTTTGTATACAAAAGTATGTCATTATTACACATATATGTCGAGCATTGAGTATTAGAGTCAATGTTCCAAGGACCCACGTGTAAATTTGGATTTAGTTTTTATTTTTCTAATATGTTATGGCGAGTTTGTGTGATTTAAATTTACTCGCATCAGTATCCAAGTGGACCGGCGATAAAGGCGTGATAGAGAAGTAGCCTATACCGAGCAGTTGGCAGATTGTAGCTGATAAGTAATGTTTTTTTGAGTTTTTTTTTTCATTCAAACTTTTTGTTACTTTACTTTCTTCACTTATTTCAGATCAAAAAAGAAAAAAAAAACAACATGGAGGCGATTTATATATATTTAAGTACTAGGTAAGTGATTACCAAACAGTACGTTGTTTATCGTTTATCATTCTCCCAGACAGTCGTGTTCGTACATGTGTACACGTACATCATAGGAAATACATAAGCGTTGGCATCTATTACGCGATATTATTAATTGGCCCTGTCGGAATTCTCATAAACAATAAGAAATGCAACAACATAGCTACTTTAGCTGTAGCGGACAGACAGCAATGGCGTCTGAAACAAAAAATTACCACACATACAAAAATAAACGTTCCCAGAGGGCGTTATTAAAATGCAACTCTCACTAAATAATAATTTCAAAAACTCGAACAATGCAAAGGGATGGTCGGATACAATTTTTAGAAGAAGCAATACATGTGCTTTATTCGTTGTAATTAGGTTGGTAGTAAGTTTTTATAATGCCCCGCGCTCGGCGGGAATGTCCATAAAATTCTCCACGACGAGACGCATTAACGAGCGTCGTTTAGTTGTTTGCCGTTTAAGTAAGAGCAGTAATGTAATTTTAATGAGCTCACAAAAATGTTTGCGTCTGTGTATCAAGCGGTGCCGAACATGATGATGTTTGCATCTTATCTTATGACAACTTTACTACGCAGATACCACAGACCGGACAAAGAAACGTTTCACTTTGTTTTATCCTAAACTCGACTTAATTATTTCATTTTTTTATGCTACCATAAAATTTATTTTGGTTATAATTTTATCTTTATTTACTGTTTAACGCTTTTTATTAGTATTTCAAATTATATTGTAAACGTTCAATGAGCTCAACTCGTCTCTTACGGAGCAGAAGCTCATTAAGTTTTTTCTGTATCTGTACCTGTATTGAAAAAAAAATCTTCCTTTACCTATTACATTTTTAAAATTGAAATGTAAGTACATTTTTTTCATTAAGATTTTGGTCCTTTCTTTTAGTGTCTATTTGGGAATGAAAAAAATTACCTTCTAATATTTTTCTTTAAGCTCTCAGTTGAAACATTTTGTAGTGTTCTATCAACATTTGAACGTAAGTAGAATTGTGTCATCAGTATTAACAAATTTAAATACGCATGTACTTAAGTGTGTTTAAATCATCGATTCACTAAAATATAAACTGCTTCAAAATAAAGAATTACTAAGAGATTACTGCATATTTTATATGTAATTGCAAAGTGTTTCGCATGAATTTAAGTTTCAACAATTCCACTGCCAAACATACGCCACTAAATGTAGGTATATAATTTGACAATTGCAAATTTTTTATACGGACTGTTTTGAAACGCCGAGATTCATAAATCTTGATATTTTTGGAAATCAATAGTTTAAATACCTTGCAATAGTTGGTAAATTTAGATCACAACCAATATTGACATTTTAAATACGTACATACATTTAAAAGTAGATATTTATATTATGTAGAATATATTTATAAGTACACTATTCATTCCTGGATCAAGATAAGATGATATTTTAAAATCACTTGCGCGGTTAAGATGGAGAGTGTCGGCTGCGACAGAGCACGGTGTCCACAGCAGTTCTGATGCTGATTCTACAGCGTGTTCGTGCGTGGCTTGAAATTCTGCTAAAATACGTAACGTCTTTGAAGTTCAATTTTCAAGTGACAGACTTAGACAACGATTGAGAAGTTATACGCCTAATGGTTTTATTGTTCACTAATCTTTGTACACTTTTTTACAGTACACTTCTTACAGTAAACGAGCAATCGGAGTAAGAGGTAGTGCCATGCTGCGTTGCAGTGGAATTGGGCTGGTACCTCTCGCTCACACGATACTGCCGTAGTGACATCTTCGTCGTACCAGTAGCCGGTGAATCATTAGAGGGGAGGAGAAAATAAGGGCTACACATTACTATTAAAATGATGCGGTTGTTCTTAGACGTCGCTAATTGTAAAAAGTAAAAGGCCTCCGATTTCTCATTTGCCACCCCTATAAAAAATAACACCGGAGGCTTCTTACGATTACATTTCCTTCCTTTTCTCCACCCCTCTCTGTAAAGTGGTAATTGCCCCCCTCTCTGTAAAGTGGTAATTGACACGGTGGGCAAAGAATCTTAGTATGATTTTTGGTGGTTATGATTGGTGCTTCCCGTAGTAAAGTAAATTTACAATTCGCATTATTGGTTCTGACGCGAAACTGGTCTTAAAATTCTTGCCCCTGTTCGTCGTATAAATTTAAATTACATAAATACCTATATGCTTTCGAAAACAATTCATCCCTCAGTAGTATGAAGTACCTGTGTCATGTAAGGATTTGTTAATGATTTTATTTTCAGCAATTGTAGTGGATCCTAAATTCACATAAATATCTTCCAAATTTCAAAGATACAATATCCATTATCTCCGAGTGAAACGTCGAACACGTGCGGACAGACGAACATGATGAAATTATAAGGGTTCCATTCTTTACAATTTGGTTACGGAACCCTAAAAATGAATTTAATCTAAGAACTGAAGCTAAACTACGGAAAGGTACTTCACAAAACCACAACGATTCCCGGTTTAATTAACGGGATCCTAACGTAAATTGCGTCGTGCAGAATGTTTAAAATTAAAAGTCCATTCCCTAAGACGATGAAATGTACAATGATTGATGATCACCGTCAACGCAAGCGCTTAAAAATCGGCTCATATAAACAATAGAATTCGCTAAGTTGGTACACGCCAGCGGAACCCACTTTAACTTTTTTAATTAAATTTCCGATTTTTCTTCCCGCCCGCCGTGAGTCTCGGGGCTTAGGTAAAATGTTATATTAATTAGTGTCGGTATTGGCGAGCGGCTAATAACTGTCATTGATTTTTGGACCGAGCGCACTTTATCATTATCAGACCAATATATCGTAGGTACCTTGGTCGGGTACTTTCAGAAGGTGAAGTACCCGCTTGTCTGTATGAAGCGAGTTACAAATGTGACGGATGCGAGATGTTTTGACAGATACAGAGAATTCAATTAAATACGTGTTATACTGATTGTCGCCCAATTTTTTGTTCTTCAAATTAAGTTCCAAATAAGGTAATGTTCGAAAGTTATTTTCTCGTGAATTGTTAGTAGAAAAGCAAAATGTACACAGTGAGTACGTTAACTATGGGTTGCTTATTCATATTATCTTAAAGATAATTCACTTTGTAATAAGTTAAGTTTATAGTAAGCTTGGTTAAGTTAGTATTACTTTGCTCAGTTAGTATTACCTTGTTCAGTTAGTATTACTAGTAATTTTAACTAAAATATAATTAAACTACCTATAGAAATGCAATAATTGTCTATCTAAATTCCTTCCTAACACGTTACAAAGTAATCGTTAGTTAACCCAGTCCTTTCATTTAATTGGAAACAAAAAAAAACTTATTATAGGAAGCGTCTATTATCACATCAGCTAACGTAATAGAAGGCTACAAGAAATGTTTCCGTTGAATCATTTAAATAAACGAACTCGCATCATTATGTCAGATCTAAGGATCGAACAAATTGCCAATTAGTGGCACACTGAAGCTGGCCTTCAAGACTGGCGCCCGGGCCGAAGGGCTAGGGGAGTGTCGGGATGACAGGCCGCCTTCCCCCTCTTAACATACACACAACCTAAGACCTCCTTTAGACATTGCGGCTATTAATGGATTAATTTTCTTGAAAGCAATCTCAAAGAGTTTCTATTCAAAAGTTTCACGAGAAATTTGTGATAAAAGAATATCGAAATCTGTGGAGTCTCAATTATTTTCACTTTTGCTCTGACACTATTGAGTTACGCCTCAAAAGTTGTTAACGAGAGATCTGTCCTTGGCGAGTTCAATATATGTTTATTGTGCATGTAACGCTCTAAAAAGCTTTTAATAGAATTGGGAAGGGTGAAATGTTTTGTGTGATCAATTATTAATGAAATCCATTAAAGTAACTCCACTACTTTTCATGTGCCACCCTCTGGGACGGGTGGGAGCGTCCAAGCTCTCAGTATTCAGAGTATCGCAAATGTAACTTTCGGTTCTTTTCATGACTAAAGTATGTTGGCGGCAATCCATAATGGGATCGCCATTATTCTTGCCATTAATTCGTATGGCTCGGCTTCCGTGCATTAGCGGGCAGCGTCGAGGCTGCCAATCCACGAGCAGGGTGACCGAACAATATATTCCTCACTCAATAAATATTACACACGACATTAAGAGATCTCTTTCTTATTGCGTATGAAGTAGTAATAGGACTGTGGTGTATTTAGTAGATTATTTCATTCAAACATCATACAAATATTCGTACGGATATCCGTGTCAGTTTGAAATAGGTAATTCTCAGGTCTTAGGTACCATAAGGTCTAGTCTTGTGTGTTACTGTAGAACCCAGTGCGTATTTATATAAATACTAGATTACAGAACAATTTCTTATTGAATAAAAACTTTATTTTTTAACTTTTAAGATTCTACTAACAGGAGTTTCTTGGTGCATTGCAGTCCATTTAGGCTGGTACGACAATGGAAATTCATATATATGTAGGTAGACATGTATCACACTGTAACGCAGCTTACAATAAACTTGTAGTCTTGCGTTACACTCGTGTCCTCATATCTCTCAGAAATGCCTTAAGTGACTGCTACGCTGTCGTGTTTTGTGTGGTTTATGAGAAGTCGAACGGAAGAAAATGCATCTTCAGATGCGGATCTAAATGGGCATCAAAAATTGTTTATGCAGATACAATCATATTTAATTCTTCTAGAAATTAAAAATAAATCAGTACAAGACCTATATCTTGTTTACTATACTAAATAAAATAATAAATATTAAATACAATTGTACTCGAGAATTGTAATCATCATCATCACCATCATCAGCCGGACGACGTCCCTCGTTGCACACAGGCGGACGACGTCCCTCGTTGCACACAGGCGGACGACGTCCCTCGTTGCACACAGGCGGATTGTATTATTATTTAGATGTCAGTGTTGGTATTGTTATTATTATTACATTTTACAGTTCGTTACAAATTCGTTTTATAAATAATTTTGTAAGTTTCTAAGTAAATATTTATGTGTTTGAATAGCAGATTTCGGGAAACGTTATAAATATTATAGATACCTGATTTCATAAACGTTATTAATTATTTACTACGATAAACCTGACATAGTATAAAAGCTAAAAGCTCCTAAATAAAATATATGAGAGAACATATTGTTTTCGTATATTTACGCGAATGTCATTTATTATTGTCTCTTTGACGGATTTTGTCGCGTTTTTTTAGATTTTCTTGTGGAATGAGGATTTTGACATATTCGTTCATGACGGTGATTCTATCTCATTCCACAAGAAAATCTAAAGAATTACGATAAAATCCGTTAAAGGGACAACAATGATATATGAGAGAAATATTTTTCCCTGTTTTATATAATATGGAGGGCAAACGAGCCATCGGAACCTTCTGACGACTACTGACGCCCATAGATGTTCGCATTATTCTCATGTAGATGCGTTGTCCTCCTTCCCCCTCCCCTCCAATGGGACATAAAATCTCGATTTTTTTAGTGGTTTTAGTATCGTAAAGACGTATACTAACGCGTGTACCAAAATTTATTGCACTGAAAATTAAGGTGACTGATACGTTAAACTGGTTTCCTACACAAAAATACGTTTCAATCGAATATTGGTTTAAAAAGTTGCATATATTCTCCCTACGATGGAAATGGCATGGCGTAAAAGCTAAACGCTCCTGCATAAAATATAAGAAAAATAAATCTTTGCTATACCATAAGATCACCTTGTATACCCCTAGTAAATGCATAGCGGTGTAAGTGAAATACAAAAAGCAGTGTTTTTATTAAACACTGATAGGTAAAATAACCTTAAATGATAAATTTAAATATTACTAACTCACTAGTAAGATCGCGCCGCAATTGTGGAGCTTTTGAAGTTTCTATTTCTATAGCGTTTCTATAGCGTTAAGCACTATTTGGGCGAACAAAAATCATGGAACTCGCGCCACTGTCGCGTGCAGCGCGTCATTCGAAGCACAGTACACGCGAACTACGATGCGCGTTACGCGAAGCGCGTCACGCATAGCGCGTTACACGAAGCGCGTCACGTACAGTGTATCTCGCGTAGCGCGTCACACGTAGAGTGTTACGCATAGCCGTGACGCGTGACTTTACCCGAATTGTACACCGCTATCACTATGTATCGGGTGAACCAAAGTCATGCAAATCTGGTCATCATAACACATGACGAATAACATTATATACAAATATACTTTTAAGTTGCACTTCTCTCCTCGGGCTTCTTTTTTCATTTCAAAAGGTTCCCTTTCAGGTTTGAAAATTATATAAATTATTACTCCCGGTACTCAATTACTTCTCGATCAACCGCCCCTAAATACTTTAGAGGGTACACAAAAATGTGTAATGACAATGATTATAAAAGGGAGTAACAATTTGTAATTGCAAATAGCTACGGGGTGGTGTTCAAAGGTTTAGGGAGTCCACTTGCGTACCACATGGACCGGGGATTGGAACGGGTAAAGTAATTTACTGTTTAATATCATAATTTACTGAGAGATTTGAATTTATTTGATGGTGACTGATGACTCAATGTCCTTTACTCTGTGAAATATTGTTGCCTTCTACTTGGCTATCAGTGCTTTCACTCATCATCATCTCATCATAGGTACTGAAGATACTTAAGGACTAACATGTAAAGGATCTGAGACATGCTGTAAGGAACAACGATGACATAAACCACTAGAGCCCAGATATTTGATTTATAAAACCAACCAATTGTATGATGATGCCAATTCAGGACAAAATCCACCGGATAAAGAAGTTTAAATACGTGGCTAATGAAAAAAGTAGCTTAACCAAAAATTTAATTAAAAACATGGCTAGCTACAATGATTTCTTAATACAAAAGTGGCGATGATACAATATTCAGAAGGCTAGTAAACTACATTTATTACCGGCACGGACTTCGTAAAATTAATTAACAGCGGGTGGGTATGCAGTAAATAAATCTTTCATTTTCCTGCGCAGATTGCATAAAAATAATCAAATAAGTGGCATGGACATTACTCAAAGCGTCGCAGCTGCATGCGGAGGCGGGACGGGAGATATTTCCCTCTCATTCGCACCCCGGCACATCCACTTCCCCCCGAATGGAAGAAAAACTCTCGAAAAACTAATTACAAGTTGTAATTGAAATTTTGCGTGTTATATAATCGGATACTTGAACCGTAAGTAATGTATAAAGGCGATGGAGAGAAGAATGGATTACGATGTGGATGGCCGCCGGACCCGACAAGATAAAATCCCGCATTCTTTTCGTATTTAGCTTACTTTGGTAACAAAATACTAAAGTACATAAATTTTATCGACATGAATTTGTAAATCCCCTTATTACAAATAAATCTTCTAGATAAATTTAAGGCAATACGAAATTGAGCCTGTCCCTATATTTATATATTGTGCAACTAGCAGCGCCTCACGGCTTTACCCGTATTGTCCGCGTACTAGCGTCGCAGCTTGATGGTATATAATCTATAGCCATAATTGAGTAGGCTATCTAACACAGTGAATTAATGATATAAAGAAAAACACATTTTACTAAATAGTTAGTACGTAACTGGACCTGACCACCGACCAGTTTGCTCTTGAGATTAGCGCGTTTAAACAAACAGTCACCTTGCTTTATAATATTACCCACATAAGTATGGTATGGATAGATAAATTATATGATGGATACAATAGGTACCTGTTAGAATTGAAAGGTCACGTCGTTACTGCCTTGTTTGCACTTACGCACAATTCGAAGTAAGCGGTCAACGAATGCGAATTCCAATAAGCTACTTGATGCAATTGATAAACATTGATGATAATTAATGTCCTAACATTCAAGCACACTTTAAGTGAAAACTTTTTCGACGAAACAAAAAAGAACAGTTAGACAACAATCAATATTTTACAATCGAATACTTTTAAATAGGAGTGAAAACCACTCCAGTCCGTTGTCTAAACAAGCATTTTTAATTAAAGTCCCCTTCAAAACCGCGCCAACAAAAAAACGTTATCACAATAGCAACAATCTAGGAAGCGATCTAACTGTATAAACACGCGAATAATGCGCAATCAAAAGGGCAAGCGGCAACCGCTGAGGGCTGACTGAGGGAGCCAATCCCCACTCATTCTTCCACTCCTCTTTTTACAAGTTACTTTTAATTACTTTTTCACACAATTTTATTTGCGCCACTACAATGTTTATTTAAATGCAAATGAATTTTTGTTCGACTGTCGCTCGGTGACCAAAGTGTTGAAACGTGTTATCCTCTCGTCTGTAACTTTGGCAACTTATTCATAGACGCAACACCTATTCTAATGCATTGAGGTGTACGATCACTTCACAGAGTTTAAAGATCAAAAATATTAAAAAAAATGATGTGGTAGCGTAAGTTTAAAATAGCTAACGTTCACATGTTTTATTTACTAAAATATTTATTGGCACGAAACACAACAAGCTTTATTTGACTTTCAAGGAAAGATAATGGAGGTTATGAAAACAAATTGGTTTTCCAAATTTTACGGTAAAGGCGGTCGTCGTCGTACTGCCCGTTGTGAAATTACAAACCTTTTGTAACAAGTACACACAAATTACAAACCTTTTGTAACAAGTACACACAAATTACAAACCTTTTGTAACAAGTACACACAAAAAAATTCCAGGCACACACATTACGACATCATACGGGCAAAGCTGTGTGAGGTGTCATTGAATAGGGCCATCTATGTGGTATGGAGGTGTCTAAGAAAGTTTGGTTGATTATGCTAACACCTTGTGAGATATTTGCTTCTAAAGTGGTACAAAGTGTTAAAGTTAGAGACGGAGGTTTCTCCGTCTCTAACTTCTGCACCACCGATGGGATTTTTTTATAGATTAGGGGGGCAAACGAGAAATCGGGGTCTCTTGATGAATACCGACGCCCACGGACATTCGCAAGATTTTTACGCAGATGCGTCGCTCGCCTATCACCCCCGCCCCCGATGGGCCACCGCTTACTCACAAGCCGCACGAAACGCGTCTGCCGCAAAGTGTGCTATCGCGACACTGTCACTTTACGCCGGTATCAAGTGAGCGAGACGTACTTCCCCGGTCGTGCCTGCCCAATGCCGTTGCATAGGAGGATATATTGCCATGTGCCATGCATGGCGCTACCTCCTACTATGCAGCATTGCGCTACCTCTACCTAAACTTCAAACGAACTGGTTCGAACAAGATAATTTAAGAGATAGTTTAAGAGATATTACAATAAAACTACTCTAACGGATTTTATCCCAATTTATTTAATTATTTAACTGACCTAACCTTTCAGAAGCTTTACAGCAACCGAGGTCATGGGCAGACAGTCCGCCCCTGACCATGGCGGACAGTCAGTTGGGCCAGTTAAATAATTAAATAAACCGCGATAAAATCTGTAAAACTAGCTTTATTGTAATGAGTAACATTCGCGTAAACTTAAGACATCAATAGATTAAGAGATAATTATGTAATTTTTTTGATTTGCCGCTACGGAGCCCTTCACAGGTAAGTCCGAGTCGCTTTTTTATTTGATGCTGTTTGATTTTGTAAAATCATATTAAGGACATTGCATTTAATATTCTTATAAAATACAAATAAAGAAGGGTATCAATTAAGCGACTGAGAAGACAGCTCACATTACACTAACGTCCTAAATACGCTTAATCATACATAAGTAACATTTTGGTCAAGCTGTCACTCAAATGGGGGGTGAGATGTCCTATAGTGGTGGGAAATGGAAAAGACATTAACGGATATGTCAGTGCCGTATCAACAGAGAGTGCCTGCTTTCTAATGCTGAATAAATACCATCTACCTCCCTGTTAAAGGCCAGTTACACTGCCATTAACTATTGCTTACTTGTCGTTTATTTAGGATGTATAAATTTACTGAATTCCTGCATTAGTTTAGTTGTGCATTACTGTACTATGCGGAAAATATTTAAGCTAATTTTAATATCTCTTATGAGACATTGCCCGATTTTAAGTTTAAGTAGCAGTCTAGCGTCATGGTTGACTTAATTTCACATACGAACATGGGAGCTTTTTACAAATTATGTATACTTAAATAAAAAAAAATTGTCCTTAATGAGTGATTTTCTTTTATAACCAACTGTTAAATATAATAACTATCCAGTATTCAGTATAATTTCATTGACATTAAATCAAATCTATTGGGTGCTGGGAACATATTGGATTGTGGTTTAATTGGAAAAACACTGGGAAATTATTATGTATTTATTGTTTTGTGTTATAAGAACATGCCTTTTGGCTAACAAACTCATGGTACTTAAATGATCTGATCCGCTTGAATCTGAAACGGATTCAGCTCAGTTATCATTGCCGTTACGGGATCCATACAATGGATAATATAAAATTATTGTAGCTACCAATCCCGACTTATATAGGTACAATACATGAACTACATTGCAGAGCTAAAAACAAAACACTAAAACTTTGCAATATATAGATTTAATATCTATTAAAATAGTAATAAAAGGATATTTCACATATTTAAGGTTTTTAAGTAGATTAACTAATCGTTTATATAAAATAATTATATAGGTATTATTTCAAAAGTGTTGTCGCAAGTTTCCGAAATAAAGATTAAGCCACAAACATTATCGGTTAATCCCTAAAATGCCTTCAACTAAATGGTTAAATTGCGAACCACCAATGCTTTTAACTGGCGGTTAAGTTATTGTATCGCGTGGTGGCGCTGGTCTCGTCATAAGTGGGCGAGACGTCCCATTTCCCGTTTCTGCGCGGGCACGGATCGGGAATGTTTTAGCCAAATCGACTCCGAGATTAGATGGATATTTTTAAAGCATCGCCTCGCTTGATCCATTAGCGGGATTTCAAGAGCAGCACTACGAGCATTTCATATAAAAGCTAGGGCTATAAACCTTAAATGGAGTTGTGTACAAAATAAAAGTCGTTTAAAGACTTTTAAGTGTATGTATCAATATAAATTTAAAATAAACACATTTAGCACATTAAATTTTTATGGTACCTAAACTTAATAAGCATGCTTTGCCGTGGCGTAATTTACAATTTAAACTCACAACCCTTACCACTGATATGATGCAGAACGTAAACAGCTTTAAGCAACGTTCATGGGTTCAAATCGAACTTCTCGCCACCTGATTTTTGATGAAGAAAAATAAAAGCCCGTAACCGTAGCGATGATGTTATCTACTTTATTTCCGGAAAGGTTCAAATTCGGCTTGGAATGAAATAGGCAGGCGTATGTTGTTGGCTTGTAGTGTTATAACTGCGAGTATCCGTCTTGGTTAATAGAGAAAGAAGAATAAGAGAACGTATTATTATCGTTGTCCACATTGTCTCTGTCGCGGAGTCTGTCGCTGAAATAGTGACTCAGGGAATGGAACTCTTCATACCATCCTCTGCGGTGCCGATGGGCGGCAGGTCGCAACCTTGGTTTGGATGCTCCTGTAAGTTGGCACTTCGCCATAAACTGGAGTGTTACCAAACGTGCAGCGGTAGCGAGTTCACACGACGCAAATACCAGAGTACTAAATAAGGAGTATCATTCCATCATACCTCTATGTCGTCCAAAAAATTATTGCCAAATCAAAGCCAGTGCGCGTAAGCAAAATTGGTGAAAGACTAGTTCGCCTTCATTCAGATACCCGTGCATTCTGGTCCCTTGCCAAGGCTATTTTAGGGAATTTTGCTAAACCATCCCTCCCTTCTTTGCACCGGAGTGATGCATCGCTGGCCCATGCCGCAAAAGAGAAAGCCGAACTTCAGGGCTCTCTTCTTGCATCGAACTCCTTTTTGGATGATCAGGGAACTCCGCCGCCCGGTGTTCTATCCTTCAGTGTGGTTACTCGACGCCGGATATTATGTACCGGCAGAGTGCCGTGCGTAAAGCACTTCTTTACCCGGACATTCATAAGTCGAGTGGGTCCGAAGGCATCGCTCCAATTGTGCTGCGAAAATGTACTCCTGACTTGGCCCCGGTATTGTCGCGCCTTTCCCGAGTCTCCAACTCTGTTGACACAGTCCCTTGTTCTTGGAATACAGCTTTAGTGCCCCCGATCCATAAAAATGGTAACCGCTCCGATCTATCCAACTACCGACCTATTGCGATAACCGCTTCTATTTTCCAAAATTATGGAATCTATTATCAACTGCCAGCTCTTGGAAAACTTGGAAGAACTTCAAATAATTAGCGACCGCCAGTACGGTTTCAGCAATAGACGTTCAACTGGTGATCTTCTAATTTATTAAACACAGCGATGGGCAGAGGCAGTTGAAATCAAGGGGGAGGCATTGGTGGTTAGTACGGATGTAGCGAAGGCCTTTGATCGGGTTGGGCACAAAGCGCTCCTTTCGAATCCTTACTCATACGGACTTCCCGGGAAATTATACGATTGGATCACTAGCTTCTTGACAAATCGTGGTTGACGGCGCATGCTCCGCCCTTAAATTTGTCAACGCTGTTGTTCCTCAAGGCTGTGTTCTGTCTCCTACGCAGTTTCTTCTGCATATCAATGACATGCTGCAAACTGGTGGCTCTCATTGTTACGCAGATGATAGCTTTATACACTGGCCGTGCCAATATTTCCCGGGAACACGTCAGCCAGCACCGGAACAAACTTGTGTCCGAGAATTTGTTATCCAATGTCTCGGAGTAGGGCGACTAAACTTAGGCCAATTTAACCCCCATAAGACACAAGTTTGCGCGTTTACCGCTGAAATGTCGCACTTCGCCGTATCTCCTTGTTTTCAAAACACCTACCTATCGGCCTCGGCTTGTGTCGGAATACTTGGTGTCAACATATCGAGTAACGTTCAATTCCGCGGACATTTGGAAGCGAAAGCTAAATTAGCCACAAAGAAGCTGGACGTGCTCAATACGATGAAGTAGTACTTCAATCCAGCCCATCGACTGCGACTTTAAAAGGCACAGGTCCGACCGCATATGGAGTACTGCTCCCATCTTTGGGCAGGGGCCATGCAATAACAGCTCCTAAGATTTAACCCCATACAACGTAGAGCGACTCGAATCATCCACGACTAAGTTATTTCCAGACAGCTCGACTCTTTGGCCCTACGAAGAGATGTCGTTTCGCTGCGTGTCTTTTTCGTATTTTTCATGGGGAGTGTTCTGAGGAATTATTCGGCTTCGTACATCGCGACAGAACTCTAAGTTCCACGCCCAGCACATTAATATCCATAAATCCACAATAGTGCGGTTTAAACGACACTTCTTACCCCACGCAACTGTACTGTGGAACCAGCAGGACTTACAGGTCTTCAAGAAAAGAGCATTCCTATTCCTTAAACTGATGTCTATGGGCGGCGGTAGTCACTAACTACCTGCTCGCTTGCCCCCTATCTGATAAAGAAAGAAACTGAATGAAATTAGAGAGACAGATAGTAAGCCACACTTCCTGTCTCTTGCGACTTAGACGGACGCGTTTTAACCCACCTCTCTACACTATCTTTACTATCTTATTTTTCTATTTCTATACACTAACTTATTATATCCGTAACAATCCATAACAAAATATTATAATACGTATAAAGCCCATGGACCATTTCAGGACCTTGTTAAAAAGATTCTTGTCTCTTGTAAATCAATGATTAACATAATTTGAGATTCCTTACATTCCAACGTATATGAGGACTTGGTAACAATAATTGCTACACAAAAACTATAGAACCGCTACATAGCTTACAAGAGCTTCTGAACGGTGACATTCATATTGCTATTTCGTTTAATTTTGAAATAATTACAAAAATTGCGCCATTAATTACATTAAGCGTATAATGCTGGTATTTGTGTAATTACTTGAGAATAATATTTCAAAGTCAGCTGGAATTTAAGCACGGGAGCCCATACGACAAAGTTATGTTATTAAAACAGCGCATTTACGTACAACGCCATTACCAGTAGATAGTTCTCAAAGTTTGAGACATTTTAATTTGATACCATAAATTAATTTAATTGTTCGGGAGAAAAAAAAACAATGTGTGGTAGTTTAGTAACAGTCTCAGAATTACAGAGCTGCTTTCTGGGAAATCACAAATGGCGTCTGTTACTGAAGGCCGCCGGAGAATTTTAATATCATAACCATTTAATAATTATAATAGTAAGTCCTAGCCGAATTCCGGATACAGTGTATATCTCTATTGAGAAGAGCCAGATGGCTCTTCAGATGCGCATGATATATACATAAGTGTTTGCGCAGGCATAAGTGTATTCTCTATTCCTCCATTCTCCTATTCAGATTGGATGGTAATCGGATACGGACGGAGAGAAATCAGGCACATAATCAAAGCACACTCCGAGGCACGGGGGTGTAACAGCGCCAACTTCAAGTTATTAGAAACTAATCAACCATAAATACACTCTTATTTGGTCCGACCCGGAACTAGAATACGGAACCTCACATCTGTGACTGCACATACATACCACTAGATCACGAGGCAGTCAAAAAACAATATAATTAAGTAACAGTAATTACCTCTACCACTGCCAACCTTAACAATTATGAAAAAAAAATATCAACTCATAAAATATCAACAAAGATAATTTTCTTTCACAATGAAATACCAAGGGCACTTTGAGATTCCGGTAGTCGAAAATAATAGGCTCCTTTAAGATTTTTTTAAATAGAATACGAAAAATACGAAATGGGGCAGAAAAGTAGAAATTGTTTAGCATAATATAATTTTATGACGAAATAAATCCAATTACACCAGTCTGCGTTTAAACATTGGTAGCTTTTCATTGGCCAGATCCGTTCATGGTAATGTTATAAAATTTTATTTGCGCCCGCGCAACTTCGTCAAGGGTAATGGCGATTTAATGTAACAACATTAATACAATTTACTAGAACATAATAATTTATGTTCCCAAGTCAATATTAATGTACGTACGATATACTGTCGTTGTTTTTATTCTTTCGTAGAAATGCCAAGTCATAACGACTAGAACCATAAAGTTTTTGCCCAATAGATTATTTAATTGATCAGATTTAATCCATGTACACATTTTTAAATATTTTGAAGGAACATAGAAAGCGACCGAATGTTTTAAATCATCTCCTAGTTGTACCTCCTATTGAAAAGTAAAAGAATTCTATATTTCCTGGCAGTCTGTTTCTTTTTTAATATAGTTAATGTATAATCAAGGACTAAGATACTAGGACTATAGTTTTCCCACCGCGATGTCTAAGCACTTTTTTGTGCGGGGATAAACATTTTCCCCGGATTTCTTTTTTTTATAGTTTTAACTTAGAAAAGTTACTAAACAATCACGTACATATGTGCTTATAAAATTTGAGGCTTCCCTTTGACTTCTCTGGGGCCTCACAATCTGATAACCCGATAAAAGTTAACGCTGTCTTTTGAATAAAATGTTCCTTTTCTATTAAAAATGGAACGGTTTACAATAATTGGCTGCCTTTGTACGCTGACTTTGCCAAAAAGCTGTACCTTTCATCGTCAGCTCATGGACATGACGATAACAAACGTTAATGGCCCCGAACTATACGTGGGTGATAGTATAAAATTATCATTAATCTATGACCGGTGAATCTTTAAAGCACATGAAAAGCTTGGTACATTATTTACTTCATTGTATTAACAAACTTTTCATATTCAAATAAACTTGCCTATGTGCATGTTAAAGAACTTCATTACTCCACCTTTTGACCCAGAAATTGTGAAGCAAAATGCAAACGCATGCGCACGCCTGACTTGGCGGCACTAATAACTTTTTCTTAAAACACTAATGAATAACTTGCTCCTTATTACCGGGCACGTTCCGACACTCGAGTCTAAGGTAGAACCGCTGCAAAAACTTCACGCCTTATTTAACTAATGCGATATTCTTCAAAACATAAAGGACCGATTTGAACATGTCGTTCATATTACTTGTCAAGGTCAACTATTATTGACGGTTTATGGAAAGGGGGTTTTAGATTCAACTATTTATTTTATGTCTAGTACAAGGTAAAAATATATAAATCTAGAACCAGGCACCTGCAAGACAGTGTCCTTTTGTGTTAATTATAGAATCACCTCGCGGTTTCATTCGCGTAAGTCCAGTACTATTTATTAGTGGTAGCGGCATAGCATATAGCCTATAGACTTCCTAGATAAATAGGCTATTCAATATAGAAATATTTTTTCAATTCGAACCAGTAGATCCTATTTTTTTTTTGTTGACGCGGGGAAAGGCATTTATTTACACGCCTTCACTGGCCCTGGGTGGGATCCAGTGGTGTGTGGGGCGCGCGGCACATTATTTTGCCGAATACCCACAAAAACCACCGCCAGTGGTGAGGTGCCCCGGAACAGCAAATCATCAGGGCACCTCGACGGCTAGTCGGCAGATGGGGTCGTCCCGCACTACAGAACAACTCCACCGACTTTGGCACAGTGCAATGGGGCGAGGTATCCACCTCTCGGTGTACGGAGCGAATCATGGGACATGCACGGGAGTTTGCTCACCGGCTCTGTTCCCCAACGTGCAATTCTTGACTCCCTACACGTTATTAATGTGCCCTCTCTTCCTTTCTGGGGCCTGACACCACAAATATAGAAGTTGTCATCGGCCTCGTCAGTCCTGATTATCAGGATGCAGCTATATCGTTACCTATCCTTCCTCTTCGCGTGCCATGTATGCGCAAATGTATTCAATTGCCTAAAGCTCTATTGCGTTGCGACCAAATCCTGATGATAGACTGGGCCCACTGGGTATTCCGTTCGATGCCGTCTGACATTACGTTTCGCTTGTTTATGTACAAGTCACATTCCCACAGTACATGTCCTCTGATTTCAGCTTCATGACTGCAAGGACACGGTGGCAGGTCACATAACGCCATCCTGTGTAGGCGACCTCTAAAGCACCTGAGCCCTGTCAGTATCTGTGAGATAACGTACTTAGGTTCCACCCATTGATATGCCAGACGCGTTGAAACTTCTGGAAAGAAGCAGTACAGCTCCCTCCCGTCGGCATACGCGGCCCAGCGTGACTGCCTAGTAGAGATGACGTCGTCCGCGATAGCGCTTTTCTTTTCCTTACGCTGATTGCTCTTGAGCCCCACGCACTCCTTCTGCATGCGTCTCGCTCGAAGGACCTCCAGATCGGCAGGCAGACGAGACTGGTGAAAGCGTTCGCGATGGCCAACGATACCGCGACGACCACATCTCCCTGTGTTCCACCTCACCAGTCACCGCCCGAAGGCGCTTGAGGGCATCGATCGTCGGCCAGTGTGCTCGAAACCCGAACCATCGCTTCGAGAGTCCGGATCCCGTGCCTCCTCCAAATTCTGAACGAGTCGGGAGGCCACAATCCGTTCTGAAACCCTCTCAGTCTCGTTCAACAACACCACCGGTCGAACCGACGAAGCCGAGACCATGAGCCGCCCTGCCTTTGGCAAAAAAAATGTAGGTCAAGCCGACCCCTTTTCCATGCCCCCGGGAATTGACCTGACCGCAGGTTGCGGTTGAAAACTTCCCGGAGGCTATCCCCAAGGTGCACGAGAGATCGCCAGCACTCTCCCGTACACCCCGTTTAGACCCGGTTCCCTCTTCTTACTCTGGAGCCGAGTCAGAATTGCCTCTATTTCAGCCACCGTGACGGGTGGCGGATCACCCTCCTCCACGTCCGACGTCCGTTGAGCCATCCTGGGAGGCATGAAGCCCACGGGTATGTTGGGAAACAATCCCCCGACGATCCTCCCCAGTTGGTCCTGCTTACGCTCCCGGCATTGAGCAGTTTTTTTACCGCTGTCGCTGGGAGCTTGATTTGGAGCCGTACCCGAGCCTAATTGTCCCGTGTGATAATTGCGCACAGAGACCTTGCCCGGGTTGCAGTCCTTTGCCACCGCAGTTGCAAGACGCTCTGTGGTGACCGCGTCACTCAGGCTAGACAATCTTAAGTCGGCCTTTTTCTCGGGCCTGATCATTTCAGCCTCCTCCAATAGCACTTCCTGCAGGCGAGCGGCCAGTTTATCCGCTATCTCGCCGCTCGTGGAGCCGGGCTGCTTGATAAGCCGCGCCCCGGTCGCAGACCGGTGAATCCGTAGCGGGTCAATGTCCAGCTCCCGGAGGTTTACTTTTCCCTCCGCTTTTAAAAGTGCCAAAGCATGAGTCGCCCCTATCTCCGCTGCCTCTGGTCGTAATTTAAGGGTTACGGCGGAGGAGCGAGGGAGCGACAGCTTCGACTTCACTGCCTCCTTTTTTTCTCGGCCGACGGGAGCCAGGAGATCCTGAGATTGGCATGTTCAAACAAACAAACAAATTCTTCAGATTTACATTATTAGTATAAATTCCACATACGTAATATAACCCTCAACTAAACCTACCGAACCATCGCCGTTAGCACTCGCCAGCGTTCTTTCTTAGATGCTTTTTTTCTTTTTTGACTAGTCTAGTCGGGTGACAGACTAGGTGAGATAGATAGACAGACAGGATAGGAAAGTCCCTCCTTTCCCGCAGATGGGGAGTATGCAGCCCGATATTTATTTCATGGCTTCTAAAGTAATTATTATTATACTGACCGAGGGGACCCCTCGCTCCCCCACTAAAACAAGGAGTGCAACAAGAGCGCGGCAGCTAAAGTTGGCCTTACATGATCGTGGGGCTGGAAGAGCTCGTTGAGCTATCATGACGGGGGGGGGGAGGGGTCTAGGACAGTCGTCTTGTGGTGTTTGTGTCAACCCTGGCATACCCGAAGGTATTCTCAACCAAAATAACTTTCTTTTTTAAAATTCATTTTGGTGGAAAGGTGAAAAACAATTTATGCCTTTATGTTTAACAAAATACTTTTTAGTATCTTTAACATATAATATTTTATCCGCTGGATGCAAGTCGCACGTTACCGTGACTTATGATGCTCCATGTCCGTGAGTGGACGTCATCCGGCTGATAATTATGATGGTATCCTGATCGATAGAAATCCGGTACAAGTAACTGCAAGCCGTATACAATTCAAAAGATAGAGTAATATCTAATGAGGGTTCCAAGAAGTATCAACATATAACACGTTACCATAAAAGAATTGATATAATTGACACCAGTTTTAGCGGATCATTGATACAGGAGTCATGGTCCGCTCCACGCCATTTGTAGCAGAGAGCCAATTTAACTCACAAAGTTGTCACTCAAGTATGTATTAGAGCCAGTCTTCTTATTAATAGCGTCGTTTGCACAATCATGTGTCAGAGACCATTACAGTTATGGTACCGCGTACCTGTACCTAATGAATTATATTCAAGTTCTTTCTTACTCGTATCACATACGATCGTTAGGTACACCATTTCAAAATTGGAATTAAATCCTCCGTTAAACGAAACAAAAAGGTTTTCAATCAATGGAACTTTTAGTAAGAGATGACATGATGCATTGCAGCCGAATTGGGTCGACACGAACGGAGAAATACCTCTCGCTCACACACAGGTAATGCTGTCGCGCTTCTCGCAGTTTATGCCTGTGGCCCATAGGAGAGGGAAGGAAAAGTGGCAACGCATCTGCCTGCCAATAATGCGAATGTCTGTAAGCGTCGGAAGTCGTCATGAGGCGCTGATTGCTCGTTATAGAATATAAAATGTTACTTGTTATCTAAACTAATATTACAAAAAGGAAACATTTCTTTGTTTGTTTGTTTGAGTTGAATAGGCTCCGGAACTATTGGATCGATTTGGAAAAATATTATACCATATGTAAAATTTATAAAACGTTTTGATCATTATGAAACCTCGATAATGTAACCAAAGTTGTGAAAAAATATGAAAGTGAAATTTATTTCACTGCAGAAATCAGCGACAACTAGCTGTCCCGACAGACACCGTGCTGTTACAATTTCTTTTGTTGTTGTCACGACATTGAATGAATCGTTATTACCATGAATTTATAATTTTTATATTTTTGTAAATCCATGATTTTTTTCCATGTTTCGTGAAATATCCATGCGGAGCCGGGGCGAACTGTTAGTACTATATAAAAGAACCTACAGCTACACAAAATGGAAAACTGGGAAGAATGAAAAAATGAAAAAAAACCCACACAAAAGCTTTATCACACATTATTATTAAAATAAGCTTTTTACAATAAAACTACTTTTACGGATTTTATCGCGGTTTATTTAATTATTTAACTGGTCCGACGTTTCAGAAGCTTTACAGCATCCATGGTCACGTGCGAACTGGATAATGAAAAAAACCACGTTAAAATCCGTAAAAGTAGTTTTATTGTAATGAGTAACATTCGCGTAAACTTAAGACATCAAAGTAAGCTTCTTTTCGTTACCTAAGTTATTAAATGAAACGTAGGTCTGATAAAAATGTCAATCTTGTAGACACTACTATATCCATATGACATCACATTGAAAACCAAAGTAACATTGCTACTTCAATTCTTCATGAAACCCAGTTTTGAATGATTTGTATAGTTTCAAAGTTACTATCTTTTTTTAATGACTTTTTTTTTCAGCCGACATGTGTATTGCACATATAAAACTTTCCACATCCGATTTGCCGTGACAGTTGTAGTTATAATTCATAATTCACATATTTTCTGTTCTACACCCGACGATTTCGAATAAAAAACATATTTTTTTAGTTATATTACTTCTGTTGAAAGTATTGAAATATTGTAAATCAATAAAACTAAGGCATGGAATATCGTGTTAGTAAGTTGTTTAACTTTTTTACGATCGTATTAAAACATCACAAAGTCATAAAAATTATCATCATGTTAAGCCATGTGGAAATCATTATAAAATTAATAAAACATACCGGCTCCTTCTAACTGTGATTAACGATTTTTAATAGCATCTTGAAAAATTAAAAAATATACGTGACACGGGCCAAGTGTGAACAGAACTCGAACACGGTATGTTTATTCCAAATTAATATCCAATAACTTATCTTTAATTATCCTGTCAGTTAATATAAAATCTATCTACGAATGCTTCCGTATCTTTCTATCTATATAAGTATAAAAAAGCAAAAGGTTACCCATTCACTCTCTCTGTAGGCCATTCTGTATTGCAGCCGAATTGGCACGACCGCTGAGGTACCTCTCGTTTAAATGACAACACTGCATCGTGACCGCTGTGCTAACGCACTTCGTGCGGTTTGTGAACAGCAGGCGGCCCAATGGAGAGGAGGGGGAAAGGAGTAAGTCAGTAGTCGTAAACAAAAATAGGGAACTCTAAAACTCACTAACAGTTTTGTTCACTAATGAGAATAATTACTCTCTGTGTAATGCGAGTTTTATGGCAAAGATGCAGCGATACAGTACACGTTACTGCAAGACTAGCGGCTTCGCTGTCAGCTCCGAGCTCATAGCTAATTGATAGCAGCCACATGCAAATTAATTACGTACAAGTCTTTGCATCATAATTAAAAGCAAAGAATAATAAATGAACCTATTACTCAGCCAAAGTAAACTCTACATTAATTAATTTACATTTTCCGTAATCATTACATTGAACGAACCACAAAACGGTAGGGCGGCTATATAAAATCACAGACATATGGTGCGTCATTTTGATTTTAAAATATTGTTTGTTGGAATCGAACCGTATTTGGCATAGGTAGATTATGACAATGGAAAGATTTTCAATAGTCAATACTTGGCTAACGTTGCGACCTTGTTGGATGCATTAAAATGATAAGTTGCACACGTAATACTAACAAATGAAGCATTTGTAGAATCTATAAAACTAATCTGCATTCATAAGCATGCGCAAGATAGGAAATATTTACGAGGCTGTCCATTAAATATGCAAGGTCTTTTTGGGAAATTTTCGACCCCGATAAACTAATACTTTAAATTGTTCTTAGAAAAAAAAATACGTGATATTTGCCTAATCAAAGAATTACCGACTCGTAAGTGTTATACAGATATGTGGCCTCCAATGAGCAACCGGTGACTTAGATACCATCCTATGTCAGATGGGTTATTTGTGTTACCAGTAGTAGCCAGACCGCCTGTAAATTAGCCACGTAGATGTAGAGGTATGACCGTTAGTAACCCAATAAAGGATAGTACATTTATGTAGACAGGAGGGCAAGGAGCAATCAGAGGCTGTTGACGATTACCGATGCATATAGATGTTGTCCTACTTTCGTGCCCTCGCCTCTACTATGTCTCACAAAAGGCTTTTTGTGAACTTGCTTTTACTTAAAAATACATTAGCCATATTCTAATTAATTATCTCCATGATGGTACGTGCCTTAAAACAAGGCGAATCACATCACTTAATGCAGTAGTTTTCTATTGTAAATTGGATGGGTATAATTTAAAACATGACTTGCATTTATTAGTAGGATCGCATTTATTTATGCCAGCACAGGTACGGCTATCCGTTAGCTTGGACCATGTCCAAACAGGACCGCTCAGCATCACTTGCGGGATCTCCGAGAAAACTTGCAGCTAAACTGTTATGCGTCACTGTGAATTTCATCTAAATTTTAATTAGACATACAGTATAACCAAACAAAGACAGCATTTTAGTTTCATGTTTATTTTCAGATTTGATTAATTAACGTGTGTGCTGAAAACAACTTCAGCGTTTAATATGACGATGATGGTTATATAATGATTCATTAGAACATTCAGCTCCAATGAACAGTAACTATGGATACCTATTTCTTAATGAAACAATAAAAACTCTACATAAAATACAAAAAAAGTATTTTATGAATGCATGGCGCGGCCGCGATTCTGTTAGGGTATATTAGTTTTTACGACGGAAACCCGATCCTATTATTCGGTTAACGAATCCAAGGATATCCCTTGATTATTAAAACGAACTTGTAACCACCCACGGCGCCACCCCGGTGTTAATTGGGCCCCCGTAGACAATACTAATAAGGCCCGTCCGCGCCTCTATCTGTCTAATTAAACGCGAAACTTGAGAGTAGCACCCTCAGCGACGAGAGGCTGTTTGCTGAGCCTCCTGAATACACTGTAATAATACCGGCTAAGCGTGTTTGAGGGGCTCTTTTTCGGATCTCTGTAAGCCCGCGTTTAATTAGCAGTATTATGCGTCGGAGTGTCGACTCCCGGCTTGTTTCATTAAGCTAAGTCAGTAACAACAACCCATTAGCAATATTGTTGTTAAATTTTCAATTGTATTGACTTGCTATTGTACGCGTCAGAATTATTTTACTCGGCCATAATTATCGGGAACGTACTGTAATAAGGGCCAATGCCAATGGCAAAAACCCTTTTATGTTCCATCTGCACGTCTTTCCATCCGTATGTCACAGACATTTTACTAGAATAAAGTTACTATAGGTTTGAAGTTAGAGGGCGTATTTTATAAATGGATAACCAGTGAAACAGGCGAATAATGCCCAGAGACATAAACATCCGCATCAATTGTAAGTCCAATGTGCCATAAATGCCACGAGCAATAGTCATTTATAGTAATGGGGGAACACGACGACACACATAGACATCCACATAATTTTTATGCAGCCGCTTTGCCTCCTCTTCTCTAGCCTAACACTATACACATTTCGCATACGCCATGTTTCTCAATACGTTTTTTTATCGTAAACTTGTCAGTTTCAGAGTGGCGTGCTTCGTAACACAAATAGTACAGAAACAGTCCCCGCTCGCGATCCTAATTAAAGATAGCGACTCAGATAAGGTCTCGTCTCGTTTGATTTTCGTAAAGACTCGGACCCTCTATGCTACAATATAGTATTAGCTATAATGGAATATGTTAAATATACTTAACATTTGGTGTGGCGGATGTCTTTGGGCGTTGGTGATCACTTAACCCACGTGGCCCAACTGTTCATTTGCCTCCTATGCAATAAAAAAAAAACGCTTGTGTTAGGACTCTGAATTGTTTGTTTCTCTGCTTACACTCGATAAAAATAAGCGGAAAAAGAACCCGACGAGCTGAGAACTTTCTTTGTTTACGAAATAGGTTAATAACAATACGAGTATCAACGCAAAAGAAACTAATGTTTGTAAACAATAGAAATTCTCTTCGAACACAACGATTGTCTAGTCAATTACAAAGAGCTTAATTACATTTGGAATAAATCAATTATGTACATAATTGAATGCGACATTCATAGAGTTTTGTGACTTTCCTAATAAGCCAGGCGCTGTCAAGGCTCGCCTACACGACTCGTGCAAACTGATTTCAGAACAGTCTCCAGCGCCACGATTGATTCTAATTAACGATAGCAGTATTTATTGGAGCAGCTCGCAAACGAACCTAATTGATTTCGCTGCTGTAAGTCGCTACAACCGACGGGGCCTTGCTTATTGCTCGTCTATTAATTTGCTAATAATTTTAACGCAATCACGTTTGCTGAGACGTTCTTTTAATGCTATATAGCCAACTATAGTAAGACGCCATGCTGATGTTGTGTGGTATCCGAATTGTCAGTTACGACCGGGGAGGTAGCTGTCACTCACATGATACCACCGCAAAGTGACATCATAGCCGATGTCGCGTTTCATGCGGTTTATTAGTTTTCGGGGAGACAAACAGGGAAACATATCTCATGACAGTACATCGTACACAATTGAATGCAACATTCATACGGTGACTTTCGTAATAAGCCAGGCGCTTTTAAGGCTCGCCTACACGACACATGCAAAACTGATTTCGAGCAGTCTCCAGACCCACGATTGATTGATTTACGATAGTAGTGCTTATTGGAGCAGCTCACAAATGAACTTAATTGATTTCGCTTGGGCCTTGCTTTTTGATTGTTTATTAATTTACTAATACTCTTAAAGCAATCACGTTTGCTGAGACGTTATTTAATGCCACATAGCAGACTGTAGTAATATTATATGCTACAATGTTTGTAAGTTGTCCATGGACATTGCTATCAAAAGATTCTGGCTCCTCATTTATACTATGAAAAACAAAAATAAGTAAACTTCTATAAATGTTATGTGGTTGTCTATGGGTGTCGGTAGTCAGCAAAACAAGGACTACTCGTTTGTTCTCTTGTATGTACTAGATATGCTATAAAAAAATCTTGTAAAGTCAATTAAAACTGCAATAGTGGAAGAGCGACTAGTTCGATCTGTTGCGATATTGTTGTCTGTGGTTTATTGTTTTCACAATAAAACAAGTATAAAATGGAATATAAGTAGTTATATACACAGAGTTTTGGCCCCATTCACGGAAGAGCTGTTTTAACGTGTGATAAAAAATGCTTTGAAATTGGACATAATTTACTTGTAGGCGCCCATGTATCTGTTGACAGTACGCTGTTAAAACGGCGCTTCATATCTTCCATTTCAACGCTTTGTAAATACATGTAAAAATTCTCGTGCTATCGCGTGCGTCCGGAGTGATTTTACACTTCGAACTTCTTACTATTATTTATATATTGTACAACCACCCGTCCACACATTCATTAATTGGCAGTATACTTCCCGACTCTAGTGCACTAAACTTACTCCTTCCGACCTGAATCGATGCCACTATGTCATACTGGAATCGATACCAGTTTCCAAACAATAGTCCTAATCATGCACAATATAACGGTCATCACTATAATTACGTACCAGTCAATGTACATTGATCAATAGCTCACTAATGAATTTCCTTACATGTCAATAAAGGGAATAATTAACTGTGAAACGTGTGTGCAATTAATGAGTTCAAAGTGCATTCGGTTCATTTCGGTTAGAAAGGCAGTTCGTAGCGGGGAACGAGACACATATCGCACTAATTGGGGCACGTTTCATCTGCCCTGTAATCCACCTGTCTACTAATTAATACAGCTGAATAAACAACCCGCATGCGGGGGTAATTCCATGTAATACACCATTACTATGCTTCACAGAACACGGAAATAACTACGCATCCCGAGGCTTGTTTGGATGTTGATATGATTTTTGTTACGACAGATTGCGCAAGTTCTTTTAACGTATTTCACGTAGATAAAGCGATGATATGTAAAATATTTGTCAAATTATTTGATAGAGTCACCTACGTTTGATGAATTTATCGACCAATGTTTGCTTCAAACATGGAGTTTGACCAACATCGTAGGTACGCGAGTCCGCGTTTGTTGCCTAATATAGTAAAAAAATCTTTGCAATTTCTAGGAGAACTAAATTCCTATCGACTTAACCATGCATCTCACAGCTGCGATCGACGCAAATACATCTACTGTAAGAAGAAAATACTATAACTATATACTATAGCGGCTACACTGAAAGAGCTGTTCTTGGAAGAAGTTTTATAGAAAGTTCAACTAAGGGCCCTCTTCTCTGATCCAGCCTAACTTCTGGTAGATATATCAAGATGCCCTTTAACGAAAACAGACTATGTAATATCGAGAAATCGGAGCTGTTTTTAGACCGACGCCCATGGGCGTCAGTATAATGACAATGCCGATTCCGAAACGCGGCATGTAAGATGTTTACGCCGGTATTGTGAGAGGTACCTCCCCGGTCTGTACAATCAATCAGTTCTGTCAATTCCGCTTCAATGCAGCATGGCACTAGCACGTACCAAAATATGTCATACATTTATATGAAAATAATCACGAACCTCATGTATTTTTACGATGAACAATGAATTGCGATTAAAACGATTGTTCGTGTGGGTAATTAGAGGCGAGCGGAGTAATGAGAGGCCGCTGCGCACACTAATTAGTCGCCACTCCAGAAACTGAATACCTAACTCTTCCAATTAGCGACTAGGTAAATCAATGCGTCAATTTACTTTGTGAAAGACACCGCAGTTTTTATGTAATCAACTAAATACGCTGCGTGATAATTAAAAGCGATTAATTATTAATTACGGCATGCTATATCTTAATATAATAATCACGTAACAGTAATATAATAAAAGTGATGGGCAAGTAAGGTTCTGGAGTGGAGGCCATGTTTAGGAAAACGAAGTGTTGGTTGACCGTTCACCAGGTGGGAAGACGATCTCCGTGCAGTAGGCGGTCCGGGATAGATGCGAGTAGCAGGAGATCGGTCGTCTTGGCGTTCATTGAAAGATGCCTGTGTCCAGCAGTGGACCGATAAGGGCTGATAATGATGATGATGATGATCGTCCAAGGATCGAAATTCGATCCCAATTATAAAAAAGTAAAACCTTTTAGTAAAAAAATATTAAAAGTCAAATTATTGTTTGGCCGCCGACACTTCATTATTAATTTGCAACCCCATCAACTTTGGGACACAAAGTTAAAGGGGTTGTCCTGTAGTGCGCGGCAACCCCATCTGTGGATATGGAATGGTTCCTTAGGGGGCTGACTAGCCGTCGAGGTGCTCTGATGATTTATTGTTCCAGGTGGCATCCCACCAAGGGCGGCACTGATGGCACCCGCGGTGGTTTTTGTGGGTATTCGGCACTATCATATGCCGCGAGCCCCTCACTCCACTGCACCCCACCCAGGGCCGGTGACGGCGCGTAAATGCGTTGCCCCGCGGCAACAAAAAAAAGTCTAAACATAGAAGTGTGGCAAGAGTGTAAAAAGGCCTTTGCCCAGCAGTGGGACACTTTGGGCTAATAATAGTAATAATAATAATAATGTACAGTAGCCGCCGGATGAAGGCTAGAGATTAAGATTTACAGAAGGTATCCCACTATTCTCCGAATTCTGTTGAACAATTGATAACATTTGTAGCTTGATGCTAATGCTAATGATGTTTTCCTTCGAACCACAAAGGCGTTGTTATATTGATTATTGAACATGTAGTGCCCGCATTAACTGTACATAACAGCTTAGTGATTTAAATTTCGATGTTCGCGTGACAAGAAATATTTTACTAACACTTTATTTGAAAAAAATCTCTAGAAATTCCTCAATTTAAAATAATCCTCTGTTTTAAGTGACACGTAAATAACTTATTTAAATGACGCCTTAATAATTTAAATCCATTTTCTAGCTACCATTAGGTTTACGTTAAAAAAAAAAGTGTTTTTTGATTTTTATTAGAAAATCGCTTAAGAGAGGAAGAGAATTCTAGACTCTACTTAGAAACTACACCTAAAGCAGACTGAGATCAAGATAGAAAACGAAGTATTAATTAAAAATAAAATTTGGGAGTTATTTAACACACACTAGAGTGTGTGTTAAAATTGCACAACAAAGAAATTAAAACGGGTGATTATAATCTGTCATTTTAATTAGTCGTTTTTCTTACTTCCAATATTTTTATAATAATAGCAATTTTACAATTTTTTTTTAATTTTTACAAAGTATTAAGAGTTTATTAAAGATGTATTATACCTGCAACATATAGACATATTCAATATGTCACTTGGTTATGCCTTACCTGGAATAAATAGAGGTCCATCAAGACTAGCCGGACTCAAACCAGACAAACCGTACCGAAAATAAAAATAACACTTATATATATATATATATATATATATATATATATAAATTGCCCACGCTATAGACATATTCTTGCTGTAAAATGACAATAGAAAATGCAAATTTTGTACACCTGATTTGATAGAAACCTTTATGTTAAGAGTGAATAATAAGATAACGTTTCTAGTTGATAAACAATAGAAGCCATATCCCTAAATTAGTTTTCGTTACCGTTCCCTCCCATAAATATAATTGTGCTCCACTTATTGCCCATAAAAGCAGAGGAACGTGCTAACGTTACGGTTGCAAAATTGTACAAAAGGAAAGTAATGTTAGGTGTAAGTAGAAGAGCTGCTACTCCGAGCATGTTTCGGTGACTGGAACGGGCTTTCAGATAAATTATTTATCAAGTGTATAGCAATTTTCTTTATGACTCCTCTGGCGGGGCTGAGCAATTTACTCCTGGAAAGAAATGCGTGGGCACTTGCAAAAACCCCTAAAAATTTCGATTTCAAACTGTTCAATCTGTTAAAACATACCTAAGTAGTCTTTTATTTGGAAAGGGTGTATGGACTTAAGGCAGTGCAATTTCACAACAATCAACACAACACGTAAAGCCACAATAAATAACAATCATTTCATAAGACGAAGTCCCAAAAGCTGTCTGTCTGTTTGTGATCGACTTTCTCAATATCTACTGAACAGATTTACAGTTTTCACTTATAGATGGAGCTATTTTTAAAAAGGCTTTAGTGTATAACATGTTAAGATCACAACTAATTTACGGGCGATGTCGGAGCGAATTACTAGTAATAAAATAAAGATCTTTAAAAATATTGCACTCGTAATTTTTGTATTATATGTCTGTCTACATTCAATAGGGCAAATGGTAATGACGTGATGATGATACATACGGAACTATAAATAGACGTTCGGTATCAGGAAACCAGATGTTAGTCATTAACGACTTAAGTAATTGACACCGCTTCAGTTACAAACAAATTGGCATCTTATCAGCGGAATGTGATTTACATATTTATTTATGGGCGCGTAAAACAAAAACAACTTAGGCATTATAACTTGTCCGGTATCCAAGAGTTGACTAATTGACAGGAAGAGAAGTGAAATAATAAAAGAATGTAGATGCCTAAGTGAAGAATGAAGCTAGTATACAAGAAAAATTAAGGTTAAAAAGTTAGAAATAATAAATGGAATTAACTAAAAGTAGTATAGAAGAAAAAGTAACTTCTGGAAAGGAATAATGATAACGTAAAAAAAGAATAACATATATAAAGTTGACCATAGAGAGTGAATAAGTCTATAAACAAACGAAATTGTTGGAGACAATAGGAAATTGAAATGGTATACTAAAAATAAATAGGCGTGAAAGTTAGTTAGTATGGTTTGAATTTTGTTACTCTTTTCTCTCGGATTTAAACTTATGCTGTGGCGGCGAAGTGAAGCCCAGTACATCTTCACCGGATTGCTATGAGTGCTCGTCTGACGACGAAACAACACCTTAAGTCGCACTATTTTTAGAAAGCACACCCACGCAGATAGGTATCTAAACGGCAATTCTCATCACCATCCAAGGCAGTTGTCTACCTTGGGTAAATCTTTGCTTCAGAGAGTACGAGGCATCTGTGACAAGCAACACCTGAATATCGAAATTCAACATGTCAAGCAAGTTCTGCGAGACAACAAGCCTTGGGTTCTCCACAGAAGCCGAGTGAAACCAGCAACCGTCGAGCGCTTACCTGCAATATTACAATATTGACTGGAAAAAAAATTCTATATTCTCAAGCGAGCTTCCATAAAAACTTATTTTAAGCCGCCAAAGAAGGTTATTCATTTCTAACCATCAGTGAAATGCCATATCCTAAGATGCAGGAGTATACAAGCTTACAGTATCCATCGTAAGTGTGGCTAAAAAGTCACGTAATTTGAGTAGACCTTGTGTGGAAGCGCTTAACATGGCAATTGCTGACATTCAGGAAGCAGCAGTGTAAGTAAAGCCCTAATATCGTCGGCCTATACAAGAGCTCTGGAAGTGACAAATGCTCGTAAGTCTGAAGAGCTAGAACAGTTAAAAATAGAGATATCAAATCTTTGAAAGGAGCTTGAAGGAGCGAGTACTAAGGTTACTCCAATTCGTATAACACCCGGCTTGGACTTTGAAGACATGGTGCAGCGGGCAATTTATGAGGCAGCCGCACAATCTAGCGCTCGGATGGATGCTCCGCTAAAGGGTTTGGAGGCTCGCCTTCTTCTGGAGCAGCCCCTCCGACCTTCGATTGTCGCAGACCGCGAAAGCAGCGTTAGCAGCAAAATCAGCTTCAGCTGAGCCACAGCTCACTTTGCCCGTGACGACACTGATGACGCCAGCTAACCCAGCCCCTAGACAAAAGCTGTCAAAAAAGAAAATGGCTGTAACTGCGGGAGCTAGCGGAACGACGGCACAAATACCATCGGTAGCACCAGCTGAAATTTCCAAACCGGTACAGGCGCCTGTCGAGTTGGAGGGTTAGACGGAGGTGGTGAAAAAGGGTAAGGAGCGCAGGTAAAACCGCAAAGTAAAAGAAAACCAAGCTGAGTGTAACCAAACCTGCTGCATTGGTTACAGCCTGGCGCGCAGGAGTGGGGCATTTCTTACGCTAGTCTCTTAGTACCCGGTGGTATGTTTCAGATTAGCCGTAACGGGAGCACGAATCTTATAAATTCCTGGCGTCGACAAACAAATCAGGGCTGATGCCCTTGCAAGCAAACTAAGAGAGGCTCTTGGTGATGGACATGTCCAAATATCGCGTCCTCAAAAATGTGCAGAGTTACGTATCAGTGGGCTGGATGACTCGGCACCTGTCGAAAAGATTACGAATGCTATTGCCAGGGTAGGTGCATGTCCGGTTAACTCAATCATGGTACCCTGAAATACGTCGAGATGGATGCGGCCGTGGCACTGCCTGCTTAAGATGTGCAGTTGACGCCGCTAACAAAGTGATAAATGTCACCAATATTTCCATAAGGTGGACAGAAGTCGCCGTCAGGTTGCTATACAACAGGAAGTTTCAGCGTTGCTTCCGTTGCCTAAAGGTTGACCACGCACGAGCTAACTGCACATACGAAGTTGACCGCAGCGATCTTTGTTTCCGCTGCGGTTAACCAGGACATAAGATGGCACAATGCGCACCTCATTGCGCTGTCTGCGCTACAAATGGCAAACCGGCATCTCCATTAAGGATTTTGCAGGTGAACTTGAACCACTGCGCCCGAGCACATGATCTCCTGTTGCAATCAATGGCAGAGTGGTCGATTGATATAGCTGTCAGAGCCTTATCGCGTCCTGACCTGACTGGGTTGGTGACACAAACTCCTCGGCCGCTTTGATGTTTAGCCTAAGGCTACGAGCCAACGTGAGGGGTTTTACCGTGGTGGGGGTTTATTTCTCACCAAATAGAAGCCTGGCTGAGTATGAGGCATTTTTAGTAAGCATCGGTGCCTTCATTGGTAGCGTGTTGCATCCTGTTGTAATCGCTGGTGACTTTAATGCAAGGTCTACGTTATGGAGTTCTTCGACTACGAATCCGTACGACGTCGAGCGCTAGAGGATTGGGTTATTGTGTCGAGCTTACGACTTATAAATCAAGGTGTTGTACTTAACTTGTGTACGGCAGAAGTGTGGTTCAATAGCAGATATCAGATTCGCGAGTCATACAGTCGACAGGATTGACGGATGACTGTATTAGAGGACGTAGAGACTTTGTCGGATCACAGATACATTCGGTATGATATCGCCACTGATCCTTTTGGTCTATTGTCTCGGACTTTGCATGATGGCTCCGGTCCCAGATGGGCTTTGAAGAAGTTGGACAAGGGTTTGTTTGAGGAGGCTGCGATCATTCTGACCTGATTACCCTTTCCTCTTGAAGACAGAGCTGAAACATTTGCTGAGTGGCTTACTAATGCTACGCAGCAAATCTGTGACGCATGGTTGCCTCGGTTGCGTCCATCCGTGCCTAGGCGTAACTCTTATTGGTGGCGCCCAGAGCTTCGGTGGCTACGGAAGGATTGTGTGGTGGCTCGCCGCCGATATACACGGTTGCGGAGGCGTAGAACGAGAGGGCCAGATGATATACCAATATTATAAAGAGGAAACATTTGACTATTTGTTTCTTTCCATTGAATGTGCTCCGAAAGTACTGGGCATATTTGCAAAATTCTTTTACCATTAGAATCCTACAGAATCTAGAATCATCCGTCAGTGATGATCATACATAGCCTGATATAACATTTTCTAAAACGTTTTGACCATTATGAAGACTTCAATACTGTAACCAAAATGTGGAAAAAATAACAAATTAAACCCCTTATTTAGCTGCAGAAATTGTTAACAACGTTATGTCACAAATTTAATTAGTTGTCACTGTAACGTTTTTACGAGGCCAAAATTAAAATTCATATTTTTTATATTTTTGTAAATCAAGGAATGTTTGCAACGTTTCGTAAAATATCCTTGCGAAGCAGGGACGGACTACTGGCATTATATGCAAATCTCGCATACCGTATTATATCAAATAATCAATGCGATACTGTTACTGCCACAGCAGCGCGTGGCCCGGTCAACTAGATTAAATATATTTATAAAATTATTAACTCACTGCTTGTTAGAGCGACACGAAAAAATATCGAAAGGATCATTTGTGTTAAAAAAAAACTAATTTATACCTTCGAACGGTCAAGCAAATTAATCAGGCATCCTCGTGGGGTTTCGTATTTTTCATAAAAGGAAGGATTGATAACTAAATTATACAAACATGATCAATACAAGGCTAATAGTGAAATTAATTTATCAAGTAGTAAATTATACCTTAGCACTTCTAGAAAAGATAACATCGGTCTTGGACTTGAGCTAAGACCTAAAGAAATCCTCGACCCTGAAATAAATTTGTTAATTTTTATGATGATTGCTAATAATATTACCTACTGGTAATGATTATGATAATTTACTGCTAGAAACTATTTAACTCTTGAGTTAAATAGTAAAATATAATAATAACATTGCTAACGGACGAATGTTTATTTATTTTATAAAAAGTGTCTACCAGGTATTGTGAATTGTAAAAATTGTGTGCTGTATGTACCACGTCTAAGATATAATGTATCGGATTTTGTCGTGGTTTATTTGCGTATTTTACATTTTCATTATACATGCATTACAATCTTGTTTTCGATCGTGTTATGTAAATAGTCGCAACAAAGTATATACGGTTATAAAGTAAATTTAGTGCAATACATTGGAAAACCCAATTCTCGCTGTTGGCGGCGCTTCCAATTTCCGTAATTGGAGAATTCATCAAGGAAATTGACGGGCAGACAATGATTTCCGTCTTTCGCGTTTTTTTTTTGGTATCTGTGTACAGTTATAGATTTATTTTTTAAACAACCTTGAGGTAACAAAACGCATTAACAGGTATTTGACTTTATACGTACATGAACATAACGTATTAACAGATATATGACCTTATACGTACATTAACGTGACGTATTAACAGATATATGACCTTGTCCGTACGTTAACATAACGTATTAACAGATATATGACCTTATACGTACATTAAAATGACGTATTAAAAGATATATGACCTTGTCCGTACGTTAACATAACATATTAACAGATATATGACCTTATACGTACATTAACATGACGTATTAACAGATATATGACCTTACACGTACATTAACATGACGTATTAACAGATATATGATCGTATACGTACATTAACATAACGTATTAACAGATATATGACCTTATACGTACATTAAGATGACGTATTAACAGATATATGACCTTATACGTACATTAACATAATTTATTAACAGGTATATGGCCTTATAAGATCACTAGCATAAGGGGACAAAACAGAGCCTTTTGATGACTACCGACGCCCATGAATATTCGCATGATTGTTACGCAGATGCGCTGCTGTCATATCATACTACCTCCCCAATGGGTTACTCGTAAACGATACGAAACGCGACGGCGACGCTGTCACTTTACGACGGTATCAAGTGAGTGAAAGGTACTTCCCCGGTCGTGCCGCCCCGATTCCGTAGCATAGGAGGATGTAGTGTCATGCACCATGCATGGCACTGCCTTCACCTATGCAGCATGGCACTACCTCTTCCCAAAAGCAGTCGAAGCCTTTTGATGACTAACCGACTCTTATAGAATTACGCGTATTTGTTATGCAGAAGTGCTGCCACCTTCTTTTCTCTCCTCCAATTGGCCACAGGAAAATCACAACACGCACACAACGTGACAGCCGTCACGTTATGTCGGTATAATGAGAGGAGTACCTCCACGGTCATGCCGGCCTAATTCGCCAGCAATTGCGGCGCTAGATGTTATTTTTTTATTTTAGTTAGACTTGGCCAGGGTAATACAATTTTATAAAACAAATCCTTATTTAGGAACTATATTTAAAAAGATAATATTTAATGGTAAGAATTTATTTTCAACACTTGTATATACGCTAAGCAATTGTACGTAGATGGGGTTAGTAAAATCATGTTCTTTATATTTCTTCTAGTCATATTAATTAATATAAACTCGTGGGTTAAAATAAAAACAGCCATTGTTAGCATAATCAATTTGCCTCCTTATTAGCTTTTGACGGCTCATTGCCAATAATGTTCATTTTTAATTGTTCGTGTGCTAAGAACAATGAACAATCGTTTGGAAACAATGCTAATAAAACGTTTGAAACGTGCACAATAAATTATTGTTTGGGATGTGAGCAAGGAGTGCGGTGCACTTGGTTTACTCTCTAACTGCCGCAGTGGCCCACACTAAACGACTAGAGTTGGTGTTGATACAGGAATATTTTTTAGGGTTAGCTAATTTCCTTTCTTTTTTGCAACTGCTCAATGCTGGCAGAAGTGTAAAGTGTCCCCACAATGATTCAAGCCCTGCGGTGGCGGTGGGGCTCAGTAGCCTGGGGTGACCCCAGGCTAAGCCAATTGAACAGTTTGAACCTCTTACTATAAGAGGGGATAAAAGAGCAACAGGAGCAGGCGCTTTTGTGCACGGGGCAAGAGGCGAGGATGGGAATTCACCCCATTCCAGTGTCCCAAACTTGGTGGGGTTGTCCTGAAGTACAGGACAACCCCACCAAGTTTCATTGTACACTATGTATGTTATCGTGTAGGGTTATCACGAATTGTTTTGAACTTATAACACGTGACTAGAAAATCGCAATGTCATTCTTAATTATTTATATTATTATATATCGTCGTGGGGAAGCTAATAAATAAAAGTGCGGCGATCGTGAGATAATTGATGGAGCAAAGCAATCAAATTAGAGGCTGCGTCGCGAGTAATCGGCTGAAAGCTAAACGGGAGAGCCCTGTGGGTCGACAGTGTCGGGACTGGAGACGCACGCCCCGGCCGAGATCGCTCACTTATTTAAACGTATATATTTAACGAAATTATTCGCACCGCGTTAACGTCACACTCGTATCAACTTGATGATATCTACGATAATCAGAGATGATCAATTGATTAATCTGATTTAGCTGAGTTGATTGACTTATTTTAATTAACCGACGCATCGCGTTAATGTCACAATTGTGTTTGTTACTTAAAGACACGTAAAACTGCATCAACGATAATTAAATCAATAATCTAACTTAATTGAGTCGACTTATCCATTGGAACATAGAGACGCGCCACGTAAATGTCACACTTATTTTATTAACTCGATGGCGCTTTCAACTTCATCGGTGTTAATCTAATGACTAATCCGACTTCACTGACTTTTCTAAACATACCGACGTACCAAGGTAACGGAACATTTATATTGTTACTTTGAAGATACCTTAGGCTACACTAACAGACTGCATTGATTACAGGACTTGACTAGCCTTGCGTAGCCATGCTAGTGTAGTTTACTGACTTATTTGAACAGACTTAGGCTGTTAACTCGATGATACGTGCAACTGCATTAACGTTGACTAACTGCAGCACCCTGATTTATAAGTTGAACTCTGGATTCACAACCGAAGAACTCCTCAGCGTAGACTTTGCATTAAAGTCACAAGCGACGAGAGCAGGATACGACACACCGCAAATGAAGGCGCCGATACTTACTAAAAGTTCCTCGTACTCAGCCAAGTTTCTATTTGGTGAGAAATAAACCCCACCACGGTTAAACACCACACTGTGGAAGCTACAAAGTCACACGCTCGTAGCCTTGGCCCAAACACCAAAGCGGCTGAGGCATTTGCGTCACCAATCCAGTCGCTACGGTACGGGACTCGGTAAGGCTCTGAGATCACAGTATATCAACCGACCACTCTCCCATTGCAGCAGGAGATCTTGTGCCTGGGCGCAGTGGTTCAGGTTCACCTGTATAAGTCTTAAAGGAGACGTTATTGGCTGGCCGCGGTCTTCTTTTCTACCAACGTGGCCACCGCCTCGGGAGTTGGAGTGGATGACACGGCAGACACTATTTGCAATCACTTCTTCTTTCTTCTTGATTTTCTTTAAATAAGAATTTAGCATCGAATTCTCGCAAATATTGCTACCCACACAATGTGTCGCCGGTTTGCCATTTGTAGAGCAGACAGCGCAATGAGGTGCGCATTGTGCCATCTTATGTCCTGGTTGACCGCAGCGGAAACAAAGATCGCTGCGGTCAACTTCGTTTGTGTACTTAGCTCCTGCGTGGTCAACCTTTAGGCAACGGAAGCAACGCTGAAACTGCCTGTTGTGTAGCAACCTGACGGTGACTTCTGTCCACCTAATGGAAATATTGGTGACATTTATCACTTTGTTAGAGGCCTCAACTGCACATCTTAAGCAGGCAGTGCCACGGCCGCGTCCATCTCGATGGATTTCAGGGTACCTTGATTAAGTTAACCGGACATGCACCTATCCTGGCAATAGCATTCTTAATCTTTGCGATAGGTGCCGAGTCATCCAACCCACTGATACGTAACTCTGCACACTTTTGAGGACGCGATATTTGGACATTTCCATCACCAAGAGCCTCTCTTAGTTTGCTTGCAAGGGCATCAGCCCTGATTTGTTTGTCGGCGCCAGGAATTTATAATCTATTTGCGAGCTCATCTTCTTGTTTTGCATGGACTTATTGCAAGTTTTGGTACCCACACAATGTGTAGCTGGTTTACCTTTCGTCGTGGAGACCGCACAATGACGTGCGATTGAGCTTAGCGCCATTTTATGGTCCGGTGGACTGCAGAGAAATGAAAGAAGATGTCATTTCGTTTCGTCAAGAGCCTCTCTTAGTTTGCTTGCAAGTGCATCGGCCTTGATTTGATTGTCGTCGCCGGGAATTCCTAAAACTCGTACTCTCGTTATCACTAATCGAAAACGCACCGCCGGGATTTTAAGGACAGCCAAGTCCATCTTTCCTTGAGCTGTAAGGTAGTCACGACTGCAGCAGATTAGGATAGCATCTTCTTTATCTTTTCGGTTTAACCTGCAAGTTTGTGGCTCTTACACTTTATCACCACCTCTGTCTAACTCTTCTCCAACATTGAAGGTGCCTCTACTGGTTTGGAAATTTCTGCTGGTGCTACCGATGGTGTTTTTGCTATCCCTCCGCTAGTCCTGCAGCTGTAGCCATGTCCTTTTTGGGCAGTTTCTGCCTAGGTGCTGGGTTAGCCGGCATCATTAGTGTCGTCACGGGCAAAGCGAGCTGTGGCTCAGTTGAAACCGATTTAGCTGCTCTTTCGGTCTGTAGCAAGCAGAGGATGAAGGAGTGGCTCCAGGAGAAAGTGAAGCTCCAATCCCTCTAGCCTAGCATATCATCCGAGCACTCAATTATGCGCCTGCCTTACGAAATTCCCGCTGCACCATGTCCTCAAAGTCCAAGCTGTGTGTTATACTAACCAGTTGGTATCCAGAGTAGCTTTAGTACTCGCGTTTAGCTCTTCAAGCTCTTTAGATATACGAGCATTCGTCACTTCCAGAGCTTTTCTTTCGGCCGGCGACGTTAGGATAAGTAAAGAAGCTGCCACTTCCTGAAACAGGAAAAAACTGCAATTACTATGTGAAGCGCCTTCACACAAGGCCTACTTAAATTACGTGACTTTTTAGCTGTGCAGATCCCCAACCCCAGATGCACCGCGTGATATCCCCATTTCTCTAGCCTACTACTAAATCTTCTTGCTCCGCAACAGCCAAGTCTTTCTAAGGACTGTGATATGCTCACATATATTCACCAGTCGCGGACGGTTTGCCTCGACCTACTACACCCTAACTAGATGACACCAGCAACTGCATCAGCATTGCTCTAATTAATAACCTGACTTAACTGTGGTGACTGACATATTTGAACATATGGATGCGCCACGTTAATGCCACACTTATCTTGTTAATTTGTTGACTCATAAAACTGCATTAGCGTTGATTAAATGACTTGACTAGTCTGACTAAGCTGAGCTGACTGATTTATATGAACAAATGGATGCCCTACGTTAATGTCACACATATGTTTAAACATCAGCGTTGATTAAATTACTTAACAAGTCTGACTTAACTGAGTTCACTGACTTACTAGATCATAACGAATCAACTTCACAGCTTTAACACCGACATGGATCTAAATCTATCATATTTGTAGGAGATGGTGCCATATCTCATCGTAGGGATGCTCGAGACATGGTTCATGATACCGACAGCTTTAGGCTAACTTCAGCTGTATTAGCTTGTAAAAGACAATCAGATGTTAAAGTCAGCTACCTATTTAGCTACACGTAGATTTGTTATTCTTTACTATTTGTTTTCTATCAAGATACAATCCTTTTTACAAGCTGTTATTTATTATTATATATATTCATTGCTGCATTCTTATTTCAAAATAAGTTTATAACTATATAGTTTTACATACATACTGGTAGAAGTACATAGTGGTTTTACATACATAGTGGTAAGAACTAGTGTGAATACGGAATGCATTTTATAAAATTATCGATCGCATAATACATAAAAAATACTTATTTATTTTTATTATTACTTAAAACTTATTTATTTTTGAAAATTTATTCAAAGAGTTACACTTTTTCTGTTTTAATACAAAAAATAAATAAAAACAATGTTGAAGACGCTTTATTAACATACTACTAAGGTCCCTGTAAATAAGTTCTTGACCCAAAATGATTTGATCTCAAAAGAATAAAATTGAACGAAGTAAAAAGTGATAAGTAAAATACATAACCCGTTGTGCATTTTAAATAATCGCTATCTAAACAGCGGGGCTTTCGAGTATTACAAATATCAATTAGGCGGCGCTCAGTGCGTATGAGAGTTTGCTCAGCCAAGACACCGGGCCGTCATTAACGCCCAACGCCCGGCCGATATGGACACGCAGCATCCGCCGTCCGCTCAGCTTTTATCATAATTTAAGTTTTCCATTAACCGTAATTGACGCGAACATCGTTCGTCGCTTACGCCCGCCCCGGTGCGCTACGATTGTTATTTTTGGATAGATAAATATTTTCTATTTGCGAAAGGTCTTTCGGAGCTTCCTAATTGACAATCCTGTGCAAAATTTACAAAAATCGATGTATATCCCATCGTAATCCGGCTTATAACGAGATTTTTGTATTCGCAGGTTAATTTCGTTATAATTTCTCAATGACACGAATGTCTTCGCTAATGGAGTTATAATATAATCTGTAACATGTCTCCGACAGTTTTATGGAGGTATAATTTACGGATTGCTTCATTCTTACTTTTTCCTGGAACGATTGAATTGTTTGCAAAATAGAAAATAAAAGTATTGTTATACAAATTATGGGAAGTAATATTGAAAAAAATTATAATAGCGCTATTAATTACACATCGGGGGCAAGATGATGTCTTTGTTAAGTCGTGTAGATAAAAAAATACAAAAGAATGCTAAAACAACCCTGATATACTAGCTATCGGCTAGTATATCAGGGTAGTTTTAGTTTAAGTACCAGATCTTCAGTTTAAGTACCAGGTTCGTTAATTTACTCCAAAGTAGACGAATTACTCCGCATCAGATAGCACAGTAAGAATTTAGGATTAACTTCTTTTCATTAAGTTCAACTATTAACATAAAACGCAGTACTATTTATTAAAACCCTAATCTCAGAATAAATTGCAGCTTCGGTCTAATTAAGGTACTAATGTTGTGTAAACGCATGTAAATCATTGCGTGCACACAAAATTAGGTATCACAGTGTATTTACTTAAAATATCAACACCGACTAAATAGTATCGAAGCTAACAGCTACTTTGATATATTTATTAATAACAAAACCCTTTGAGCAAATTAAGTATTAACACTGAACGCCGAGATTATTATTAAAAAACCCTAACCACGAGGTAAACAGCGGCTTAATTTTAGTTCTTCCGTAAATATAAAAATAGGTATCACGGTCTGTTAAATTAAACACAGGCAAGAACATGGGCAACAGGTAGTACAACATTAACAACTAAATCTTTTCATTAAAATAACTATTAACACTGAACGCAGTGCTAATTATTAAAACCCTAGTCACGAAGTAAATAGCAATTTAATTTTAATGCTTCCGTAAATATAAGAGAAGGTATCACGGTATATTTATTTAAAAGACCAACATACACAAATACATGGGTAACAGCTAGTACGGTATAAATAACAAAATCTTTTGACCAAGTTCACTACTAACTAACTACTAACACGAAACGCAGTAATTATTATTAAAATTCTATCACAAAGTAAACAGCAGCTTAACTTCCGTAAATATAAAAACAGGTATCATGGTGTATTACTTTAAAACACTATTAATATAGATAACTAGCTCTTTCGAGTAAATGAACTAGTAACACTGAACGCAGTGCTAATTATTAAAACCCTAGTCACCGAGTGAATAGCAGCTTCATTTCCTTGGGATCTCGCTGAAGCGGCTACAACAATACAACAGAAATTATTAAGAGTGCTCCGCGTCAGGGAACGCTTTCAGAAGTAATGAATTAGAAAAGTTGCGCAACACTCACCCGGATTGAGCCGCGCGGCACGCCAGTCGCTACAACATTACTTTAATTAAATCTATTTGAACAACAAACTTTAATTAAATTTCATCCAGCAGTTAGGCGTCGCGGAGGAATAATCGCGCAATTAGTGCGGCCGCGAGCGTCGCCTTACACGCTCCCAGTTAATTAACTCTCCGACCTACTCGGTACCCGAGGAGGCGAGTCGGGCCTGTGTTAACACCGGCTCACACGGCTATATGTCAATGTTATTATTTTGCTTACAATCACATTAACACCACAAATTACAATCAAAAGTTAGTTTGTCTTTGCAATATCCGACATGCATTTCTGTTTCCATAGTGATGTGCTATTCTCCGCTCAAACGATAAGACATTGGGTACAATTAACAATTTGCTTACATCAGCAAATACTGTGCAATTTACTGCTCATATTTAACATTATCGTCAGCCCTTTTTAATCTACGTAAGTTTATAGACGTGATAACGTCTTTTGAATCGATAACTAGCTACATGCATGAAATAGCACGAACTATCATAGTAACGTACCAAACCTGCGAGCCTGCGAGCAAAAGAGCTTAACATGTCATCTCTTTCACTCGATCGGACGTACGATGGTTTTGTACTTCACAGATTAATTAGGAATCTGCAATGACATTAAATTATGTCGTCCGTAAGCCGACTTCCAGAAAACCAGTTTTTTTACGAATACCAAAAGGTCTCAATTTTCCGATAGTCACTTGTTTTATTTAAGCTATGCGCTATGAAAACAACGACTTTCCGGCACTGACATATATTTGGTATTACCAATTTGATTATCTTGACGCTTCAAATTAGGTTCAAATGATACTTTGTAGCAATATAACTACATAATTTTAATAGCCCTTTTTCCATCTGCACGCCAAAAATTTCGATTCCCTACTGCTATGCTGCTGTATGTAAATTTTATTACACAATAATATCCATAGTTATTTTCATTTTCTATATTCAGTCCTTATAATTAACGACAAAACGCATTATACAGTACAAACGCATTTACAGTTTATATTTTTTTTATGTCATGAAAGTAGAATTCTTTGATTGTACGTTTGTAATTCAACATACGCGATTTCATACTGAACTATCATTCTTCGTGGTGTGATCCGCAAATAAACATATTTTTTGCAAAGTCAACCTTAGGAGTATGACATTAACGTGTTTTCACAGAACAGCTTCCTTTTGAATTAAGTGCATAATTTAAACATATTTATTTGCAAGTTCACATTATTTAAGTCATTTTTACAAAGTGCATAACTTGACATGTGCACACATTTTATATGGACCCTTTCCAACACGGCCTCGTATTTTAGTAAATTAATACATGAAACTTATGAAATTTAGACCCATTAATATATATACTCTTTACAACACATACAGTGGCCTATAACACTGGAAATAATAAAGGAGTTTATAAAAAGCAAAAATCATGATCTCATTGATAATCTAAGGTAATCTCGAAAAAAAAAGTATACTTGCAGCAAATACTTTAGTAATTATTTATCCTGTCATCGTACAGGCGGCTGTTTAATTGATAACTTTGAAAATAGATTTGCTAATTGATTAACAAAGTTGCATGATTTAACCACAATGTGATGCCGGATGATGAGGTGATTTCACCGACTAATAAGAGCACTACGTGATTGCGCTACACCGTATAAGGGATATTACCTGCAATCGGAACAGATTAAATGAACGATCATATCAATAAAAACCATCTACCTATAATTAAACGTTGTGCAATGTTGCCGACATCGCATCATACTATTAAAAGGAAAGTTAAACTTCACAAACTTGTAGAAATGGTCCTTTTTTATCGCCGCTAAATGAAGCACAAATGGATGAAGAGATCTTGATGGTTTTTGTAGGTGATTGAAGAAATGTTTATTTGGCATATATGCGTGACAATACGTCATTGCGTATTTAAGCATTTACCGAAGCGATTGAGCAGAATAGAGTGTAGAAGGTTGTTGTGGAGAAGAAGCCATCGGACAATGGTTGGAAATGATTCTGGGGTTACCCTTTCTTATAAGTCTAAGATCTTATCTGAAATCGAAGGTTTCTATAGCAAGTTGTATACGTAGTACGCTCCTCGTCCCGATACCCTGAACGATGATCCGCGTTCAAGCCTGACACGACCTTTGTCAGGCGATCTGTAGAACGTCAGATTGAGTGAGATTATTCTGGCTCTTGCGCGACATAAAGAGGGAAAGGCTCTGGGGAAGGACGGAACTGCAGTCGAGCTTCTTAAGGCAGGAGGCGAACCTGTGTTACGAGAGCTAAAAAAGTTCTTTGTCCTTCAGTGGGGTGTACCTCGCAAAGCGTGGTTTCGAAGTGACGTTGTTTGGTTTTCTGAAAAGGGTGACAAATCACTCCTTCAAAATTTTAGACCAATTTCACTTCTTGGCCATATTTACAAGTTGTTCTCAAGAGTCTTGACGAATCGTCTCACCACAAAGCTTCACGAAATCCTGTTACGGGAACAGCCTGGATTTCGCAGAGGACAAATCCATCATGGACCATATTTTCACCATTAGGCAAGTTGTACAAAAGATACATGAGTACAATCAGCCCCTGTGCCTTGCCTTTGTAGACTATTAAAAAGCTTTTGACTCTATCGAAAGGTAGGCTATTCTAGAAGCTTTACAGCGACGTCAGGTCGATTGGCGATACGTCGTAGTACTGATAGCATTATATGACGCTACTTTTGTGTCCGTTCTGATTCCGGGAAGTCAAACAAGGAACCCCACCATAGTTCAAGCCTTGTCGTAACGGTGGAGCTTAGTAGCCTGGGGTTGAACCTAGGCGAAGCCTATTGAACTGAGGGGGACCTTTGCACCCCTCTAATAAGAAGAGGGAGCCTGAGAGCAACAGGAGGTGGCGCTTTTGCGCAGGGGCAAAGGGGCGAGGATGGGAACCTCACCCCATTGCACGGCCCCAAAGTCAGTGGGGTTGTTCTGTAGTGCTGTGCAACCTCATCTGTGGAGGTGAAGTTGGCCCCTTAGCGGGCTGACTAGCCGTCGAGATGCCCTGATGATTGTTGTTCCGGGGCACCTCACCAAGGGCGGCACTGATGGCACTCGCGGTGGTTTTTGTGGGTATTCGGCACTATCCACCACTAAGGTTCTGGAATGGAGGCCGCGTTTAGGAATACGAAGTGTTGGTCGCTCATTCACCAGGCGGGAAGATGTGAGAAACAGCAGATGGGCCGTCTTGGCTTTCATTGAAAGAGGCCTATATGATGATGAATAATAAATAACTTTCGATGTCCATATGGCTTTTTTGTTTTGTGTTATTATTATTATTATGAACGCGAGGATAAGCAATCGTTGTCTCTAGGTGGCGTGCGGTGGTACGTGTTCCCCCCCCATGATAGTGCCGTATTGTCTTCTATTCCACAGAGGGCTTGTCCCGCAGCACAGGACACTACCTCCAACAATGTCGGGACAGTGTGTAATGGTGTGCGGCTCCAAAGAGCCTTGATTTATTTGGCCTCTTGGAGGACTGCCTCTGCCAGGACAAGGCTTGAACCATGGTCGAGTGATGTCCATAACATGTAACCTGACATTTCAGCATTGTGCTTCCACCAGAATAAACAGGGAGGTAAGATTCCTTTAATTTATGACACTCCCAAAAATTCAAATAGGGAAGGGTTCTCTGATTGGACTATTTCTGTAGATCTCCATCTGCTGCCCACCCAAGAAATGTCTCGTTGGGTGAAATTATAAATATGATACAATGTAAGGGACACGGAATCTAATTGTATTTCTAATTTATTCCATCAGTATTTTATTTTTCGGAAAAAATAAACAAAATTGACGAGAGAATTAGTTAAAAGAGGTGAGGTCTATGCGCGTGGGTAGATTGTGTCTAATTAAATAGATAGTGTAGATATTACCCTGAATACATAGAGAGTACTGTTAGTTGTTACCCTAGACACTAAAAGTAAATAATATTGCCACACTTTTTGACTCGTTGTAGACCTTTGTAGCATTTGTAATCATGCCAATCTTATTACTCTTACAATTATTTTAAGTGTGAAAGCTTATTTTCATGTCGTGTAATGCAATAACGACTTAACGTATTTGGATGAAATTTGCCACAGATATTGAATATAATCTGGAATAACATAAAATTTTAAATTTACTTTTACTTAAAAGAATAATTGAAAAAAACAAGTAGTTCTCTTGGGATTTGTTTTAAGCAGGTGAAGCAGGTTGTATATTTTGGATATACCTGCAATTTTGTTCATATTATGTTAGTAACGAAATTATTTACGTCAATTGCTGATGTATTTTTTACTTTCCTTGGCCCACTGAAGGTAGATATTACCCTATTTAATCGGGTTACTGCTTCCGAGCGTGTGTATGTATATTTATATGTTCCCTGTTTAGCCTGTGCTTCACAGATCTTAACTTATGTACGTATCGGTATTTAAAAAAAATGAGATAGAGCTAGTACAGTAGCATTACATTGTGTAGGAGGCTTTATGGCATACGCAACCTTTGCCCGAGTGACTTATTCGATTAACACTATGAACAACACAATGGACCAGCGTCTGTCGTAGTGTGTGGCGGTTTAATGGAGAAACTTTAATTGTTTTTAGACGTACCTACATTTTCAATCCGCTATAACTCTAATTAAATTTGTATAATGGATCAGTGGTAACTTTGACGTTCTTTAAACGCTAATGTATAAAAACTGTTCTCTTTACAACTTAAGACAATACAGTGC
>JAFELO010000995.1:113922-191761 GCA_017140195.1 Eumaeus atala
TTTGAAAAATAAGATTGCTAAGGATAGCGATAACTCCATTCATGTTACAGAAAGATGAATTATTTTTCGAGTCATCATAAACTTGCAAAGAATTCTTGGATTGGTTTTTTTTCAATAATATGGAGGTTTTTTTTCTGACTATGTAATCTGAGTACTTTTTGAGATATTCGTTTCTAAAGTGATAAAAAGTGTACCTACCTCCCTCCCCTGTGTAATTCGAAACGTGTGTGTGTATGTGTGTGTGTTATTTATACTGTGCAGCTAACTACTAAAACAAATATATCGCACTCAGAGTGCTAAAGACATTTAAAAAAGGAATTTAAGAAAAATACGTGACCTTTTTTCGGACCTGGACTTTGCTGTGAAAGCGAAGAGAAACCCAATGCATATTTTTTGTCTGCTCTGTGCTGAGTGTCCAGTGCAGTTTTATCGGTTACAATAATACACACCGGGCGACGATCTAGATGAGGTTGTGGCCGATAGAGCGACAGACCGCCGCACCTTCACCGCAGATGGGCACGATGCATCCCGATATTTATATAAGATTAGCTAAAGTAAATATAATACTATCATCTGGGCCGAGTCCGCCGAAAACAGCTTCAGCGGATAGGTTGTCCGACGACTAGACTAGGTTTAGGATCGAAAAGGGGTTGGACCCCCCTCTCCCGCAGATGGGAGGGATGCATCGCGATATGAGAATGTTTACAGAGATCGTGGGGTCTTTCGTCCCCCGAATCTGACGCCGAGGACAGCTCGAGCGCGGTTGTAGAAACGGCCTCCGCGGTGACGTCAATGTATAGCTCATGGAGAGGATCATGACGGAGAGAAATGCGTGACCTAGAAACATAGGCTCATGGAGAGGATCATGACGGAGAGAAATGAGTGACCTAGAAACATAGGCTCATGGAGAGGATCATGACGGAGAGAAATGCGTGACCTAGAAACATAGGCTCATGGAGAGTATCATGACGGAGAGAAATGCGTGACCTAGAGTAGGCAATTCACTTTACATACATTCTGCGTGCAATAGAGAAATATATTCCAGCACCTCGTTTTTGATAAGGTAAAAAAGACATAAACAACATCTCGGATATATCATGCAAAAATTCTTAAACTCGAAAATTTAAAGTTATTTTGAAAAATGTGTAGTGTTGCGTTAAAGAGTTATATCTACATTTTAGCTAATTAGTGAAATAATTCTCATGTACGGAAAACCTTATGACCCGTGAATGGTAGTGCTTTAATTTTTGCCCATGGATTATATCGTCGATAATTCTAAGATTAAAATCCTTTTTATAAACGGGCTAAGAAAGATGAAAATAGAAACTTGATCAACATTAATTATGGCATCGGTCCTTCTTATTTTAATCTGTTAGACACAGACTACCTTTAATGGCCGTGAATGGGTCTAAAGTGGAAAATTTATTCTCACTGAGTTCGATTTAGAAGTTGGGTATAATTACTGTCTATTCCTTAAGTTTTTTTTTCAAATTACCTCATTGTATCAGTTCTGGAAACATTGAGTCACAAACGATTAAAATTAATTCGTTCTTGAAATTTTTACAAAAAATTTCAAGCCTTGTCGTAGCGGTGGCGCTCAGTACCCTAGGGTGATCTGAAACACCTTGAGCGAAGACATTTAAACCTATCGGTCGGCTCTTTGTACTCCTCTTGTAAGAAGAGGTGACTACAAAACAAGAGGAGAATTTCGCGCGAGGATGGACACCTCACCCCATTGCACTGTCCCAAAGTCTTGGGGGTTGTCATGTCGTACGGGATGACACCTCTATGCAGCTGTTGTCGATCCCTTGTGGAACTGACTAGCCGTCGAGGTGCCCTGATGATTATTGTTCCGGGGCACCTCACCAAGGGCTGTACTTGTGTCACTCAAGTCAGTTTTATTGGGCACCCCATTGGAGGTGCGTAAATGCGTTTCCCCGCGTCAACAAAAAGAAGGGTACATATTTCATATTGCTATTGTAAAAAGGATAAGTATCGGGTGCACACAAGTCCTTTATTCAATCGGTGTTTCGGACTTTCAGACCCAACAAAATAACAATCACTTCTCGCAGTCATTCGTCTTCATACTTTAGAGACTGCATTCTGACAGCGGTGCCAACTAGTGGGCGAAATGTTCACTTTTCGGGAATTGACACACATTAACATTAGCAGGTAACTCAGCAAATATGTAGACCGTAATTTTGTGTTTGTTATTCTTTATTTTTGCCCAGTTTAGTGCCTTAATTTAACACTAGTGTGTATGACATGCTAGTTAAGAGGCTGCCTGTATATTTCTTCCACGATCCCTATAGATCTCGATGTGAACTACATATTCACTGTCCTTGTCAAACAAATATATCATTGTAATTTAATGACTACTAAAGAAGCTACGTTCTTGTTATTTTATGTAAGTGGGCACATATAAAACGAAGCCTTACGAACCATTTAATTATCCGCAATCTGGTTAGAAAAATACAGGAAATTGTTGAAATGATAAAGAAGGTTGGCATGTGAGATAAACACTCATAAGCTGGTTAACTGCCAGGAACGCGTCACAAGCGGCAGCGCAAAAAAGTGGTGCAACAATTTTAATCGTCCCATTTATGAGCATGCAATGGAAAGAAATATTGACAGTTACTCATAAATACACATCAAATGAACACACCTCGATGCACCTTAGTGACACCTATAAGTTTACACTATAATTGTGTTATTTATTTCAAGATACTATTAAGTATAAACATCATCGTTATCGGGCTTTTATTCCTTATTAAACGAACTAATGGAATCTGTAGGAGTGACTAGAGATGACCTCCGACATTTGCTTCTGCTACAGGAGATACTTTAGAGCTCACCCTCTTCTGCTTCAAATTGGGTTATAAACCCAACAGGCTACAATAGGTAAAGGAAGCCATCCTTTAGTTGTTTGATTTGTTACTGTAGAGACAAGAATCTCACCACGCTGGTTCGCATTGACTGTATGTTCCTTGATATGCTTTATAAAGTTTGGCCAATCATCTACTAGAAGGCGTCGTCTAGGCTGTCAATTGATGTAATTATCTAACATTGTGTGTATTCAATATATTAGTGTAACAATAACAATATTTTCTTCGATTTCGGTCTCCAATATGCAGCATCTGTTCAAAAGTACATGGAAGCGTGAGAAAATATGGATTTAGATAGAAAAGTATGATTTATTAAATAATATGAATCGGTGGTCGCGCAAAAAGCCGGAATCTGTAACGCGTAGTGATGCGCTTGCGACGTATACATGTCCATGTTTTCTAATGAACACCGCGCAAAAACTCACCCGCAGTGTATCATAAGTTATTGCTTTTCGTTGCGGGAAATGTTTATACCGATTGTCCTACAATAATAACCATTTTCTGGAACACTTTTTTACCTGAGCTACATGCGAGGGGAAATTCTTCACTATCACAACAATGTCCGGCTATTATAGGTTTCAAGAACGCCAGAGCCTACGGGAGACTCAGTAATTGGCATGTCTCGTCAACATAAACTTATAAAAATTTCGTGCAAACATGCTTGTTCAGTCTAATCTCCGGAACGATTGGAAGGATTTTAACAAAATTTTGCACTATATATAATTTTGTTTAGTTTAAAATATAAGCCATATGTTTTATTATGAATATTAAAAAAAATAACAGCCATAACACGCGGGGCTGGGTGAATTTGTTAAATTATTTATTGCACAACGGATTTGAAGCTTTTAGATTGATCTACGATACAATTGCTTTTACAACTATTTCATTATTGAATTGGGGAATAAAAAGGGATAAAAAAACAGCATAGAAAATATTTGGGTGTATGAAAAATTTACACATACCAACAAGAGTTATAAAAGTATTTAAGTATCACAATACTTTCGAATGTATATCGACCATGAACGCTTATCTTCATCTCAAATAAACATGATCTAACATAATAAAGCTTCGGAACTACAAAAAGTAAATTATGTATTGTTTATTATGTGAATTGGAGGCTACGATTTGCGATACCAATCAGTACACAGCAAAAAGTGTAAATATATTATAGGACGTATTATGCAGTTCTCACTGACTGTAGTCTTGCAGTACCAATTAAATGCAGTCCAAGAAAGGGAGCTCATTGTTTTTGTCACGCTGGCACGCTTTGTGCAAGCCGAAGATTTCAGACGTCGAAAAATATTTGGCTGCTGTCTTTGCTTTCGTGTGCAATTTTACTTCGAACATGCTTTAGAATTTTAGCGAATAAAGAAGATATAAAAAAGAAATGAAACGTTTAAGCGGCTGGGAATTGTTCTAAATGTAAATTAGACTTTAAGCCTCAGCCAACTCTCAAAACTTATATCTGATTAAGTTGTTCTACAATCGTTGTACGGATACGTAGTATGTATATCTGGTTCCTCATGAGCATTTACAGTTTCATAAAGATAATGAAAATTGATATAGAAAAACTGGCAATCATTTTAGTGTCTATGCCAAAGTTATAGTATATTTATTTAATATTAATTATAATGTATATATCCTAGATGTACTGTATAAATCGCCGCATTACAGCACGGCTAGCCATTTCCAAAAATAGGGCCGTTTTAGCTTATGCCAGACATTCTTCAATATATATTCTATGGCGGCTCAGGTTAAGCCTCATTAAATATTTTGATTTTAGATACATGATCATTACAAGTATTAAGCCATGTCCCTCGAGTGTAAATAAAAAATACCTAACCACGAAGGTTTAGTCTTATCTTATAATTATTTATAGTTTTTTATTTCCGTCTATTCGATAATCGACGCAATTGGCGTTGTCAAGCTGTGCCGTGAGTGTTAAAATTAGGAATTAAAATGTATCAAGGAGGCGGATAATGATCCACTATAATTAAATGATGCTGAATAACGTATAGCGCCGAATACTTTCTGGCGGAATTTCACTTAACCGTCTTCAATCCGACTAATCGTTGGCCCGCCACAAAATAAAGCGGCAATGTTTTTTAATATGGCTGAGTGTAATGAAATTACGGCGATTTGGACAATCCAACTGCGACATCTATAATCATTTGTTAATAATCAATGGTTAAAATTTTGTGTCTTACAAATGTCAATGTAATTAAAATGAATATTTAATTTATAAATGATAACGATACATACCTGGAAATTTCGCATTCACTCCAAAATCGGATAAGAATGGCTAATGAAAGCAAACAATAATTTGGAAATAAAGGTAGAAAGGTGATGCGGAGAGTGTGAGTGTAGTAAGAGGGAAGTAGCGTATGATTAGCGGTGGATGGTCGCGGGAGAGGGCACGAGCGGCTGATTGCTAGCCCAATTGGGTCTTATCCGCCCGCACATGGGAAATATTTTTAATCAACACCTCCATTGAACTTACGAACGGTCGTACGTGAGCTCGGTACACAGGGCCGGATTTATGAACAATAAGATAAACCGTAATATCAACGGTTGTTCTCTTACGTAGTGTGCGGACGGATTTAGGACGGTCACAAATTGAACACCTTGGCTTGTAAATTCCATTATTAAATATAAGCGTTAGCGTCAGGCTTTCTAGCTAGCTTGAACAGCTTAGATTGCGAGAACACAGGTGTCCCGACCAAGATATGTAAAGATGCACAATGTTCTTTTTGTGAGCAATCGGGTCCGGGTTTTTAACTTTACAAATTGTACACTAAAAATTTCATCGGAAATTGCTCTATCTATTAGTGAAAACGGCGTGAAAAAACGTTACGTAGATTTTATGAAAATCGATCTCATAAAGAAATACTTTGGGAACTTTGTTTTATGTCATGTACATTTGTATAGATTACAAATCCCCTAATATGCGTAATGCGGATATGCGAGTATGTATGGCAAATAAGGACTTTGACTTTTTATCCCACCATTATTCTTTCATATTGATTATTGCATATGTTACATTGGATTTTGTGTTGTTTAGTACAAAATGAAGAACGTTTGATTAAACGTACCGACGGAATTTAGGCAATAAAATTTGTTGTAATGTAATTTTTTTTTTTTATATAAAATACAGTACGGCCCTGTAAAGGGTGGAGGCACAGGAGCGGGCGGCGGCGGTGGGTCGGCACTTGATTGGCCGTATGAATGTGAGTAGATTGCAACACCACTCGGTACCTCGCGCTTCACGATCGCGACCACGCGCTTTCGTTCCGCGCACCTCAATCACCTCCAATTAAGGCCACCATGCACTTTATTAACTCAAAAGCAACATTTTGTTTCAAAAATTCAATGGCGTTAACGAAGAAACTGCGCTTGAGTCTACATAAACCTTAGTCGATCGTTCCTCTTATGTATGTGAACTGAACCATCATGACTTATTGTCATTTATGTCCTAATCATCAGGAACCTTTATTCGCCTACTGGAGGAAGACATCTAACATAGCACGTCTAGACGTACAAAATGTTACCCATCGTGAGGTTACTTGGAGCTACAAGTTAGAGGCAGTGCAAGTATAGAAGTAGTAAGAGGTAGTGCCATGCAGCCCTGCATTGGGCTGCCACGACCACCCGGACGTTATGTGAGCGCGAGGTACCCACATCTCGCTCACATAACACCGCCGAAAAATTATATCTTTGCTGCGTTTCCTGCGGTTTGCCTGTTGGGGAAGAGGAAGGGAGAGCAATGCATTTGCAGATCATCTGCGAATGTCTATGGGCTTCGGTAGTCATCAAAAGGCCTGATTGCTCGTTTGCCCTCTTTTCATCATGATCGTCATCATCAGCTGGACGACGTCCACTGCTGGACAAATTCCACCCCCACAGAGAGCCACAGGTCACGGTCAGGAGCCACTTGCATCCAGCGGCTCCAAGCCAAGTTAACCAAGTCATCCTTCCACCGGGTAGGAGGCCGTCCCACACTCTGTCTTTCAGTGCGGGGCCACCACTCGGAAACCTTTCTTCCCCAACGTTTAACGGTTCTGCGAGCAATCTGGCCTGCCCATTGCCACTTCAGCTTGTCGACTCTCTGAGTTATGACGTGAGTTAATTTACACATTTCGGAGCACTTCTCGCAGAGAAGGTCTTCCCATAGCTCGCTGAGTGACACTGAGCTTGTTTAAGAGGCCCACCTTTACCACACACAGCTTCTTCTACAATATATAAAAAGTATATAATGACTATATTATGTCAGGCTGCAGAAAGGAGCATCAACAAATGTCGTGGAAAAAAGATAATTGACGTAACATAATAAGGCTTCCAAGGAAACGCTGCCGGCGGCCCGCGGCGGCTATTACCGATTGCTGAAATAATATCAACCTCCGCAATGTGTCCAAAACTTTCTTCATCACAAACAGTCTCATGGCGGTCTGACATATAATTTTGATGACATGTGCACCAACTACATTATCCCAAACATTGATCGTTTCTTATAGGTAGATTGGTGGCCCGTTAGAGGCGAAGAGTGAAGGAGGGCAATGCAAAATACAACACGACAACGATAATGATGTTAACCCACCCTCATACTGTAAAAAACGATATATCGTATAACCTTCTTCGGTAATTACAATACACAAAAATTTTTTTTTAGGTCAAATCAGTTTTAAGGTCTTGAAATTATCACATTCGAAGCAACAAACTCTTCAGGTTTTTATTATTTGCATGGTAAAGCTAAGCTGTTTGTTAAAAATCACTCTTCTCCAATGTAGGTAAGGACGTAAAATAAGACCTTCTGAACTAAAAGATATTCTTGTTTCCAGAAGCGTGCATTCTATTCAAATCCCTGGGTCCACATGTTATCAGATACTCGTCTAATCCGATAAGAAGCGCCAGGAAAATTACAAAAATATCACACAGCCAAGTTTAATCTGGGTCTATCTAAAATTCCTTTCTTTACATGACCCATATAAACGTATGTCACGTTTTCAATAACCTTCAGTTTTAGCTTCATAATTTCAACCCGTCCTGTTATGAGACTTCATTTTGTTATGAAATTGGCTAACATAATATACTCGCGCTACGTTAGAAGTTTTATGAAACTGTACGAAACATTTTACACTTATTACGCCTTTGATTGTGTTGGTGGTAGGGATTGCAATTCCGCGGGATAGAATGAGCGGGATTGGAATCCCTAGCCTGTTGGTTCCGTCACCGGGACCAAGTGGTCCCCGCAACTCGTCTCGTATTATTAACGACGTGTATTGTAATCACGCGGGGCGATCGCCTCCGAAGGTAGGGCGGTATTAAATTCCGACAGCTACGTGATAAATCGAAATTGGAAAAGTTTAATAATGTTCGGTTGCTCCGAAAGCAATAAAACCGTTTATAAACGGGCACAAGCGAACTAGACGGGCAACAGGGACGCCCGCCTTCGAGCCTTTTAGGGACTCTTAGGCAAGTCCGTTTTGCGTTACGAGCTCTAAATTGATTTTACTCGTATCTAGATTAAGCGATAATGTTCCTTGAATGGAATTAGTCTGCGCAAATATTACCTAAGATGGACTAATGGAAATACGCTAGTAATTACGTTTGTTTTATAGTTATCACCACCATTAGGTAATTATAATCGAATGTAAATGAAACCAGCTATTAGAGGGATGATAAGAGGAAATTTCTGTAGAAGATGTCATTGCGGCCGAATTGGGCCTGTCCGCGTTGGAACTCTCGTGCACCGCCGTAAAGTGAGAGCTACGATTTTGTGTTTAATGCGGTTTGTGAATAGACGGTGGCCATTTGGAAGGAAAGGAAGACAATGTATCCGGGTAATAATTACGCGGATGTTAATGGGCATCGGTAGTAATCAAAGGGCTCTTCGTTAGTCCCCCTAAAATATGAAAAGTATATTGTTCATAATTTGCTGATGACTGCCAGATGGTCATGAATGGTGGTAATAGCTCTGCTGTGGCTTAAGTTTTACCGTGGCTGGTATGACTGCAGCTGGTCTTTTTCCAGCTATCCCAGTACCTATAGTTATCAATAGCATATTCCCTAGAACAGCGATATTTCTATCAATTTATGATAACTGTTTTCGGTTATCATAAATTGATAGAGATGGCTTGCGAGTCTCACAAGAACGGACAGGTGTATAGAATTGAGCCCCAATGAACAAATGCAACCCATAAATAAAATAAAAACTCAAGATACTGTACGTTGTCTTTGTGGATGATGAGAAAGCTTGTGAATCCGTATCACTGCTTATGTCCGCATGGAGTCAAATATATATGCATCGAGAAGTGCATTGGGTAAGGTTCGCAAGTTTACCCTAGCACTACGAACTAGGAGTGTATTTCGCTTGGTGTTACTTTTGGGTGTAAGTTGTTATAGTTGAAATAAAAGTATTTGCCGTCCTACTGACATAGAGATAATATAGACATTTATATGCCAGGGCGAGCGTTCCGTATTGGTTAGTAGAGAAGGAAGATGAGAATGCATTAATATCTTTGTCTGTCTAATCTCGCATGTGCATTGCACAGAGATGATTGAATGGAAAAGGGAGACAGATAGTGAAATACATTTGCTCTCTCTTTCGACTTAGACGGATCGTTGGCTGGTTTTCCTCGTATATATCTATGCCGTCGGGCCACGTATACTTCAACCAGCGATGCACCCCGGCTTCGACCGAGAACAATCATCCATCCTTAACAAGTTATACTAAACCCTTCCTCGGGAATCGCTCTATCCATTGGTAAAAACCTCATGTATCCGTTTAGTACATTTGAATAAAAACGATAACCTACAGAAAGATCGACTCTTAGGGATTTTTATTTATAATAAGTATAGACAGAGAGAGTTACTGGCCAGTAAGTTTCTAGAGTGGAGGCCGCGTATAGGAAAACGAAATGTTGGTCGACCCTTCACCAGGAGGGAAGACGACCTCCGTACAGTGGCCGGTCTAGGATGGATTCGAGAAGCAGGAGATCGGTCACCTTAGCGTTCATTGATAGAGACCTACATCTATCTAGCAGTGGACCGATAGGGGCTGAAAATGACGATGATGATGATGATAGATGAGTCAAATATGTCTGCAACCGGCTCGTGACCACGGCTGGTGGAACCCGGTCGAAACGTTGAGCAAGGTATTTACAAAAAATTTGCCACTAACTTGTAATAAGTATTTTAAGTATCGCGTTAAAACCCGTTAGATAACTAAAATATCAGAAAACTTACCTAATAAAGCAAATTTTTTTAATTTTTAATTTTAATTACACTAACACCTTTATGACCCATGCATGACACGATGAAGATATAATAATTATTATTATATATTTAACTGTAAATTATAGTTTTAATATAATATATAATTTATAAGAAAAAAATATTTGTAGTTTTAAAATTTCACACACTTTTCCTCTCATGCCTAATTTCGAACATTACTGTATAAATCAATGAGAGTAAACACTTTAAGTGATAGCAATTAATTTATCACGGAAACAATTCACATTCTAATAATACCATTAATTTTTAATGGTCATTTATATTTAATATACGCTATTCTAAATTTAAATGATTCCAAATAAGAAACTTTAAAAATGGAACGATCCGCATTCCCAACGTTGTAATTATGAAACGAACACATGTTATAAAGATTCCCACGATCTTACAAGTTATTATAATAAATATGTATGACGTGATAGTATCTAATTAGGTGAAACATGTTCATGCTGTAATGGTGGATGCTGATCATTAAGGAAACGAAAGCCAGTTTTTAAGTGAGCAATCTTAATATGAGCAATATATTTATGCTAACAAATATTACTAATTTGTATCATATACTGCACCCCTTAGGGCACCTACAGACTATCGTACGATTAAGTGAGGCATTTATAATAGCCAAGATTGCCATTTATATCTACCAGTTGGACGGGCTGAAGCCTAACGAGTGCTGTCAGGGTAGCACGAACACGAGAAAATTAATGGCGTACTTAATTATGTAATAACAGTCATCATCGTCAACTGTGGCTAGAAAGTTGAAGGCTTTTTATGGCATGAGGTAGACCAGCCAACAATTCCCATAAATACCAATCTCATCTAATAAATCTGATTGCGTCAAAAAGTAAAATTAAATGCAAAATAGAAATCGAAAGGTTTTACCAATCCATAAAAATAGTTTCCACAAAATTAATTACAGCTCCTTGAAAAAATAATAAAATATTTATATACTATTTTCACAATTCTAAAAATATACTATATATTGTGCAATATGTTATTTAACCAAGTGTTGACATTAATTCCCTTCAAGAAGTGACAACATATTCAACCTAGATTAGAGTTCAACACCTTTAAAATTTCCTCCATTCTAGTTGCTGTACTTAGTTATTAACCAACCAATAACGTTGTAAAAATAATTTAAAATAAATTACAACGTTCGTTAAATCTTAATGATATATATATATTTAATTAAACAGTTGTGTGAATAAAATCGAGCCACCAAAATGTTGTTTATATGATAATTCGCGCTATATGAGAGATTTGGTAGGAACGCACCTAATAGATTAATTAAACTTAGTGTTCAGTGGAGCGTTTATCATTATTTGCACAGCTAATGGAATAATTACCTTCGTCGCGGAGGGGATAACTGTGGAGGCGACGAGTGGAGCCTTCACACACGTAATGAATCCCAAATGATTCTCGTACGGTGTGTACAGCGGAGCGGCGGGCCAGATCAAATGTGTCGTGATAAACTTTCTTATTCTTCAACTTACCTGTCATGTTTGTCATCCATAATTCTGATTAAACTATATTGAGCAGAAAATATACCTTATAACGAAACTACATGAACGGACTTTATAGAGATTTATTAAGTATTTTACGATCACATGGACACGGGTGGAAAGTCTCATCCTTACGTGTTTCGAGATATCAACAAAAGACGATATACGACGGAGCGCTACGATTCTAAGCCAGAAGAGTCAATACACTCGTGACCATGGTTGCTGTAAAGCTTCTGAAACGTCGGGATCGCAAAATACTTAATAAACCGCGATAAAATCCGTAAAAGTAATTTTATTATAATTTGTAACATTCGCGTAAACCTAAGAAAAACAATATATACATTAGAATATGTAGTGTACGCACTAAGTATCAATGCCACGTGAAGTTATCAGTTATTTTTAGACTTTTTGTTTGTTCAAATTAATGTTTAAAACAATTACTCGAGGTTACTTAAGCGTACAGTATGCAGATGTCTTACATTACGTAGGTTTCATTTTAATAATCCGCGTATGAAATTGAGACAGGTATTACAGATACTTCAAGACCTAGTTGATCTACGCGTTATCTTTTATGTTAAGTCTTTGTGATGTACTTCTCTAGAATTGACGTGGCATATTTATATACAAATAGATAGGAAGAGGCAGTGCCATGCTGCATAGGAACTATGGAACGGATTATAGGAGGGCCGTTGCCTACATAATTTTCATTATCTACATAACAATTATGCGAACAACCATGGGCGTCGGTAGTAAACAAAAGGATCCTATTCTTCGTTCGCCCCATGTGCTATAAAAAACGACGTTGCACGCTTATCTCTGGCTGTCCCTAATCACTTCACAAACTGGACTCGACTACTCATTTGCCCCCAATACAACACACTGTTCCGTACGTTAGTGGAGGAAGAATTTGTGTGGCTAGCCGAGCGGAAATGACAAAACGGTGAATGAAATTAAAGTATATTTAATATGTTAATGAACACTAATAAAGTCACATATTTTATTGCCGATAGTTTACTAGCTGGGTTGAACGCCAATATTATTAGCATACATATATGAAAATGTATTTTATGTGTGAGAACAAGTGTCACACTTGATTAGGCGGTGGCTTAGGCTCAGCCCATGCCTGAGTAGCTCTACTACGATATTGCTACTGGATTAAACTTTCTAAGAAAACATTTAGGTGTGCGGTATGTGATTTTTTTACTGCAGGAGGACAAATCTAAAAAGACATTTGTCTTCATGTCGCCCATAAACATCGTGCTTTTCTCTTCCAGGGGGTCATGGGGAATAAAATTGTGTGAAACAACGATCGGGTAATCGAGAGAATATCAGGGAACGCTTTACCATCGGTTTACTCTTTACTTCTGAACAGTAAAGATTAGTTTTTCCTTGGAGTAACTCACACAGCTTTCTTTTTTTTAATTACTTGACAAACAGGCGGTCGAGTCATTTAATGTTTTGTGACTATGAGCATACAACAAACGTCACCTCATCTGTAGACCTCGCTGGAATGTGAACATCCCTTTGCCCTTTCACCTCCCAGTTGCTTCAGTACGTCGGCACACTGTATCACATTTTGTAACCTCTAGAAATAGAAAAGTGTGCGTTACCCGGCCCTATCTGAAATTTACACATTGCACTAAATCAACAGCATGTATCCTACGGTACGCCGTTTTGGCGTAAAAGAAAAGTTCTTATTATACTGCATCTGCCTGCTTCAACTATGATGCAGCAATCACAGTACCTAACTGTTCATCTAAGGTCTAAGGGCACCTGAATTTGGACCACATGATTTTTAGCTTCATACAAGGACTTTTTAATAACATTAAAGGGAAAAACGAAGCTTCTGGAGAAAGCGACACATCACGACACCTGTCAAAAAGAGCACAATCAGAGGTTCCGTGGTCGTGGCGCTCTTTTTTGTAAAAGGTGCACGAAATACACTTCACACATGCAAACAACGATACAAAACAACGCAAATGCTTTTCACCACAATGGCTAACAGCAAAGTGCTCACGGAATAAAATGCCACTGCGAGAGCTCTATTTTGGGAAAATACCTTCGTATGAGCCACCTCATGTAAGTGCTTTAGCCACAATTTGGCTACAGTGATGTTGTATCGGGTTAAAATAATCATGTAAACCGTTAAAAGTGATTTCTATTATAGGAACAGAGCAATTACAGAGAGCAGATGATGTATCTGGTGTGCGATTGTCCCCCACCACTGTCGTGGCGGTGGGGCTTAGTAGCCTGGGGTGAACCGAGACACCTTGGGCGGACCCAATTGAACCGAGGAGGTGGCTGCTAGTTTTATCTCTCTTGTAAGAAGAGGGGAGTAAAGAGTAGGAGAAGGAGGCGTATTTGCGCACTGAGCAAGGGGCGAGGGAGGGAACCTCACCCCATTGCACTGCCCCAAACTTTTATTGTCCTGTAGTTTGGGACAACCCTGTGGGGACATCTGTGGGGGTGATATCGGCCAGTTAGCGGGCTGAATAGCCGTCGAGGAGCTCTGATGTTCTGACCAAAGGCGGCACTGATGGCACTCACGGTGGTTTCTGTGGGTATTCGGCACTACAATGTGCCGCGAGGCCCACACAACACTGGATCCCACCCAGGGCCATTGAAGGCACGTAAATGTGTTTCCCCGCGTAAAAGAGAATGGTGTGTGATTGTCACTTAGATCAGTATTAAATAATCTAAGGTTTGCCACAATGGGTCCTGTTGCCTGCAGATACGGGACCCTCCACTTATAGCGGCTGATGGCTTCCGTAGGGGTTTAGTTGGTATTGCTACCCAATGGCCGAGTCCAACATAGGTCTGGGGGTCTACCCGGGCTCCCAGGTATCATGCGTAAATGCATTCCCATTCGTCACCAAAACAAGAAGGTTTGCCACAATAACTTATTGCGGGGTGTGTTATGTGTTTCTTTGTCTCATATAATTGATAAGTTATAAACAAAGGTAAATCAAAGTAGCCTGTATTACGCGAAAGGTGGCGATTTTTTACGTATAATCTTAACCTTCGAACAACTATACAATATTGTCTTAAATACTAAATGCTCTTCGTTATTTATTTATTCTCAAAAGATACTCAATTGTCGCTGAACAATATTTATCGGTCATCAAAAAACTAAACTTTTATGCCATAACGACCGGCTGGCTCAGTTGGTAACGCAGTCGCGGGTTCGCATCCTGCCTGTAGCATGTATTTCTATATTCATTAGGGGTCAGGTGCAAAGGGGGGTGGCGCATTAGTATAGTAATTATGCTGCTGTTCATGGGTGCCGGTAGTCGTAGAAAGGATCCAATTTCTTTTTTATCTATTGCTTTGTACTACATTGGACATTAACACCGTTAATCTCCTTATAATATTCACATGATATGTTTTAAAATTTGGTGAATGGTTTATGTTGAATTATATAATATTTTCACCCTGAGTGTGGGGATGAAGCCCTAACTAATGGAAGTTCACGCCACGTTACCTTCATTTGGTAATTATCGAATTTGGATTTAAGTGCCCGTGCTTTTTGCAAAGTATAGGGAGACAAACGAAAAATTGAAGCCTTTTTACCGACGCTCATTAACATCCTCATCATTACTATATCTATGCGTTGCCCTCCCTCCCTCCAATGGACCACCAGCTAGAGACACAACGAAAGATAACAACAAAAGCCGGTATCATTTTAGCGAGAGGTACCTCTCCTCCGTTCGTGCCGTCCCAATTGATCTTCAATGTAGCATGGCATCCCTTAGTAAATACTCGTATGCTAAAAATATTAAGGATTGTCAGGGTCAGTAGCAACTGTTTATCATTGGTGCTGAATATATTTTTAAATTCCCGGATGTCACTGTACACGGAATCATACACGCACGGGGCCAACCATCGGGGAGCCAGTGATGGATCGTGACGAGAACTCCGGAGGTATAGAAGGCAAAAGCGACAGTCTTCGGCTGCTCGCTCAGCAGTACGACTTACATGTCATTCTGCTGGCCGAGACTTGGCTGAGGCCGACGCAGAGCCTCCGGCTATCGAATTACGTCCCTTATCGGAGGGACGAGGTGTCGCTGAGCGCAGACCGTATAGAGGTACGGCTTGTTCGGCGGGACGTCGTCCACGACGAGCTGAGACTGGGCCCCTTCACCGATATGGGCTCAACTGGAATATTCGTTCACATGGCAGGGGAGGTTCTCGGGATCTACGCGGCGTACGGACATTCCGGGAACAGCTTTGACCTAGGTTATGTCCACAACGTGCTGGGGAACGGCGGCCAAGTGTTGTTGGTCGGCGACCTGAACTCCAAACATCCAGCTTGGGGATAGGCCGTCACGAACAACGCTGACTTCAGGCTTCGGAAGAGAGCGGTTACACGGTGCAAGGGCCTCTGTATCCACAGATCCCCTGCGCACCTCGGACGTTCTGGACATCGCCATACACCAAAACCTCAAAGCCACAGTCAACATTGAGCTCCTTTAAGACCTCGACACACAACATTTACCCATTCTCATCACACTTAATCCTGGAGCGATCCTTAGGGAAGGAGTACGGACCAGAAGATCGACAGGGCCGTCGTTCAGGATAGCCTAGTCGACTTCACCATCGCCGGACAGCTGTCTACCCCGGACGAGGTGGAAGCCGCCTCACGCTGCCTCACGGAAAAATCCGAGAGGCGCGGGTGGCGGCGACCACCGTTGTACCGTTGTCGGACCTGAAGAGGAAATGACAGATGAGGAAACTCTGGTACTGCACCCGTTGCCCGAAAATCAAGAGACAATTCAACAAGCTGGCCGAGGAGGAGCTGGTCTCGAAAGCCGGAGCTCGCAACTGGGCGCATGCAGTGCATGCTGAACCGGTTGACCGGTGCTCCCCTCGCGACCCAACCCGGGTTACGAGGTTCACCTCGGTGCACCTGGCCCTCGCGCGTAGTCGTACGTATCGTGTGGACTGGAGGACGGTAGCGCGTCAGCGTAGGTGCACATGTCAATGGGCGTCGGTGGTCATCGAAAAGCTCCGATTTCACGTTATATACTATAGAAAGTAGTGAACAAGTGGTACCTTCCCGATCGTACTGGCCCAATTCAACTGCATTACAGTATAGCACCTCTTGTTAAAGTATAATTGTGTAAATAATAAATTAGTTTCAATACTGGTTATTAACCCATAAACAGCTTACAAACAACACCCAATAAAGGCCAAAGGAAACTTAACGATTCAGACTTTTTTGTATAGCATAAGGGGACAAACGAGCAATCGGTGCCTTTTGAAGACTACCGACGCCCATGGACATTCGCATGATTATTACGCAAATGCGTTGCCCTCCTATCATCCCCACCCTACACAATGGGCCACCGGCTACTCTCAAACCGCACAAAACGAGACAGCGCCGCTATCACTCACCCCGATCGTGCTGGCCCAATTCCGTTGAATAGGACGATATAGTGTCGTGCACCAAGCATGGCACTACCTCCTCCTATTCAGCATGGCACTACATCATCCTGAAACACATCCACCATCATCATTAGCAGCCCTTATCAATCTACTGCTGAATATAGGCCTCTGTCAGTGAACGCAAAGACGACCGATCTCCTGCTACTCGTATCCATCAAAGGCCGGATTTTGCAGAGATATCGTCTCCCCACCTGGTGAATGACTAAACGCGGCCTCCACTCTAGAACATTCCTAGCTGATCGACCATCTTACATATACACATACATCAGGTAATGTAATAAAGATTTACAACATACAAATATATTCCCATTATTCACAGATAAAGCATTGAACAATTTAGAATTTATGATTGTACAAAATTTGTCTCAACAGTCAAATTTCAAGTCAAAGTTCAATGCATTCGTGGAATGAGAGCGCGGATTATTTTTTCCGTACATAATATGGCGGATATTATTTACATATTTAAATTACGTCTATACAAAACTTCTGTTTTTAATTATAAACTTAATTTCGTTATGATAAATCTATGGAAATTTTTACCTCGAGCTCCAACCCTCTGGAACGGTAAGGGTTAGGGTAATTACTTCTTTTCTTTGTAATAAAAACGGATTAAACTTTACTTAGGGAGGCCTATTCATTCTGTTTACTATTCAAACGGTCGCGACAAAAAACTAATTTGCGCCTGCTTATCTGGCCAACTGAAACTTTTATTCGCCGTAATTGAATAAAAACACACAACAAGTTCTTCTAATCGTTAATTCTGTATGTTTTATTACTTACTTACTACACGCATACAAAACTGGAAGTATAATTGTCACCTAATTATTTATAATTACGTTATTTTAGGCTGACGTGTCACTTGAATATACTAAAGAACCGGGCAAGAACGATTTAGATAATTCGCCTACGAATTGTTCCGTCGCAGCAAACGAAAGAACATTTCTCTTAAACTACCAAATGGATTTTGTTCAAATCAATTTTCGTACTAAGTTTTGATTGAACTCTATAATCCTACCTTTTTTTTACAATTTTGCTCGTATTGCCGTAAAAGTTAGGCATTTTTTACCACTTAAACTTGACTTTAAAAATATCTCACACAGTTAAATATACGATTTCACTCGATGTCATTTAAAATACCTATTCAACAATGTTACTATATTTATGCTGCTTATCTATGTTTTCCAAAAACATATTCATTCCTCAGCCATCATGCCACTGCGGCTTATTGTGGTTTCTTCCAAAAACTCGCCTTTCTTCCAAATTTTAAACATGCAATAACCATAATATCCGTGTAAAATAACTGTGACATACGGACGGACAGGCAGGCCTAACGCAATTATAAGGGTTCCGAATTTAAACTGCTGAAAATTTATAAGAGCTTTCAATATACGCAAACTGTAGAGTATAACTATGTTCGTGTAGATTATTAGCATCTTTGCTCGCTGGCTGTCTCTCTCCTGCCTTAAGGTGAGAGAGCGATACTGTTATCCGGCCTGCGCCCCAGCCCTCTCGTTTTTGTTCAGAACACGGTTCGGAGTAATTAATATTTCGTGCCATGTTCGGAACTTGGGTGAAGCCAAAGTTTTTTTGTGTACATGGTGTGTATGGGTATATATACATAGTAAGCACTCAAGAGGACCGGTCGCCTCTACCAGGTGAAAGAGCTCCTCAGCATGCCCGGGGTAGTCGTGGAGGGATGAAAGTGCAGTCAGTGACCACCACAGTGTCACCGTTGTCAGCTCTTCGGACATTCTTCTGGACACTGCCCCAAGGAAATTCGGTGCGTTCGCTGCGGAGGCGTCTATGCGGTCGGGGACTGCCCGCTGCCGAGAGGAACTACCCCGACCTGCGCTAATCCTAAAGGCCCGCACACTATCAACCGGAGGTGTAAGGCCTTCATCAAGGAAGCCAGAGCCAGAGGTATGGCCATCCGACTTGGGCAGTCGGATGGCCATACCTCTGGCCCCGATGGAAAACCACTTCCAGCTGGTCCTACACAACCGCTACCACTCCGCCCCTGCACCCACGGCTCCGTTGAGGAGGCAGGGACAGGTCGAATACTTCGAATAGGTTCAGGCCCATTTCTCACCGCCCCAGCCAACGACCCCAAACCCAGGCAGGTTGCGATGGCCAAGCCCAATAGAAGGCGTACTCGCAAGAGGAAGCCCCAAGCTGTGGCCATCCAAATCTGCCACCCTCCGCAACAGGTCTCAGTACACCATGAGACAGTCGTGCCTGTAACGTGCCGAGTACCCATACAGGCTAGGGACCTGGAACAAACACACGCACCAAATCACCCCACGCCACAGCCATCTATACCATCACCACGGACATCAGTCCCCGACCTACGCGAAGACCAGAATACTTCGAAAGGGAACGGCGCCAACACGACGAACCCAGCGTCCACACTGACGATCTCAGGGATTTAATTCGTGAGATTGTCAGGGAGGAGCTGAGGGCAATCGTGAAGGACGAGCTGTCCAAAGTGCTCAGGGACTCGCTGGGCACAGATTATGCACGCACGGGGCCAACCAATGGAGAGCCATATATATCAGGACGAGCTCAGGGTCGCATACTGGAACCCCGGAAGTATAGGAAGCAAAGGCGACAGTCTTCGGCTGCTCGATCAGCAGTACGACCTACATGTCATTCTGCTGGGCGAGACTTGGCTGAAACCAGCACAGCCTCCGGCTACCGAACTACGTCGCGTATCGGAGGGACGAGGTGTCGCCGAGCGACAGTGCTTATTCGGCGGGTCGTCGTCTACGACGAACTGAGACTGGGTCCCTTCACCGATATAGACACGACTGGAATAGTCGTTCACATGGCGGGGGAGGAACTCAGGATCTACGCAGCGTACAAACATCCCAGGAACAGCTTCAATCTACGTGATGTCCACCACGTGCTGAGGGATGGGGACCAAGTGTTGTTGGTTGGCGACCTTAACTCCAAGCATCCAGCTTGGGGTTCACCCGTCACGAACAACGCTGGCTTCAGGCTTCAGGAGGATTCGGATGACCGCAGAGCACCACGACCAGGTGAAGTGCCGCATTCTGACTCCGCCGCTCAGAGAGACGGATTTCATGTCCCTCTCTGAGCTGCGGAAAGTCGCGGCTCCAGGCCCCGATGATATCTCCCCCCCCCCCACAGCGCTGCCGATGATGCGTAGGCGTGCAGCCCTGGCTCACACACAGATCCCTGATGGCATTCTCCGGACGGGCCACTTTCCCGATACCTGGAAAGAGGGGAGAGTCATTGTTCTGCCGAAGTCGGGCAAGCCCCGAAGCCTGCCCGGAAGCTACCAGCCGATAACGCTACTGTCGCACATTGCCAAGTTTTTCGAGAGGCTCCTGCTTCAGAGGCTGAAGCTGTACATTCCCAAAAGGGAACAGGACGGGAGAGGGGAACGCACACCCCCCGTGATCCACCAAGCGAACTCGGGTCTGCGTGTCCGGCAATCCGGACGAGGATCACACTTTCACATGCATATCACATCCATATCACTACTCACCAACAATCCTAACACACCACACAACACATTGGCCCTAAACAGGCCTTCAACCCCCGCCCCGCCCCCCCCCCCTCTCTGAGCCCATAAGCCACTATGGCTATTCCGAAGGAATGCCCCCTTTACCGAAGGGATAGTCGTCCCCTCGCGAACCGACCCGGGTTATGAGGTTCGCCTCGGTGCTCGTTTCGAAGATGACCAGGAAGTGATTAGCAAATTTATCCGTATTACAATATTTTTTATATCCGAAAATAAATAAAAATACTATTTATAAAAAAATTTCAAAATGCTTTCATCCTGATTCCTCTGAAACTATACAGTAGAATACGACAGAGAAACAAAATATAAAGAAAAATAATTATTTTTGTTTTACTTTAGAATCATACATAGTCTGAACGAGTAAAAAATATCAAGTAAAAATTACACCTAAAATAAAATTCCAAATAGAATTAATTATAATAATTACTTTTTTAACGCCAGAAAATAAATTTACCACCAGTTCGACACTGTCATGAGACGAGCCTGAACTCAAACAAGATAGTAATATTTACATAAATATTGACAAAATTCTTAGCTTTATTCTGCCGAATTAATTTCACATAAAGCCAGTTAATTTATATTAATGAGCCAACGTTGATATCAATTATCAGGAAACTAAAGCTAACATGCACATATTGTTCCATAAAGTCGCTAATCCTAACCCATGTGAACCACAATTTGTCGAAACGGTTATGTTATTGCGGTCTGTAAGCCGTCGACCATAGCGCGTGATTTCTGTTACTACTATTTGTTTTGTTCTAATCAACAATAAAACGAACAGAAAAATTGAATCAACTTAATAAATGCTACTAAGTTGATTCAATTTTTTTAGTTTTGTATCCAATTCTATAAGAGGATCTGTTATACAAATGGTATAAGTTACCTAAGTTATACAAAAAGATTGTTGTATCCAATTATAAGATCTGGCAACTCTACCCTGTCCGTCCGTATGCCACAAAGGTTTTACTTGCAGATTTTGGATACTGTCTTTTTGAAGTTTGGGTGATAGGTGTATTTTACGAATCGCTACAAAAGGATTTAGTATAATTTTGAAGAAAAATAGCGTATCCTCGAACTTTTGAACTTCCAAATGGAAAATTTGAAAAAAATATTGAGAGTTTAGTATTTTATGAAAATGTGAAACGACAATTGGTTTGAACAAAACTGATTTGGTATTTTAAGATATATGCGATTTTTTTGGTTTTCTGATAAGGAACCCATTAAAGGTTAGTCCGATACGCTGGTCATCAATCCATTAAGGATTGGCCAATTTTTTCATTTCTATTAGAATTTATCCCTCCTAATTTGATTCGTGGTGTGTGTGTTCATCAGAAACAAACGCCTAACTACACCATAATTTCTAATCTGATTACTTATAATGGATATATTCTCTCCGTTACATTTTCCTCCTGGTTACAGCGAGTTGGATATCTAAGCAATTAAGCCAAAAGAGTATCACGAGTAATGCTAGGGTCGTTAAGTAATTACTTGAGTGGATACATCGTAAACAGAGAGCTATGTTTATAAGAGATATGTTTAAAAAAATAAACATCACACAACTGCTTCTTGTGTGATGTTTATTTTTTTGAACTAATGAGGTTGAAGACACTTGATATTTGAACACGGTTGTGATTCTACTTACATAATACACGCGAAAGTTGTAAGTATGTATTGGTGTTTGATATTCTTTCACATAAAAACGACTGACAGTATTTTCTTGAATTTACAATAATATAGGTTATACATCAGGATAACACATAGGCTATAGGAGTAATAACTTTTGTCCGTAGTCCCGGGTCCATCCAGTAGATGATAAATCTTATGAAATAACGGAGACAAGATATATCCTCCTTTAAAATTAATAATGTATTTTTAATGTACTCTGAAATAAATAATATATATTTAATAGACATATAAAATATATTAAATACAAACAATATATCCAGCTGTTAGAGCGATATACCGTCTTTGATGCTAGTCCTTAAGGGATGAGTAGAGGGAGCATTTAATCCTTACCAACACTCTTGTTAATATTTAATTCTTTTGCGATTGTAAAATGTCTTTTATTTGCCGCATTCTCTTTGCAAGAAGTCTTGCACTGACTGTATATCCCTGTGAAGCTCAAATAGCTATCAATGTGTATAAAGATTGATGCTATAAGTAATAACATAGTGACCCAAACGTTAAAAGATATTAATTAAACGAGCGAAACTCATTCATTTTGTAGCAGTTTCAATGTCAGCGGACTCAATTTGTCCAAACTGTTATTGCACAATCAAACAACCTCCGCAACTAGTTTTGTAGAAGCACCCATTATGGACAGCTAGGACCGTTCTGTATCCCGGAATGGATACTTCATTAAGATACCTACTTGTTTCATTTTGGCTCACATGGATAATTCTCTTTTATTGCTAATTTGGAATAAAACGTTTTTAATTTCACTGCCTTCCTGGATTAAAGCGACATTAATGCCAATTTTGGTAAACGAGTTTCACGCTTGTTTTTGTCCATATATATATTATTAAGACCAATTATAAAAGTATCAAGTGAAAGCTGTTTTTGGTTGGTTAATTTAAAATAATCATATTTCGATGTTTATGTACCCACATTAATTACACAGGCCTCTCATTACGGAATCTGATGTGGATAATTGGCTCAGCAAAAATAAACGACAGCGATAGGTATAACGATATTGAAAATAATCCTATGAAATCGAAAATAATGCGAAAATTTGGTACTGATTCATGATATCTATACTTATATAATAAAGATGAAAAGTTTGTTTGTTTGAACGTCTTTGGAACTACAGATCGGATGTGAAAAACTATTTGTGTATGCAAGCTTTCATGGGGCAAATAGACTTTTATGACGCTATGGCCAAAAAGACCAGAGAGAGATACGCGAGTGAAACCGCGGGGCGCTGTTAGCATCATATAAGTTAATATTATAAAATACATTTATTCCCCTAAAAAAGAAGCCTTCCTAGACTACACGTGGAATCATGAGTCACAGTGACAAAAGTCGACAAAAGACTAGGCGGCCGACTTCCTTGCAATTAGGTTCAGTCGGCGGTGTAGCATATCTACACAACAGCGCTTCCGTTGTTGCAATTACGTTTAGTCGGCGGTGTAGCATATCTACACAACAGCGCTTCCGTTGTTGCAATTACGTTTAGTCGGCGGTGTAGCATATCTACACAACAGCGCTTCCGTTGTTGCTATTACGTTTAGTCGGCGGTGTAGCATATCTACACAACAGCGCTTCCGTTGTTCGTTAGCATTCGTTTCATGCTGATATATTTAATGAAGCCAGTGGAGTACTTCCCCGGTTGAGTGGCATAATTCATACACCTCGAGATAATGTAATTGATAATGATATCCGAATCATCAAAACTCTACTAAGCTATATGTGATTTATCATGACAACACATTCTATTCGATCATATTTATCTTATTATATCATACACGTTAAACTTTGAAACAATAATATTTCAAAAAATGCAATAAATTCATACACTTTTCCAATGTTTATATTGCCTCAATATAGCAACATCGACGAGAAAAATTTCAATTTTATTGTTTAATAAGCAAACGATATAAGACATGTGGTTGGAAAGTGGATCGAAGATTGTAAGAGGGATTGAAGGATTGTGGGGTGGGTGGGGGGACTGCCCACGCACCACGTCCGAACCGTAATGAGTTGAAAGCGGATACTTGTAGCGCACTCAGAGAGCGCGTGTCCGGTTACCCGCCTAATGTTGCCCGGATAAACAATGACGTCCAGCCTTTTAGCGACATTTGCGAACCCACTCAACACTGGACATAAGCCTAAAGAGATTTCGCATTTTCACTCCGTCCTCTTTAGACAGCAAAGAGGAAAAAGTGATAAACCCTTGTTTGCCTTTTTTTGTACGACGTACACCTGTCATCACTGATGTCATCAATATTATAGTGATCGTCAAACGTTAATTTGAGGCATTTCCGGTGTGTTCAATTTTAGGATTGTCGTATAGAAATGCAAAAAAAATTAGAGTAAGGATGTGATTACATATGTATAATCCATTCTGTTTGGATAGCAAAGAGGAAAAACAGATATCATCATTATTATCAGCCATTATTGGTCCACTGCTGGAAGTAGGCCTCCTTCAATGAACGCCAGGACGACCAATCTCCTGCTACTCGCATCCATCCCGGACCGGCTACTGCACGGAGATCGTCTTCCCACGTAGTGAACGTACGACCGACACTTCGTTTTCCTAGACGCGGCCTCCACTCCAGAACATTGCTACCATCTGTTTGAGCGTGTGACAAACAGATGCACTCTTGTTTAACTTAATAATATGATCATTTATCAATTTAATATTTCAGAAAATATTGCCAAAGATCAATAGTTTGATCGAAGAATTGGAGACACGCTTTTGTCTCATCAATTTAAATAAGTCAATGTCAACTATTAAACCTGAAGAAGTGTAATTTGAAGTTTTCGATTTTGTTTCAGTTGCTTGTGGTTTTATTAATTTGCTTTACAAGGTTTAGTTAAATTAGTTCAAATATTAATTAGACAACTTAGTCTAACTTAGGCACTACATTACTGTGATTATTACAACGCCAAATAATTACGTTTCGGCAAGTGTATTATCGGTAAACAAATTGAACGGTTGAAATTACTTAAAAACTTCGTTACAAACACTTAGCAATTTCAAAAAGTGTTACTAAATTTCACATAGTTTATAGTCATAGATTCAAGTAGAACCGTATGCTGTTTACTGGAGAGTTAAATAAGCTTCATGTTTAATTAAATACCGTGGACTGTGCTCAAGGCGGTAACTATTAAATTATAAGCTCGTATTACTTGAGTAGTTAAGTAACTTAAAAAGTGGAATATATAAACGCCGTCACTAAAGTATTCTAAAATATCAAAAAATCTTAGTGTTGCTATTCTGCCATCATTAAGGCAAACTTGTGTTTGATGGAAACATAGTCGACCGGTTTGTGTATTGTGCCCTTCGATCAAATAGCTTTTATATAATCTAAGATGGCGCCAATTAAATTCGTTTCAATGTCATCTGGAACAGATATAGGAACATTGAGGTTAATAGACATCTATCACTTTAGCGGATTCTGTGACGTTTTATTTTGAGGTATTCGAAAAGTAAGAATTAGGTCTAAAACAAGCAGTAATTTTACTAAACAGCTTTACTTTACAAGTCTGGCTCTATATATAACTGGACTGGAAGACACCTTTTAAAGTTTAATAATTTGCCTTTTTTTTAATTATCACTGCTTATTTTACCTTTATAAAATAAGCATCCAGAACGTTTTTCCCATAAGTTTGCTGTACAAAAATCGCATGTCTTGTTTCGTATATTTTTACAGTAGAGGTGAATGGCTTTGGTTTACGTAAAAGAACTACAAAGTGTTTCCTCAAGATACGTCCATTTTTAAATTAAGTTTACAAATCAGGTTTTGTTGTAAAGATATTAAAAAATTTGTGAACGTATATTAACTATAAAAGTACAGATTATTCTCGAAGTTATTACTCTGGAAATTTTAATAATAAAACAGCAGCATTATTGTGAGAAACAGCATAATTACAATAAACTTTGTAAACAGGTATGCATAATATACAGTAATATTATTTAATTATGACTGCATATAAAATATTTGTACATAGTGGCCTTAAAAAGGACATGTTTTTTTATTGTTTAGAGGGCAAACAAGAATTCGAACGGACTACCGAAACCCATGGACATCCGAATTATTCTTATGCAGATGCATTACCTAGGAGGCAACTCCTTCCTAGTAATGGGCCACCGGCTACACGCCAACCGCACATAACGCAACACCTCAGCTGTCACTTTACGGGGTTGTCATGGGAGCGAGTGCTACCGTCCCGGTCGTGCCTAATCAATATGACTGCAATGCAGCATGGCACTACCTGTTAACAAAACTAAATAACGTAAATAAACTCACACATATCAATCTACTAATATATGAAAATAGTGTAAGTATCTGAATACCCGCTTCAGTTGCAGTTTAAACTAAGCCCATTATTAAGCTTCGGATTTTTAGTCCAATTATATAATTGTTGTAATTCTCGAGAAAGAGTTCTCTATCTTTGTGTGCTTAGTCGAAACCTGTGTAACTTGTGATCAGGAGAGGTAATTACGTTATGAGTTCACAAGAGATTAGTAAAGTTTTCATCAAAATCCGTTCAGCCATTTAGACGTGATGCGCAGCCAAATAAACAGACTAACAAATAAGCAGGTACAATTTAGTTTTTGATGGAATGTGTTCCCTTCTAAGTAATAGTTCCAGTATTTTCTTTATTCAAATATTTTCCATGTGCAAAACTTCGTCCCTCTTTACCTTTTTTTATATGTGCAGATAATAATGTCGTCGTAATCATTCTGAGTACCTTATCAAGAAAGCCGCATCCAACATATTTCGACGCTCCCAAGATTAATGTATGCAAATAGATTAACCTAATACGGATATTTCCCTAAGGGGAAAGCCGTCGTAATTAATTTATTGTATCATAAATGATCATCACAATAATTCGTGGGCTGAATATATGTAGTTCCACATTGATATATTACCATAGTGTGTAAGCTCACAGGCATTACGTAAGTGCCGATGTGAAAGCCGCCTAGTCAAATGTAGAGTGACGGACCATCAACGCTAGTCCATTAAGGCCGATTCACTTTTACAACTTCCGATATACTCTAGTTATATATACAACTCTGTTATCGTTAACATCTGGTAGCAAAGCATACACATGCTATACAGCCAATACACTTTAGTTAGATGAGAAATAAATGACTTTACCCGTCACTCATTAAATTGAGATATTGAAAAAGTGACAGAACAAAGCATCAGCGTTTGATCAAACTACATATAAGTTTCGGTCATCATTTTTGTTTCTGTCCCAAAACCGTTACTTTACTTCTTTTGTTATGTGAAAAAAAAACAATGGTCCAGTAGTCCAGTCTGTATTCCAGGCTATCAGACCAGCACCTGGTCTGATAGCCTGGAATACAGACGCAGCAAGCTCTGAAAAAATATATCAAGCGCTTAATTTAGGTTTAAATCGTTCTAGTACACAGAAACATTTCCACTATTTTCTTCGCCCTTTTAGCGCACAGACTGCAGTAAGTAAATTATCTAGTTACATAAGCTAGAAGATCTTTAAAGAAAATTAAAGGCTATTTCAGCCTAAAACGAAAATTTTGTTAAAAAATGTTGTGTGCCTGTTATGATACCAAGCTTTTGAGATATTTAGGAGTTATGAAAAATGCATTCAAATAATATTATGACGATAAATCGTATCGTACTCGGTTATTGTAAATCCTCTACTCCGATGGCACAGGAGTCGCGAGAGCGGGCGCGAGGGCGGAATGGAATGGGAGGTTTGATACGCCATTAGTTCATTATTAGTCTTATGTGTCTGTCATAAGCCGATTACGGACTCGTAAGTTACGACCAGCCAATGTGACAATGGCCAACAATTATTGCACCATAGTTTCTGGGTGCATACATTTTACTGATTTACGTTGCGAACTTTTAAAAGAATTAGAATTGCGTTCGGAGTTTACTTTTAGTACCAAACTGTATGTTTGTCAGTTGTCTATGTGACTAAGGAATTTCTATGATCGCATTTATTGACACCTACAGCTTAGGTTGCCCATTCATCCTCACAATCACTTTGATCCACAGCTCTTACATGTTTTTGTGGCAAGTGCGTACACAGTAGGATGTTTTATACTGCAGAAAACCACAAAGCGCATTTAGTACTCCGCCTATTTTCTTTCCCAATTTATAAAAAAAATTGTCCTAATTTGTTTTTGGATTTTTTACTATACGGTCACCTAGCAATCTAAGTAAGTAGTAATTTCTAGGTAGACGAATAGGAGGCCGCTACTCGCCCGTACAACTGACGCGGTCTGGGGTTTTTGACCTTTATACGCACGAGTTTCTACAAGTTTCATGTGGAGTATTTATTTTCGGAAAACAGTGAGTCTAGATTCGTTGAAGTTCATTATGTACGTAAGCAATATTTAGGTTTTATTGGTTCCATACAACCACTACAACCTTAAAAAAGCTCCTAAATAAAGCGAAACGTTAGTACATTGTTTTTAGTTGTTAAAACCGTATTTTGTTTTTACAACTTACATTATATAAATACTGATTGATTACAAAATATTTGAAATGTTCTATTCGTATACCTTCAATATTTTCTTACGAAAAGACCATTAGTATTAAATGAATGCTTATTATAACATGCCCGTGGAAGGTTATATAAAATTATGATCAGTAAATCAGTGTACTTCTGGCACGAGGAGATATATATATTTATTTCTTTATTTTTTTATTTATGCCTGTGTAGATTATAGATGACACCGGTTCATAAACGGGCCCAGTAGAACCTTAGAATATAATCTATTCATTAATTACTATGATTAGTGTAAAAACCAATATTTATTCAAATAACATTGAAATTTCGAACACCCGTAACTTTACACAACATCAACCTTGACCAGCTACTTACAAAAAATCAATTACATACAACTATAATATATAAAACAACCGTCACTCTCAGTTGGAAAAGTGGCGGCTAGTCTGCGTGTTACGCCGGAGTTCGCGGATTCAAATCCCGTCTATGTTGCCCGCCGATGTACATTACTATCATATGTATTTCTATAATAAAAAGCTTAAATTCAAAAAATATATCAAATAAAAATAAACAAATAAAATGTAATATATTTCCGTCCTGTTACAGGTACACACAACGGAAATATTGTGTAACAAGACCTTAGGTTTTGTGTATTATATTACCGTAAGCGGTAATTACCAAATTACTTATGCTAACGCGTTGTAATAATTATATATACATCAAGTCCACAGATCTTATAGGTTTGCTTATTTTACACAAAATATTCCTTGTCTTTCCCAAACTTAAGATGTAAACAAACCAATAAAGTTCATACATACTACACGTGGACTATAGAACTTTGGCTTTATGATTTCCACACGAAAGTGTCGTTTGTGCCTGTGTATCTATTCCCTGTTAAGTAAAGTCACTCTCGGAGTGCGGGCCGGGGAGCCGGGCATCCATTATCCGAGGTGCAGACATCAGAACAGCAAAGACGTTAGTCCGGCTCTTCGCATCGGCGACTTTATGACGTTATCTCTAACAGGTTTCGTCCCCAAGATGGGGTTGGGCCGAGTGGCGAACGCACAGGAACCTCCGTTGTGCCTGATAATTGCCACTAATGGAAAAGTCTAGTCACTTCGTGCGATCACTGCGGAGTGCATTCCAAGTTTTCGCTGCCAGATATAAGTTATTAAATCTTATACAGCCAACAAACTTATCGCTATAAACAAAAAGGATGAGCTGAGTTTAGGTGCTACGATTAGAAATATTTTGTACTGTATATCAGCTAACGAAGACTAATAGTTAAACACGATTAAGCTTTAAAGTAAGTAAAAATAAATTTATATACAGTTATATGGAAATGTTAATCCTCTTAAATTAACTCTTACATGTCTTATTATAATAATAACTCACAATTCGTACTTTTCTGTAAAATTGTAATTTATGTCTCTTTCTCTTAATCGTCAGCCGACGTTAGTCCACTGCTGGATATAGACAAATTTTAATTTACTAGGTACTGATTACTAGGTAGGTATTACTAGGTATTCATAAATAATAATATTTTTTATTCTTTGCGATCTATTGTAATACTGTTGCCATATGCAACGACCAATTTGTGTTTTCGACCTTTGCCACAATAAAAACCAAGTAAATAAATTGTTCGTTTATACAAATTGAGTGCAGGCCGCACATAGAAGTTTATCAAACTACATAGGTTGATTAAATTATATAATTAACCTATGTAGGTTGATTAAATTGTACATCTCATTGGTTCGGAACCCACGGTATGCGAGTATAACTCGCACTAGGCCAGCTTTTTTTTTGTGGTCTACCACCAGAATTTAGATTTCTCCTAGACGTATCTTGTACACAAAAGATTTGCGGAACACTAAAAATTAAAAGCGCTCTTTACCACTTATACCCATTGCGGGTAGCTGTGTTATTGATCCACGTGCCACAAAATTTATAATCAAATTATCACCAAAGCCCGCATTATTGCCTGTCGAAGCCCTGAAGGCGCTAAAGATAAAATACTTCTAACAGAGCACGTAGCACACCCATTACTACCAGATTCAGCTTGACTTGGCCGTTGTTTCACATAACTAATCTTAAGATATCCCGCGCATAGGACTTTACGAGATATTTACAACCGCTAATTAACACCTTAATTAAAAAATTTATAATTTTTGTTTTGGAAAACTTTACTTTTGAATTGTTATCTATTTTACTTTCCTTCGCATACATTTTATACGATCATATAGAGTATTTTAATAAATATACATTATTTCTAGTCAAATTTGTTCATAAAAAAAATCTTACGAAAACTGAATGATTTACGTATAACTAAATATATTCATAAGTATTTGGTAGGATGAAAAAGTAGGCAAAATCTAATACACTTACGAGCATCTAACAGCGCATACATATTTAACACGCATATTTACCGATTGGCGTGGATCTGGAGTGGGAAGTAAGGAGGACCAAAGGGGGTGGTCATTCAATGAGATTGCTTCTTGCCGCCACTCAGAAGTAATGGATCCCGCCGAAATAGACTCGATAGCGAAAACGCTAGTTCATAATGTAAACTGACGATACGAAATACAATATAATGCGGGCACTAGAGAGTATATTGAAGTAAGGCTTTGTTTTGTTAAAATGTATTTTAAAGTGCTTGCTTGTAGACGTATTTTTGAAGTTATACTCCTTTTGGCGCGTTAGGGGAAAATGATGAGGGTAGTTTTTACGATGCGCGCGCACATCGTCACGAAGAAGCGACTCCCTGAGGTTAACTTTAGCCGACATTTTAGTTTAAAAAAAAACGAACGCTTTATAATAAAACCTTCAATGTATTAAATACTTTTCTTCTATTTTTAGTGTTGTTTTTTTTCTACAAACGTAGAGTCAGGCGAAAGATAAAAATTTTAAAGGATACATGCGTGCACACACACTGTTTTATATATGTGAGACCCGTATGTTACATTACACTCAGACACATCTTTTTTTATAGTATATGGGGCCAAACGAACAATCCCATCAGCATAATTATGCCGATGCGTTGCCCTTCTTTTCATTCCCCCCCCCCCAATGAGCCACCGGCTACTCACAAACCGCACGAAACGCGACACCGTAGGTTTCACTTTACGGCGGTATCAAGTGAGCGAGAGGTACCTCCACGGTGGTGCCGGCTCAGTACCGTTGCATAGGAGGATGTATATGTAGATGCACTATGCATGGCACTACATCCTCCCATGCATCATGGCACTACCTCCCCCTGTGCAGCATGGCACTACATAACATCTGCTACGCCAAGTTCGAACTATATACCAAGTTTCAACGTAGCATTGCCACACAGGAGTAGCTGATGATATAACACTTATCATCCCTTGTCTCAGCTGGCCTTATAGACTATATATAAGGCCAGCTAAAACAAGGGATTATAAGTGTCTACTTAAAATTATAACATAATTTAACAGCTGACTGTTGTTGGATGCGTATAAGAAAGTGACTATATTTTTAGTGGGCACCCTTTTTTTTTTGTTGACGAGGGGAAACGCATTGACGCGCCTTTACTGGCCCTGAGTGGCTACCAGTGGTGTGTGGGGATCGCGGCACATTGTAGTGGCGAATACCCACAAAAACCACCCCGAGTGCCGCCTTTGGTGAGGTGCCCCAAAACAACAAATTATCAGGGCACATCGACGGCTCGTCAGCCCCCGAAGGGACTGTCGCCACCTCCACAGGTGCGGTTGTCCCGCACTACAGGACAACCCCAACCACATTGGGAGAGTGCAATGGGGAAAGGTTACCATCCTCAAAAAGCGCCGCCTCCTTTTTCTCTTTTGTCCCCTCTTCTTATAAGAGGGGTACAAAGAGCGGCTCCACCTCATGCTCTTTAGTTCTCTCTTCTAATAAGAGGTGTATAAAGATTTCCCGCCTCCTGTGTTTAATTGGCTACTGAGCCCCACCGCCATGACAAAGCTTGAACCATGATGGGGAACAATGGGCACCTTTTGACAACTACCGACAACCATAAACACCCGCACAATTATTATGCAAATACATTTTCCTCCTTTTTTCCTCCTTCCCAATGGGCCATGGCCAGATTAGAAATTTATTTGAGATGTGAAACTTAAGAGTATGAAACTATCAAGGCTAGAAAAGATTACTTTAATACATTAATAGCCAATATTTTAGTCACCATTGAAAATAGAGCTTTTCATGTCTCAATAATGGCACACAATAAAATTGTGTTTCTTATTGATACAGTCATAAAAATGTTATATTACTTTAGTTATAAAATATTTTACTCGTCTATCTTATCTAATATTATAAGTAAGGAAGCTTGTTAGTTTGTTACGCTTATAGCGCCCGTAACGCTAACAGATTTTCATGAATTTTAGTACAGTTTATACATGTGAATATCAGGAGTCTGATCAGGTTATATACTGAAACCTTCCTTGGGCATCGCTCTGACCACGGGTGAAAACCGTATAAAAACCTGTTTTGTAGATTTTGAGGAAAAATATCACTTACCGACAGACAAATCTTTGATTGTTATCTTAACTTATGAATATTTTAATGCACTAAAACCTGCCTCGGGATTTGACATATCCAAGGGGAAATGGGACAGCATGAAAATCTGCTAAGTATATTTCGATGTAGTCTTTCACGACAGCGGACTATTTTGGACAGCTTTTGGGGACTTTGTTTTATAGTATATATTTTATAGGTACTATATTCTATATTTCATTTCCTTTAAAATTCGCATATCGTGCCATTGAGATAAGTGACTATTAATGCTTATAGACATCCGCAAAATCAGCTAATCATACGCAAATTGCATCCACCGACCCACGGGGGCCGAAACTCTCTCGGACTGCATGAAACGACACTTATAAACAGACTTCAGTTAAAATAACATGTATACATAAATTGCTAGCTGTTGCCAATTATTTCTTCCGGTAGTGTACAGGCAAATCTAAGTGCAAAACCATAGATTTAGAAAAAATACCAAGACATACAGTGAGCGTCTCAAAACCGTCCATATAAAAGATGCGCAACTTTGTAAAAACAGACTTAACACATTTACGTAAGGTTGACACTTCAAGGAAATATACTTAAATTCTGCACATACCTTAAATGGAATCTGCATTGTGAAAACGACTTAAAATCATAGACGTTAGGTTGATATTGCTTAAAAATATGTTTATGTACAATCGCGGATGTTTCACAATGACAGTTAACTTTGAAGTCATATATCTTGGATTTAGGTAAATATAGATTAGTAAAAATAGATGGACAATTTATTATTTCTGTAGCCTATGTGTTATTCTAATGTATAAGCTATTTTATTGTAACGTTTCATTTAAATCCATTTGGTAGTTTTTAAGTGAAAGATTAACAAATATCCATCCATGTATCCTTTCGCTATAAATGCGAAAGTTTAGTATTAGTAGAATATTAGGATAACACGTATGTATACATAAACTATATTTGTTATCATACACACGCATGTATACATTTGCACACACAGCCGGATGTGAAAGACTCTTGACGCTACCAAAGCACATTAAGTGATCAATCTAACCGTGGTAGATCAGTCTTGGTCTTCCCAGGGAACCCACATTTATTAAATTAATATTCAACCCGCGATGTGCCCGTCAATAACAGGGACCGGAGCAAATTATATGCTAAAACCTTCCACGAGAATCGGTCTATACATGGGTGAAAACCGCATTGAAATCCATTTTGTAGATTTTAAGAAAAACGATCACATACAGACAGACAGTTTTTGGGGACTTTGTTTTATAACATGTGTTTATTTTATATCAGGCATATAATCACAAAATTTAATTATAATACCTACAGTTTCCCCCTAAAATGTTATAAAACATACAGAGCTACGTAAATGTAGGTACATAGATATAGGTAAATAGCAGGGGGATATTGTGAAGTTTACAAACTCTCGGCTTAGTGTACCGCAACACAATACATTCGGTATGGATTGAATTATGGAAGAGGCGAAACTGGGCCGGCGTAAGGACAAGGGGGGGAAATGGAAAATGTGTGTCGCCAAGTTGCGAGCCTAACAGCTCCTGGACAGAGCACGGACCCGATAATGGATTGATCAGATACCACTGCACGGCACCGCACCGCTACGCGCACCTAAATTCATGTCTGCTTTAATCCTGCTCTTAAAATAAGAGGAAAAACAAAACGTATTTATTTGTGTATCCAAATATATTGCGCGTGTCGTAATTCTTTAACCTTATCTAGATTTGCGCTAAGATGTAGATATGTATTCGTGATGTTACGAATAAAATGCCTTTTATATGATACACTTCTATTATACGCTTAATAAATTAGATCTGATTGATTCCTTAGTAATTCTTTCCGATGTAAATAACGGTAATAAAATATCATGTATCTTGGTAGGAAATTTGGATTGGAGTGGAGGAAAGGAGGCCAAGGCATTTGCATAATTTTTATGCGGATGTTTATTGGCACCGGTAGTTGTAAAATGAATCTGATTGTTTGTTTGTCCCCTTGTAATATAAAAAAATCTGCTCTGTATATGAAAGCCGGCATTTCCCGAGCCACCATCGCCGTAACTTGTATGTATATCTTTGTTTACGATCATTAACTCTTCCCCTCCCTATCTATCGGAACGTTTCTTTTACACTCCTCCAAGCGACAGGCTCATACGATCATGTATTGTAAAAAATCTCTACCTATGCCTTCCCTTAGATCTTTATTTTTTCCAAAAAATCCTTTACTTTTCGTGCATCTCATCATGGAATGCACTTCCCGCTGACACACACAGGAGAGTCCATCAGTTAGCGCTTTCAACTCACAGCTGAACAAACATTGCTTTTCATCTTTACATATAAGTCCATGGGCCACAGTAGAGATCGCAGCACACCCTTGCACTGTTCTTAGTATTCATTTAGTTTTAAAATACTTGTGTACATACATTAATATGTGTCTAGTGGATCGGCATCGCTGTGTCCACGGTAACATCGTGGTTCTTTTAAAAGATTGTACAATAATAATGATAATAATAATTGTATTAATTGATACCACCTCCTAACTCCATAAGTTCTTATTGCTGGTACTGATCCACATATGGATCCTATTTTATTAGTAGCCTGAAAGAAATAGATTGATTGATGAAGAATAAATAAAATACCTATATAATGTAGTATCGACTTCGGTTTATAAAAGGCTTTCCCTACTTTTTATTCCTATTACGGAGTGTCTATAACTACTTCTGTATTTCCAGGTTCGCCAAGTCCCTTGATCGGCCGCCGCCTGTGTTGATTTTATCAGATATCCCTCCTATTAGATCGTCACAAGGCCTCATCGACAAAATATGCGTAAGCCGATGTGACAGTACGGGATTACAATCGCTTATTTAAAGATGTGAAAAAGAAGGAATACCCAGGTGAAACACCGCTGGGATCTATTATAGCATTTCTTTCATTTGCTTCCGATAATATTTAAATCATTCAGACATCATTGTTCGAAAATATATACTTAATTTTTAATAGCATAAACAGTCAAGCGCATCCATTTAAACAGACCAGCGACGCGCAGAAACATCCACATAGAGGTTGTGCGGATGTGTCGAACTGTAAAGTTTGAATGATTTGAATAAATTGATTTAGCTGGATAAAATGTAATTAATAAGATTTTCAGTAACTCATTCCTACTAATCATGAGGTAGCATTAAATCGTCATCTAATCGAAAAATGAGGAGCAATGACTCGAGTATCTAACATCGAGAGTAATGATTTTATTATGGTTGCTGTAGCGAAATAATTGAGGAACCTTTTCTATTGAACAGACGCCGTTTTATGAGGATCAAAGTAATAAGTAATTAGATATATAATAACGTACCCGTAACTGGACCTAATATACCGGGAGGAACATTTCAAAGACCTTTGTTGAAAGTTTTATAATTGTCCTATAATTAAGTTATCATCTAATTCAAATTACCTTTTAATCACAACAACATTTGTTGCTACATAAGAACTGAGTGGAACTTTCACTTTTAAATAATATATTCTCAACATTAAAATGACAAATGTCCTGGTATTTTGGATTAATATGTGAACAGCGGTGTATATGATATGATGCTTTAAAACTGGTATATAATCTACTGACGTTTGGTCGTACTGGCCACTTTATTCGTGAATTTTTTTTCTTTGGTAAGGAATTCCAAATTCTAATTTTTTATTCGACTTTATGATATCGCGTCATACTTTGATTAATTAAATATATCATTTTAAACTCCCATAAAAAAACACCTATTTCACATGTATAATACGTAATATAACCTAACATATCTTGCTAAGTAAAATCAAATGGATCTAAAGTAAGTCTAGAGATAGGATAGAGTGAGAAGAGAATATACTGTGTAAGGTAGGATATAGTGAGAAGAGAATATACAGTGTGTACAATATGTATGGTATACAGAGAAGGAACCGAACTGAGAAACAAAGTTGTCACGTGACAATATGACAACCAAATCGTCACTGGCACGCAACGTAACATAATCACTATATACGTCCAAGTCGTATAACGTCCAAGTACCTAAATTTAGTATGTAATATTTTTTATGAAACATATCTTACGTAGAAATGTATTAATAAAAGCGTTTGATCAATATTCCGTGACCCAGCAATAGTATCAATTACTTTCAGAGTATCATACGTTTAATTCCGCCCATATATCGCTAAGGCTATACAATAAAAGAATTCACTGAGGCTAGTCGCTAGTTCATTATCCAAATGGAGTACAGCTATTTGATCCACTTATGTGATTGCCTGCAAGCATTATCTCTCTTCCACTGAATGGAAGCCATAAGTCTACCTCGTTTCTTACATGCTGGTACTTATATTAATACTTGCGAATATGCACATATAAATTGAATTTGTTTATTGATAGTACATTGGCGTATATTATATTTATTACTATTACAACTTACAAATATTCCTGGCTTTCATTTTTGTGTTCTTCATCGAAGTAAGACAATGTACTGGCAAACAAATAATTGTTTATTGTACCTTTAATATCTCTGAACATAAACGATCTACAGCATTATGATATCATTTGTTTTTTGCGATCTCATACATTTCTCAGAATAATTGTTTTTACTATCATCATTAATTAGCCTTTACGGTTCCACTGCTGAAAGAATACCTCTTTTAATTAATGTCTCGATGGCTATATAAATGTACTTATAATTCTACAGTTATTTAGACTGCCATTTCAAATATAATTCATTGTTATGTTAACATTGTTTTATGAGAATAAAAGAAGGCAGTTGGAAAAATTATTAAAAGAACAAAGGCCCGACTGCTAAATGCAAAATTTAATAAGAGGTACTGCCATGCTGCATTGTAATGGAATTGGGCCGGCACGATCGGGGTGGTGCCTCTCGCTCACTTGATAGTGCGGTAAAGTGACATCTACGTTTCGTGCGGTTTGTGAGTAGGTGGTGGTACATGGGGGGGGGAGAGAGGTGAAAAGGAGTGTAACGTATCGGCATGGCAATCTTGCTGATGTCCATGGGCGACGGTAGTCGTAGAAATGCTTCGGTTGCTCGTTTATTTTTTTAAATTATATATCAAGAAGATTTTGGCCAAGATGAGAAAGAAATACAAAATTTCTTTTTAGTTAGCAGTCGGGTTTTTGGTTCTTTTCATTTTGTTTATTTTGTATTTTTTGGTTTCCGTTAAATTAAAACTACAAAATAAATACATTTTTGGAATCGTCGTTTAAATTTCTACTATTTGATACCGAACTTGACATGATGGGTAAGAGAAAAAATTAACAACAGGAATATGTTCTACGTTTTAAAACGAATGTAACGACACTTCATACATAAAAATACGCCATTTAGGCTGAGGGAACATGGAAAACTACACACGTACCTACTTATTGACTACCAAACTTTCTAATTTTTCACTTATTTTTTTACGCAGTATTTATAATCTAACTACATTTTATTTCCATACTACAAGTACACTGCAATTTAGCAAAGGATACCTCTAACTAAACATTTTTTAATGTAACTATTGCAAGCACACGAATTGCCTGTAACCACATATGCATTATATACATTTCAAGGATATCTATCTATCTCGCATGGGTGCGAAGGGGTGAATGTAAAATCGGCCATAAGTCACTTACTACCTCGCAAGAGCTGGTCTAATGTGTATTAACGAAGTTCGAGACCATTGGGATTTATGACGGCCGTCTCGCTGTTTTCCTTACAACTTCGAACCATCAGCATTTACATAATCGATTGTACATGATAATATCACGTAAACTTATAGTATACAAGGTTGTATTTAAAGCCCGCTTAAATCTTATAGTACACTATTAGTTTGCATTGTATTTCTTTTTTGACGCAAAATTGACGACAATTTACAATAAGTACCTAGGTGCAGTCATTGATTAACAGAGGTATTTTTGTACATAAATTGATGTAGTACAATATTTTTGTCGTGTTTGCTTCTAACACAATATCTTCAACTATAGTAAATTATAAATATTATGTAATTTATTCAAAATAAATAAATTGAATTCGTTTGTCACTGTATTTACCAGTATACTGGAAGGAATTATAGGAAGAGGTATCATGCTGCATAGTAGGAGGTAGGACCATGCATGGTGCACGAGACTACATCCTCCTAAGCAACGGAATTAGGCCGGCACGACCGGGAAAGTGCAACTTGCTTACATGATACCGGCGTAAAGTGACGGCGTCGCTGTCGCGTTTCGTGCGATTTGTGAGTTGTTATGTTGGTTGTGTCAACGGCGCAGAACCGTCAGCAAGAGCCATTGTCGCACGCTGCTCCACGGGGTGGCCGTGAGGATTTATTTAACTGATTCTTGCATGACTTCACAAAGGCAGCATTATTTAACGGATATATATTTTATATTCAATAGTTATAAAATATATCGTCGATAAATTGCTTATCTATCAAAATATCAAAATTTATGTACACAATTGAGAACCTCCACCGTTTCTTTCGTCGGTTAAAAATACGAATGCGGCTCTGCCGAACATTAACGTAATTGAATTCTGGAAAACCTCAAATAGTCCTTGTTCCGAGGATCTGTTCGAAGCTAAAGTGTAAGATTCAAAACACATTGAAACGAGAACCAATAGACAGCTGATACAAGATAATGGTCGAATCCAATCACTTAGCCTGGGAGTCATTCGCACCAAAAGCTATTTCTCTAATTTATTTACGAGTTTCATGTGGCTGTCTAGTTTTAATTAATTGAAATAAAAAGCTAAGATTAACAAAGTATTACTAGCTAATACTCGCGGCTTCATCGGAAATTTTATATAAGTATTAAAAATCATATTTTTACCAGAATTTACTTTTATTTGGATTCGCGGGAAAATGCATTTACGCACAGCCACTAGACCTGGGCGTCTTCCCATGGGTGTGTGTGACTCGCTGGAGGAACAAATGAAAGTGGGGTGTCCCGGATCATGTCAGATTTTACTTGAGAAAACTACGTTTAGTGTTGCTATTTCAAATAATTTAAATAACACTATGACATCCGTCAAAAATATTAATCTAGGTTTTTGTGTTGATACGTACACGACATATCACAACTAGGTACCTAATATGTAAAATTGCCTACTTTTTTATGACAGGATACCGGGTAATTCCTCCTTTCCATTTTACCTTTTTAGCCTTTCCGTAAGTACCTTATCATAAAAAATCCTGCCTCGTGTTTTTTGACGACCGGCTGACTCATTTGGTATCGTGGCGGTTAGTCCGCGCGTTACGCCTGTGGTCGCGGGTTCGAATCCCGCCTAGGAAGGACGTGGATGTTTATATATGCATTGTATAGTATATATAGTACCTGTAACACAAGTCCGTACGGTACTTCGCACAGGACTAGGCTGACGTCCCCACCATGGTTCAAGAATTGTCATGGCGGTGGGGCATAGTAGCCTGGGGAGAACCCAGCGAAGCTAATTAAATCGAGAGGGATCTTTTCATCCCTCTTAGGGATTCCTCCGTGGTACCGAGAGACTTTTGGATAAAGCCTTGTCGTAGTGTTAGCTGGTTATGCAGGGCTGAGAAGGTGTCAGTAGCCTCCCCACCATGGTTCAAGCCTCGCCGTGGTGGTGGTGCTTAGGAGCCTGGGGTGAACCTAGACGAAGCCAGTTGAACCGACGGGGTTCTTGGCACCACTCTTATAAGAAGAGGTGGCTAAAGATCAGGAGGAGGTATTGCGCTCGGTACCCCTCTTATAAGAAGAGGGAACCTAAGAGCAACAGGAGGTGGCGATTTTGCGCACAGGGCAAGGGGTAAGGATGGGAACCTCACCACAGCACTGTCCCAAAGTCGGTGGGGTTGTCCTGTAGTGCGTGGCAACCCCATCTGTGGAGGTGGAGTTGGTTCCTTTCGGGGCTGACTAGCCGTCGAGGTGCCCTGATGATTGTTATTCCGGGGCACCTCACCAAGAGCGGCACTGATGGCACTCGCGGTGGTTTTTGTGGGTATTCGGCACACTAGCATGTGCCGCAAGTCCCACGCTGAGCCCTGGGTGGGGTCCGGTGGTCCACACACCATTAGACCCCACCCAGGGCTAAGTCCACAGATATATATAGTCTCAGAAACTCCTTGTCTGAACTGAAAACGTATTTGTGTGTTGGAAAGTCCTTCCGAAGAAGGCTATCGGCTATATACCATGACGCTACGAACTAAGAAGACCGGAGTTACGCAGGTGAAACCGCGGGTCATGCTACTTATTTAATTAAAAATTGAAGCTTGATAATAAAAATGTAGAGCACACTCTCTCGAGTGGCTAAATCAAATAAGTGGTATAGAGAAACAATAAACTAAACTTGTGTAGAAACAGCTGATTTCAAGTTAGCCACAATAAGTTTTTACGTCTAGGGTTGGCTTCAGCAAGCTATTACTTACAACGTAATATCAAATTGCTTTCAACTTATTTCGCAATTGCCGTCTTTGAGTTTCGCTTTGTAGGGGCCTGTGACGTCGGTCCGAGGCAACAATAAAATGTATTCGTCTCCGGAATGTTTAATATGGGGAAAAGTTTAATAACGCGTCCGGCGGGCGGCCGCTGGGCGGCTGGTCGGTCAGCGCGCATTACTCGACCCGCTGCGATAAATCAAATCTCCTACCTTCAGTGTTACACAAAAATCCTTATTACGTTTCCAAATATTTCATTGTGCAGCCCTGCAAAAAATTCACGTTCACTTCACTGACGGTGATTGTACAGTTTACATTATAAATAGTAGCTAGTTGCAATAATGTAATATGTATTTAAAGAAATAAAATATACTCTGTTATACATGCAAGTTAGTCCAAAGTATTACATTACGCGTATTAGAGGCTGGTGTGGCAGAGGGACCACACACTCACGACAGTAGTCAGATAGGTTAGTTAGGTCCAATCATGCTTAGGAAGACAGTTCACCAGTCATCAATCGGATACCACTGTGCAGTAGCCTGCAGTGAATAAGGCTGGGTACAGCAGTAGACCACTTAGGTCGTAATGTGGCGTTAAATAGTGGGTTTTTGAATAATAAACATCTAATTTAAAAAATCTGTAAAGTCTCTTACTTACCATAGAAAAACAAATGTTAAAAATCAGAACTAAAATAATTAAATAGGTACTATACACCAATGTTATATCAGTACGTACAATTGTAAGTTTTTACCAGTCTCCTAATATCATTTGGCATTTGTTGCTGATTAATGGACATCTAAGTGGATAGCAAAGATATAACGAGGCGTTACAAATCAACATACAGACATATCTTATTATAAAAAACCTTATCTCATCATCCAACACAAAATAAATGAAGCGCCTTTGACAAAAAAGGATACTTACACAAGTACCAATGAGTGTCCTTATGTCAACGCCGAAGATGCCCTACGGCATCGCATCATTAGCAAGCAGCACCTGTGAGGACTAAGGAGTGCCGTCTACTATAAAAAATATACAATTCCCTCTTGTAGAGACTCGCAGTGCCTTTGAATTCATTTTTTTAACATTGCTGCAAATATGGAAAAATGTAGCTGAGAGATGAATAATAAAACGGCAATGTATTACAGTCGCGGCGTTTGTTTATGTGACTTAGAAAGCATTTGATATTTTTGAAACGCTGTGACTTGTGGGCTCATCAAGACGCAACAGACGCAACTAGCGGCCCTGGAGCCCGACGGCGACACAATAGCTCCCTGACGTTAATTAAATGTTAACAAACGCCCTCGTCGTCGCTTAATTGGAACTGGTGCCTATTATCCTTACCTTCCGAACAAGAGAATGACTGCAACGCATATAAAAATATTTCACTTTTAGAACATTTTGCTGAGGGTACATATATTTTTTGTTTACTCTGTTTGTTGTACCTATCATTATTAGCATCATTGCTATGTTCAGTTTGTAACTTAAGTCGTCATCATAGACCCGATATTCTTTGGAAATAACTCCTGAATATGGCACTTCTGTAGGTAAGTATATATAGTAGTATCATCTTATTGTACTAGGTATCAAAAAGGTTAAACCCAGATTAAAAGTTAAGTTATTAACAAAAATATTTGTTTAAAATATATTTTGCTTAAATACTAAACTGATAAATACCGATTTCATTTTAAGTGCTAGTGAGCAGCATTTCAGAAACAATTATGTTTTTCAGCTGCATTAGACCACTGGACTTATCTTATAAACCATTGTTTTGAGACACTTTCTTAAAATTAACTAGTAGTAAGTCTGGACTCCTCTACCTATTACCAAAATCAGTTTCATAGAACTGAAAGTCATTCAGAGTAAATTTTGTCAATGTTTCTAATCATTAGCGGTTGTGAACTCTTACTGCAATTGATGTTAGGAAGGTCGTAAATTTAAATTCCATTCTTAAAGTTCAGTTGAATTTTTATGGCTGGACGCATAGAGTCGTTATTCTTTCTTTTCTAATTAAATTCTATCTGAGCAAAAAGATTAAATGTCCTCTTTGAAACACACATAACGGTAGTTCTTTAAGTGATCAAAATCATAGAACCGACATCATCATCGCGAGCGCGTAGCGCGTGGTTATTTATTCATATATATTCATATACTTCATTATTATCAGCCCCGTACCAGTACCGGTCCACTGCTGCACAGAGGCCTCTTTCAATGAACGCCAAACAGGATGGAGGCGAGTAGCAGGAGATCGGTCATCTTGGCGTTCATTGAAAGAGGTCTATAGTAGACTTATTTTAAATATTTTTGAAGTCAGACAAATATAAATTACATATTGACTCCGCCTATATATATTTATATAGTTATATAAATTGAAATAACAAAAAAGTGACTAAAAATATATTTATGATTCGCTAGTGGCAAATAGTTATCATCTAGAGCCAATTGTTAAAAAGATACGTCCACAGCATAGTACCTGTCAGTTGTCACGAGGGAAAAAAAGATGGCGATCTTTAGTTCGCCATCTTTTTTTTCCCTCGTATACTTTTTAAAACAACAACGAAAAATAAACTACTAAAGACGAGGCGGCATGGTTATTTTATCTTAGCCTGTCCGTAATGGCGAATCTTACAATGACAAACAATGTCAGTTGTCACTTCTAGCAAATTCAACATGCTCAATTTTTGTTTTGAAATTTGAATGATTTGTTTTTAACTTTTTATTCATAAATACGTACACACTAAAAAAAATTCATGAGTTCAATATATATTAATTAGATACTATAGTCTAATATTAGTAGCTAATACAATCAATAAAGTACTTCGATTATCAAGAATTTCGTCAAATTAAATTTAAGAACTATGGCAATAGTGCGACCGGCAGGTCTATCCGATGAAGACTCCAGCGACGATGATTACGGATATTTCCAAAAACCAGTAAATACTGTTCATTAATTGTTATCAAGAAATTTTAAATGTCTTTGAATAATTGTATTTGCTAAACGATTGGTTACGTTTCAGAAGCCAAGAAGTGTCCAGTTTGATTCAAAAAATGCTCTTCGTATTTACGAGGGCAAATTGAAAGGATCTATAATTAATGGAGAAATTAATGATTTTAAAATCATCTTAAAAAATGGTAAGTAATATTTATTACTTTATAAACAAACATAACTTATATTTCTATTATATGAGTCATCTATACTTTCATACTAATATTAGAGAGAGAAAACATTTGATTGCTTGCTAATTCAATGCAAAATTAGCTCTAAAACTATGGGACAGTTTTGAAAAATTCTATTACCATTACAATCCTACATTATCTGTGATGAACATATGCTATGGAACACTTTAAAAGCCTTTTGATCATTTTCTATGTAACCAAAGAAGTGAATAAATATCAAAGTAAATTTGTATTTAGCTGCTGAAATTATTGACTAGTAGCTGTCCCAACAGACATTGTCATAAATTGAATCAAAATTAGTGTGTAATGTTTACGAGGCTGATATTTTATATATTTTTAATCAATCAATTAATGAAACTCTCTCCTAAATGAGAACAATCATATAAATTCCGAGCACTATTATAATGTTTACCGAACCAGCCTCCAGTCATTGTACTGTTGGACTCGAGGAGTGCCCCCCAGCACCTTACTAGTTGTGTGTCAGCTCAGAGGCATGCCCATTGCATTTGAATCTATTAAGTTAATCCGGGAATTTATCCAGAAAAGTAGGCTTATAAACATCCAATGGATCCCCTTTCATGTTGGCCTTTATGGAAAAGGATAATCATGCAAAAGACGCTGTAATGGATGGTATTAGGCTCCAAACCCTTTGCCAGTGAATTACTTTTATAAAGAAAAAATGTCTAGAAAAGTGGAAGTATTACTTTGGTGAACTCGAGGATGTTGGTTCCTGGTATCCAATCCCATCCAAGGAAAGCCTCTATGGATTCCATGGTTTGACCGCTCCAATCTCTCTAGGGCACAGCTTCTTTCGGCATTCAGACTGCGTTCCAGACATGTTCCAACCCGGGCAGCTGGAAACCGCAGAGGAGGTGGAAGCTGCAGCATGTAGCCTCACCGACAAAATCCGAGAGGCAGAGGCACCACCACCACCACACCGGTCAAAGCGCGCCGTCGGAGTGACATCCCGACCTCCTGTCTGATCTGATGAAGAAAATGCAGTCGAGGAGGCTCTGGGCCCGGTGCCGTTGCCCTCTGATCAAGGCCGATCTCAATTGATTTGCTGAGGACGTCTCTGCAAGGGCGACGGACTGTCGGGGGTCAGCTGGGAGTGAACCATCGCTCAAGCTGGCGCGGACGACACATCCCTCCATGCCCTGAACAGACGACTCATCAGGTCGAAGACCACGATCAGCCCACTCACCGACTCGAACGGTCATAGCTACTACAACGCCCAGACACGAGCAGACATGGACGCCAGACACCTACAAACACAATTCACACCACGCACAGCAGCACCAGTCGCTGTCGAGCACCACGAGTACGTAGAAGGCCGCGTCCGAGAGCTCCTTTCGAGCTCGCCTCCGCCGATTGACTTTCTCTCTCCCACGCCGAGTTGCGGAAGGTCGCCCCTGGTGCATAGCACCAGGCCCCGACTATATTCCTCCCACAGCACTGGTGATGATGCCGTTGCGCACAGCCGTGGCTCTCACCAGGATAGTTAACGGCGTCCTCCGCACGTCCCACTTTCCGGATATCTTGGAAGGAAGGGATAATCGTTGTCCTCCCAAAGCCGGGCAAGTTTCGGAAGCTACCGGCCGATCATGCTGCTGTCGCATGTGGCCAAGTTGTATGAGCGGCTATTGCTCCGGAGACGGAAACTGTACGTCCCAATAAGAGTCGAGCAGTTAGGTGTCCGGAGCGGTTACTCGACCACACTGCAGCTGGCGCGGGTGAACAAGGGGAGACACTCAGTCGGAGTCTTTCTCGACATGGAGAAGGCCTTCGACCGGGTGTGGCACCGGGGCCTCCTGGTCAAGTTGATGGACGCCGTTGTCCGCTGGCTCTCGTACGACTAGTGGCATCGTTCTTGGAAGGGAGAACCTTCCGGATAGCGGTGGAAGGGCGACATTTCTCCCTGCGGGCTATACGTGCTGGAGTGCCGCAGGGCAGTTGCCTATCCCCTTGCCTCTACGCGGCCTATACCAACGACATCCCGACGCGAAACGGGTGTCTTGCTCGCGCTGTTAAAAGCCGGAGCTAGCAGCTGGGCGAATGCCGCGGCTGCTGGATCGACTGTCGGAGGGGCTCGACAAATGGAGGATGTCTGCCAACGTGGAGAAGACAGCTTCCCTATTTGTCAGCACGCGGCACAACGTGCCGGGGCGGTTGAAATTGAGTGGCCAGGAGTTGTCTTGGAAGTCCCCGGTCGTGTACCTCGGGTGCAGCATTGATCGCACGCTGCGAATGGGCTGGCAGGTTGATGGAATGATCAACCAGGCGAGGGCAGCTCGCGCCTTTCTGCGACCAGTGCTCGCATCCGAGCTTCCACTACGCACGAAACTGGGGATATTCAAGACGTTCATCCGATCGCGACTCACTTATGCTGCCCCGGCATGGTACGCGCTCACCACCCCGAGCCAGAAGAAGCGTCTGCAAGCCCAGCAGAGCATATCCCTGGGAGTAATAACAGGAGCCGACCGCTACGTCTGGAATGACGTGATAGCTCGAGACCTCTCGCTCGTTTGTGGCCCGATTGTCTCGAGGCATGTTCAGTGTCGCGGACTATATACCGCACGCCCACCTGAGGGACCTGGCCCGCTACGCGCGCGACCACCCGATGGGCGGCCGTACCCGCGAGAACTCGTATCCCGTGTTCCACCAAGCGGAGAAGGGTCCCCGGCCCCGGCAATCAGGACGAGTATAATTCACTCACATACATAACCCACATCACACTTGGACATCATCACATCACACTACTCACCACACCTGCAGACCAGGAGGCCCTGGTCGTAACCCCAGTTTCAGACCATACGGCCTCCGCACCTAGGTGCGCAACAACCCACCACCATCAGTGGGTTGCCCCATTACCGAGGGGATAGCTGCCCCTCGCAAACAGACCCGGGTCATGATTTTCGCGTCGAAACCCGCAATCCTCGCAGGCCCCCCCAGGCCAGTATAGTAGATCACGGACGGACATGTTCCAACAAATAAATTTTATCATATGATGGGTATTAAACCCTCACCACTTTGTTAGGTGTGTAAAAAATTTTAAAAGACATAACTGCAAATTTTGTTGGAATGTGTAAGGAAAGTGTTAGTGAGGTCTACTGCTGGCTATCAGTGGGGCCACCTACAAGCAGGGCTCTTAAATTGTACAATTTTGACCAAACATTCAAGGAATTCTTCATTAAGGGAATGTGATAGCATCCATGAGGCTGACATGTTCACCTAAGGTGTTCAAAGCCTCCTACGACAAATGTTATAATTAAAAAAAAATACTATTATAATGTTGTCTATTTTTCCCCTAACATGATACTATCAAAATTGTTCAGAAACCCAACAATTTACTAAAATTCATTATTTAAATATTACTTGTAGGGATATCTACCCGTATGCATTACTCATTTTATAGCATGAAGGGTTTTACTTTAACAGATAATCACACTAATTATATATTGAGAATGTAAATTTAAATTTAGCTATAAAATAAAACTTGAAATTGAGTTATTTATATAATATTAACATTTTCAGATCTCGACAATGATGTGAACATAAAACTAGATAGCGGTTGGACACCACTACTACATGCTTGTTTCCAAGGTCAAGAGCAAATTGTGAAATATCTGCTAGATGCTGGAGCTCTTCCTAACTTAAGTGCAGGTAAGAAAAAAAAAAGATTTTAGTTTTGACGCGGCGAAAGGCATTTACGCGCTTTTACTGACCCTCGGTAGGATCCAGTGGTGTGTGGGTCATGGGGCACATTATAGTGCCGAATATCCACAAAAACCACCACAGGTGCCATCGGTGCCACTTTGGTGAGGTGCCCCGGAACAAGAAATCATCAGGGCACCTCGACGGCTAGTCAGCCTCGTAAGGGACCGACTCCACCTCCACAGATGCGGTTGTCCCACACAACAGGACAACCCTAACGAATTTGGGACTGTGCAATGGGGTGAGGTTCCCATCGTTCCCCTCGGTTCAATTGGCTTCGGCTGGGTCCACTTCGCTACTGCGCCCCACTTCCACGACAAGGCTTGAACCATGGTGGGAGGAATGGATATGACTTACCTTGACTAAGTGCATCCATTTGTTAATTGTGTTTCCAACAAATTTTGCTGTGTCAATTCCTTCTGATATTTTGCTTCAGAAGCTGCATACAATTAAATCTATAAATATGACTGGAGCAAGTCTGCTGGATTTAGACCATTTTCAATGTACACTAAGAAGAAGGAGCAACATTATAACAGTGATCCAGGACAGATAAGTGCCGTGGATGTTGTCACCCGACCTGGTTAAGATTAGATCCAGGACAGATAAGTGCCGTGGATGTTGTCACCCGACCTGGTTAAGATTACACCAACTTTTCAATTGTCCAAAATGAGCATGCTCAATAGTAATTATACATGTAATTTGATTTCAGATTCTGTCACCCCAGTAATGATGGCTTGCTCTAATAGTACAACTAAAGAAAGCACAATGTGGAATATTGTTAACATGCTCATAGAAAAACATTGCACATTGAATGTAGGAGATAAGTATGGGCTCACAGCTTTGATGAGAGCTGCATGTGGGGGTAGACTTACAATTGTCAAATTGATACTTACAAAATCTGTCAATGTGGATATGAGAGATGAGAAAGGATGGACAGTGAGTGTGTACCTTACTAAAATTACAAATGCAAGAGATGTCTGGATGAATAAATGTATTTTTTTCTTTTTTAAATTGGCAATAAACATCCACCAAATTGTTACAAAGATATGTTGCTCTCCTTTCCTTTTCTCTTGGGCCACAGGCAGAGAATCAATATATGAGAACAGTAACGATAATTCCACAGTTATACTATTAAAAAATATAGAAAATAGTAAGAGTTCCTGGACTGAGTGTGTTCAGAACCCACAGCTCAGAAGTGCACTTAATTATCATAATTTATATTATACATTATTCTGGCGAGGAATCCAACACTACTAATATTTACATGCTCTCTGAAGGGATGACACATCCGGGAAGTTACCTCTCGCTCACATGATAAGGCTTAAAAAGTTAAGGCGTTTTTTGTGCGGTTCGTGTGTAGCCAGTGGCCAGTAGATGGGAAGGAGAGAGGACGCACATTAACATATGCATTTACGGATGTTACTTGGCATTTGTAGTAACCAAATCAATATTATTGCTTGTTTTGTCTATGCCTAAAAAAATTTTTTTTCTTTTGTAGGCATTGTTCTGGGCAGTACATTGTAATCAACCTGAATGTGTAAATATTCTACTATCTAAAGGAGCTGAAGCGAAATTGGTTGATACCTATGGTCGTACTCCAGCGGATATCGCCGATGCTCATGGCTTTGAAGAAATTCATAACATAATTCAAAAACATTTACACTCTGATGATGACATTGAAACTCTGTACACTGACGAGGACATATCTGATAATTGTGAATGGCAGAATTATTATCCAGGTGTAACGAAAACTGTGTATGTAAAATATATAAATAATTATAATACATCAATTTATACTAAACTTTTCTTGAATTTGGGACACATTGTGAGCGATTCAAACATCAAGTCTAGCCCACTCGAATCTCGGGTTTGTGTGTGGCCATTCCAGTGGCCCCTTGAAGGGGAGTAGAGGAGGACACGTCGACATAACAGGTGCAGTTGTTTATGGGCGACTGCAAGTTGTCAAAAGGCTGGCTAGCTCATTGGTCATCTTATACTATAGCCCTCTCAATCCAATCCCAGCGAAACATAATCAAAATATAATTATACTTTGAGTATCTTTATTTTCTCTATCTATGCATATTAATTACTAGTTTCATTCATACTAACATTTTCTTCCTAGATGACCAGACAGATTGGTTTTTAAAGTTTTAGTTTAGTTTAACTCACATTACTTACTGAAACCACAACACACCTTCACACCAGGTTCCTTATGGGGATATGCAAATAGAAGGAGCGCCACATATTATAATCTTTTCTTACCTGCTTATTTATTATTACTTCCTTTCTAATTATTATTTTAATTATTAATTAGATTAATGTTTCTAAATATTAATTCAATTAATGTTCCTAAATATCAATAGAAAACCCAAAATATATGTAAAAACTTTAAACTTTTGCATTTTATACATTTAATTAAACAAACAATAAATATACCAGTGGCGAAAGGGAAAGGAACGCATGGCGATATTTTGCAGCCTCGCTAGCCGCAATAAGACTTTGACTGCTCGTTTGTGCCCCTATACTTAAAAAAAAAATACTAAAGGAATTTCACTATTACTTGCAGACCCAATTACTCCAATGAAGTGTATCATCTCCTCGAAGGCATGAACTGTAAGCGTTTACGGAGAAAGTTCCGTGACAGACAAGTCGATTTACGAACATTTCTCTTAATGGAGGAAGAGGATCTTATTAATTTAGGAATCGATATGCCATATGAAAGGCAGAGGATACTAACAGGAATACGCAAGTTTCATGCCAAAGGTTGGACGCTCAACTCCGTTGCTGGATTGTATGTAGGGAAAAGCAAAAATAACAACAATTACAAGTGAGTATCTTAATTTGACAAATTCGTGGCCTTGAGCTTGAATTCCAGTTAGGTCCAAGAAAACTTATTGTCTGTAAGTAGGCTTAAGGACGATATAATTTTACTTTATAACGGTGCTCGAATTGATGTGGGACACACCAACACTCTGGAGTTCAAGAAACAACACGTTACGCTCGCAGGCTCCGCCCAATCGGTACGTTACTATGATTCGCGACATAACCATAAAGTATATAAACTTAAGAGCATGCCGCTTGCGTTATTGTCTTACAAGACGTTTTCAAGTCAAAAAGTATTATGGGGATTTTTCAATGTGTCACAGTTCGGGAAGTTGGCGGTGTTGCAATTCACTAAATGAGAGAGCATATTAAACCGTCACTCCTGCATCTAATTTTTTTGTAGTCATGGGGACCGTCAGTCCCATCGGAATAGCGGAATAAAGGAATGGAGAGAGCACTTGAGATGGTAGCCAAAACTCGACTAGGACATTATCATTATATCACTAGCAGTGCCGCACATTCCATTAAATGAGGAGTTCAAACAAACATACACTTCAGCTCTATAAGAGAGAAGGGCACATCTCCTGTTGACCCCAGGGGCCTTTTTATTATTCGCACCTGAACTTATGCTGTGGAAACGAAGGGAAGCCCAATATAGCTTCATCGGATTACTATGAGTATTGGTCGGGTGAAGAAACTAGGATTGGGGTTGAAAGGGGGACCGGTCCTCCACCGCAGACAGGGAAGTCACATCCCGATATGAGAATATCTATAATACCCGATTCAACTATTATTATCATGTGCAGAGAGACAGCGGGGTCCCCCGTCCCCGGAACCTGACGTCGAGGTCAGCTCACGCGCCGTCTATCAAATTGGCTAGGCGCTGACGTGAATGACCCATGGAGAGGACATGACAGGGAGGCTCATACCCCCTTTTTCACCTAACAGGGACTTATGTTGGGATTATTTGAGCTGGGCAAATCACAGTTCTTATTAGGATTAGTCCCTACTCTAAAGTTGTCATTCGGACGGACTCAATTGATGGGGACTATAGAATATGTTTCGCATGTCCTTACATCGGATATGCGGTGTTGTGTCTAGGAGGGTGTTTACTAGAAGTGTTCTCATACATACACGCCCCAAGCCCTACATACAGTATGTCATTGAAATCCAAAACTCTCCAGGATTATAGAATGCCTGAGTGTGTTGGGTAGTCACCTCCAACAGTTGTACATTCTGGAGACAACTTTGGCGTACGTGCTCCGGGACTACAACAGGCTGCGGGCCCGGCTGGACGCGGAGCCGCCCGACTCGCCCACCATTAAACAACTGAATGACGCGGTTAAGAAGATGATCGCAAACGTTAACAACATTAGGAAGGAAATCAACAGTATGAAGAGCATACACAAGAAAGTAAGTGTTAATTGCTTACAACAAACACATCACACTGTCTTTCGGTTGTTTTTCTGTTTCTTTGCATTGAATAGGCGCCAAAACAATTTGAAAAACCTTATGCCATCAGAATCCCACATTATCGTAGATGAACATAGGCTATACAACATTTTCTAACAAATACTTCGATATGATAACGTGTGAAAAAAATATCAAAGTAAATCCTTATACAGGGTTACACTAAAAATAGTACTGTCATACCTTTTTGCATAGCTAAAGAAATGCAGATATTTTTAAAATAACTTGCAGAGTGAGCACCATAATTTTTTTTCAAATAATAACCTCTTTTAATTAATAATGCTTAATGAAAATTCTTTAACTCTGAACTTTGTCGAGCTGTCTTTTTAAAACTGTTAAGGTTAGGTTAAGCTTCTGAAGATTATTCTATGGACTGACATGTCTTCTAAATAGATACATTGAGAAAACACACTCTAGATGCTCTAATCACAAAAACCGTTACAAAAATTAAAAATAATAATTAATAATTCTTGATAAAAACCTTAAAGGCCAAATGTCTCCACAAGGGTAAAGTTTTGGTCATCATGTGTTAGGATCTAATCCATCGCAGTGACCTGAGAAATAACGACCCTTAACATGCAGTGTTACTTTTCATGTAACACTGTATAAATGAAATTATTGACAACAAGCTGTCACGATACACATTGTTCTGCCATGTATTTTGTTGTCATTTTAACGTGTAGCGAGGCTGAAATTAAAATCAATATTTTAACATTTTCTTTAATCAACGGATTATTGCCACATTTCGCGAAATATACGTGCGAAGCCGAGATGGACTGTTATACATTAACCGATAATTACGTTATATTTTCAATAATGGGTGCTGACACTTTTAGGTGTATTACATTGTTTTTTCGGCGTTAGGACTAACGGAGTTAGTAAACCTCAATTAAATCGGTTTGAGTACTTTTTAAAAATGAATTTTGTAACTTAAATACAGTTTATATTAAGTAAAGGAATGGGCATCAAAGGGTCCGACTGCTCGTGTGTCCAATTATAGTATAATTCAAAACCTATTTTAATTATGACCGTCTCTTATTTACAGATTAATGATGAGAGCTTAAGGCCTGCTGATTTGATAACTGAGAAAACTACATTTGACGTTACGAAGAAGTATGTCAGTAAACTACTCGTTATATGTGGAATGGGGATTCTGGCTAAAGGATATATTCTTAAGATGTTTGCCTAATAATATGTGGACAGGTACAGACGGGGCTCAAACTTATATGTTATAATTATAATTTAATAAATGCCAAAGTGTTTTGTTGTCTCTTTATGTTGAACTTTATATTTTATGTTCGTATTTCGAGTGTTATTAGATTATATAACTTTTAAATAGTCCACTGTACTGTAAACGGATTGGTGCGGTACGCCTGAGGAGTGGGCCTTTTCACAATAAAGTAGGGATAGAACAACTGGGCCGATCAAATTAGGTCGCAGGGAATAGGCATGGATGACATATTTTCAAATGCAATTTTAAAATATAACAACATTACTTCGGCGTAAGATTGAATTCAGATTTTTATAAAACAATTTTAGGTTGTAAATGTTTTTAGGTGTCACGGCGGCCGTTTTCACATCACTTTTAGGTAAACGTCCACTGATTTATTGAGAAGAGTTCGGGCAACGCGGTAATGTTAACATAAAAGTGACGTCATCCATTTCCATTACTCGTGTTTCAATAAACCGACCAATACATTTATATTTAAATGAATATATTAATATTAATTATTATATTTAACATAGGCCTGGTGAGTTTTTAAATTATCTTTTCTCTAACATATTTCAATACTTGATTCTTGTAAACTGTCGTCATGCCTATTTCGAGTTACCACCAAGTGATCTTACTGCTCGATTGTCAGTAAAAGAAACGATTAGGTAATTACTTTTATATCTTTTAATGTTAAGCATTCTGTAATGAAGAGCTAAAGAACTGACAGCCAGTCAGTTATTGAACATATGAAAACAAATAAAGATTTTTTTTATTTATTAATAAAAGAATTATTTTTCCATAAAATCTTTTCACACATTATCACACACCCTTATCCCCACGCATTACGTCTTTCCCGAGTTGGTTGCCTGGATGGTATGGCTCTAAAGCGATAAGGCCGGCTGTTGTACATTTACTTCTATTTAGTTTAGATTTTTTGGACTTATATTTTTGTTGTACAATAAAGACATATTTATTAAAAGAAGCGAGTCGCAAAAAAAAAATCTGCGAATTGTGAGCATTTCGAAATGTCTAGTAAATTATGCCACGCTGCATTCAAGCTGAATTGGCTCCCACTCATATGATATCAGGAAGGGCAGTATAGAACAAATACGCGGACATACATGGGCGTCGGTAAGCATCAAAAGACTGCGAATGCTTCTTGTGCTGTAAGAAGTAGGTAGGTGATAGATGTTCTATAGTGGGTGTTTACTATAAAATAATGGATAAGATTGTTTTCTGCGAGATCATAAAGTTTTACGATCGGTACGCCAGTGTGCCGACAATAGTTCCTCCTCCTTTCGGACGTAGGCCTCAAAATTATCATGATTGACTTTTTTATATCATATGGGGGAAAACGAGAATTCGGAGCCTTTCGATGACTACCGACGACCATGGACATTCGCATGATTGTTGCTCAGATGCGTTGTCCTCCTATATAAAAAATATTTCAGGTAGCATTCATATGAATATATTTAAATATGGAATATATAATATACTAAAACCTTCACCGGGAATCGTTCTATCCAATGGCAAAAACCGTATGAAAACCGATGAAATAGATTTTGTGAAAATATCACATACAGGCCTTGGAGAGACAGAGACAGCTTTTGGAAAGTTTGTTTTATAATATGTATAGATGGTATTTCATATTTACAATTCATGATTATTAATCAGTTACCAGTTATGTACCAACATACGAATTCGTATTTGACGAGGATACGTGTGTGATGTCTCTGACGAAGTCGAGGCGTGCGGTCGCTAACAATAAACTATTACATATATATATATATATACATTCAAGCATTTGGTTGTGAGATGACAATATTCAGAGTCAAACACCTACATCTCCAGCATTGCTCTCAAGGACCTAGGACGTGGCAGGACCACACCATGATGATAAGTAAGTTGTTCGTTCGTCTTTTATAGGCCACGATGATAACATTCTTATAAGCTATTACAGAGATTCTCATATCGGGATGTAACTACCTGCGGGAGAGAAGGGGTAGGTCGCTCCGTTGACCACAAACCTGGTCATTTGAAGAGGATTCATAACAATCCGAAGCGAAAAGATGCTCAATCCAAGCTGCATTGTCGCTTCCACACTAGCACTTCAGGACCGAAAAAAAATAATAGTCGTGCTATGAATACATGCTATAAAGAAAACACTTTTAACAGCGTATCGTGTGATAGTACAATTAAAGGTATGCGCGCAGACAGAGCTCTCTCAAACCTCTCGTTGCTGTAGTCTGATGGGACGGCAGTGCGATACTACGGGGCTCTCCGAGGCACGGGGGTGAACTACCGGAAAATATCCGAATTCGGACTGTAATTAGGAATTGAAAATCCCACTAATACTCATTATAATAATGAGCGTAGCTAGCTCGCGCATTTCGTGTGGTTTGTGTATCACTGGTGGCCCATTGGAGGTGAGGAATAATGCATGACTATGATCCGGATATCTATGGACCATCATGCCGCAACGTAATTCAAATAACAAGTTCACTGCCAAGATATCTGCAAACTACAGTAACGAAGATATTTACAACCCGTCTGCTGATTTCCCTATAGCGTGGAAGTTTTGAAAGGTTAAAAGCCAATGTAGGTTGTACGTACACAACTATTATTTTTTACAAATCACATGTTGTTTTACTAATATTTTCTGAACAGTACCTGGCTGTTCTACTGACTGACTACCTGTTCGAACCAAAAACCTCAGGGAACTAATTTATTGTAAATATCCGACTGCTATTGTAGTCTAAGTTTTTGGGAATGTTACTAATTATAATAAAACTACTTTTACGGATTTTAAAGCTATCGGTTTCTGTAAAGCTTTTGAAACGTCGGGTTGGTTAAATAGCTTAAATAAACCCCACTTTAAAGCTCTCAAATGGACCCAGGTGAAAGTATTGGTTCAATAATTTTAGTAAGAGTTAGTATCAAGCCTCCCCGGTCGTGCGACCGGTACCTCACAAGGTACAGCCGTCAAGAAACTGCAATGCTGTCTCCGTACGGAAGCCGTTATTTTACTTTCCAGCGATGATCATTGTTAAGAGGTTGGGCCGTAAGAGCCTGGACGGGAGGAGGAAATTATGGGCATCGGTATTCATCATACGGTTCCAACTTGTTTGACTTTGCCCCCTTAAACTTGAAAAATTCAGGTACTTATTTATATGAAGCTGACATTTGTTATTGTCTTAAGTTATTTTCTTTTTTTTTTGGGCTAAAATCACCCTATCTCTGTATGATGATGCATAGGTAAGTAAGGTTAGTAAGGTACATAGGTCACTTTTATATAGTGTAGATATTTGTATTTCTTCAAGCCGTCCGCACGTGTGAACCTATTTGGCGTGCCTCCGGCCTCCGCTCACACATCTCCGTCAGAATGATGTAGTCGACTGACTAGTTCCATGCTGGCTGAACATACAGCCAAATCCATCAATTTAATTACTTATATAATTATTAATCAAATCTGGCGCGTAATGAAATTAGAATAGGTGCAGTAATTATATTCTTGGCACTCGCTCGACTGGATTGTGAAATTATATTAAACTTTATTTTCTATATATCTAATTTTCAATAACATGGGGGTACAAACGAGCAGTCGAGGCCATTTGATAATTTCCAATGCCCATAAACATTTTCATAATTATTATGCAATTGCGATGCACTCTTTTCCTCTGCTCCTCCAATGGGCCTCTGGCTACTCACGAACCCCGCAAGAGCGAAGGACACCTGTCCGGTCATACGGGCTGAGTTAGCTGCAATAGAGCATGACACTACCTCTTACTAGATTTATTACTACAAACGAGTTACAAATAAGACTGTAAATTTTTAGATATCCGCTACAAATCGTGAACGTAGGAGGTGATTTATATTGACATTAGTCGCTCATAAACCGTTATTTAGAGCGCCGACATGACGCGGCTCGAACTAACCTACATCGAGAGTTATATGAGTTGCGTACAGATTCATACACCACGACCTCGCCTGTCCGAGACGAAAGCTATTTGGCAGGGCTACCAGTGCACATCTGAATAGGAGGGCATTGACGTACGCACATACAGTGTCATCAAGTATGTGCCGCAAAAAATTATATCACGAATGGGACAGCTTCAATGCCAGTCATGATCCTCTCTATGAAACGTAGCACCGGGACTAGGCATGCAGTCTTCCACAATGTCGGGGGATGAAGAACTCCTAGGCCTATTTTTTATTCTAGGCCGGCAAACGAGCGAGTTTTTGGCGACTACCTACGGCTATCTGTGGGAGAAGACAAGTTCAGTCTCCGGTTCCACAACAGAAGTTCAGGTCAGAAATAATAAAAAAGTGTCATCCGTGTGCTGTTTAATCTTGTGAAATACCTCACCTAATTATCGCGTTTTATTATTTTACAATATCCACGTTTCAGATGCTTTACATCAAAATTCGCTAAAGCGGCTGCATCTGTAATGAGGAACATTCACATAAAGTTGTAAAACCATTATTCCATATTGTTGTTGATTATTTTGTTTCAGTCATAATAATTGTACTGGCAATTACGACTACGCCCAAAACGCTGAAACTGACCGAGGCTGAGACAGTGCCGGATAAAGCTAGCGCGGGGCCTATAGCAAATCTATTCTGAAGCCCTTAATTTGGTATCATTTTAAGTATTTAGGTCAAATAGATTGCCCTAGGCCCTGAAGGTCAACCCCTTATGGTTGAGACGCTATCGTGGCGGTGGGGTTCAGTACTCTGGGGTGAACCCAGACACCTAGGGCGAAGCCAATTGTACCCCTCTTATCTTACGTACTCAAGAGTAGGTGAAGCAGGCTCTTTGTTTCTTACAAGACGGTGCTAAAGGGCAAGAGGAGGAGCCACTTTGGAGCACAGAACGAGCGGCAAGGATGAGAAATTCATCCCATTGCACTGTCCCAAAGTTGAAGGAGATGTCGTGTGGTGCGGGTCAAGTCTCTTAAGGGACTAACTAGCCGTCGAGTTACTTTGATGATTTGTAGCTCGGGGACACCTCACCAATAGCGACACCGATAGTTTCGATGGATATTCGGTACTATAATATACCGCGTGGTACCCACTGGATAACCACTAGACCCCACCTAGGGCGGGTAATGGTGCGTCAATGCGTTTCCCTGCGTCAGGAAAAAGAACAAAGTCCATATGGACTGTTTCATTGCAGGGCATCTTGAAGCCCGGGCCCCGTGGCAATTGCAACATTTTCTGCATGTTTCATCCGTCACTGGGCTGAGAACATACTAAGCGATGCGTCAGGGAGGCGGCACGCGGGAGCAGATACGTAATTTAACCATTACGGGTAAACGTCCGTGAGCTAAATACCAGCTCATCTGAGTGATGAGTCTATTGTTAGCAAGTCGTCGCTTCGCCTCTGCTGCACTTTGTACTATCCACTAGCGTCCTTGTAGGTTTTGAATTACGTATTCTATGACATTGTAAGACATCGTGTTGTGAATCCGATACTCGCATGTCTGCAAATTTAATATACGTTAATGTCTGGCGCCATATAGGTATGCAAGCACTTCTGTACGGTTTAACCCGCGTAACTCAGGTCCTTTTGCACGTAGCATCATAACATATAGCCTAAAACCTCCCTCGTGAATGTAGCTACAGTGCACAATACGAATTTTTTAAAACTGACTTATAATTCCAAAAATTTGCGCGTCCAAACAGATAAAGGAAAAATATGCTGTTTAGCTTTTTTAAGTTATTATAGATTACTAGTAATACAAGCCTACTTCTTTATTAAAATATCAAATGAGTTAAACATTACTATAGCACTTAAAATTGATTGTCTCTGTTTATTGACATATATTTTGTTATTTTTCGTAACCTACTTTGAAGCAGCTGGTAAAAAATTTTCTTGGCCATGGTACACCGTGACCCTTTTTTTTGTTGACGCAGGCGAATCCCTTTATGGATGATACCTAGGGACCCCTAGATGGCCCCTAGACCGTATGTATGACTCGGAAATCGGGGGTGCAATACCGACTAAACCCCTGCGGTTGCCTTCATCTGCTATGTTGAAGGTCCCGGATCTGCAGGCAACTGGATCCTTCCAGCGACAGGCTGGCCTCGGGGTAGAGGCCACGCTTCACCACCAAGGGGACTGTCCGGCTCCCTCTGAACAGTTCCCACAACGTCGTGTTAGAAGGCCGGAATCCCACCCTGACCCGACATGTGCACAGGGGCACTACTATTGTACAGCGTGACCCTGGAATGGTGTCTACAAAAATGGACAATGAAATTAAGCATTGTGTCGCGAATGCTACTGACGGTGAATTTTTTGGTACGGAAATGAAATCTTTCCGATGTTGACTAAAAAAACGTAGAAGTAATCAGCATACATTAACGATACTTAAATAAAAGTATGTATACGATTCAGTACCGCGGTACGCAGCCCAGTAGAGCGTGCGCCTAGTGTACTACACTAGAGTCAACTATGAATTGATAACCTCTAATATTTTATCCCCTAAAAAGTACTTTGGAAGTCCCTCCGGTGGTTTGAAGCCACCATAAGTGGCAATGGGGCTCAGTAGCCTCAGATGTTCAAGATCAACGTAGGTATTTTAGAACAACAACAACACACCTTCACGCCAGGCAGAGTGAACCGAGTGCCACATGTCAGGATCCTCACATACCTACCTAGCCGCATCCACACTCATAAATCTCTTCATACAAACATGAAGGTTACGAATACTCTTCACTTGACATCTGACAGTACTTGGTCAATCTGATCGTGGTTGGTCTTGGTCTTCCCCAGTTTCCCATTCTTCCACATTCGCATTATACCTACATCCATTTTGACAGCCTTTCATCTGCCATTCGTTCTGTATACTTTAGAAATGTACGTACTCAAAACATGTATACAAAATATTATGTTGTACTCCACTTTGTAAAGAAATAGACCGTAAATCGCAACATGTGCGGGGTAGTTTACTCTGGACTCTTTTTCAAGGTTCAATTGCTTTGCTTCACACAAAGTATGCAGCTACTTTGACTACTCGTATCGCTCATCGACATGATGATTTGTCTGTTGATTGAGCTACCTAATTTGTTGAAACAGATCAGGTAGCTTTCTTAAAATGCTGTCGATTTTCGGTTCCATGTCTCAAAAGAAAAAACGGGACCCATATGAGATCATTTTATTGTCTATCTGTCAAGAAAACCTTCAAAGGTAACCGTTGAATTATTATGAGAAATGAAGTACTTACAGTGTCTACAGCAATTTTTGCCTCCTATACTATTCAAGGAAATAATAATAATATAAATGCAAAATATTCAAAAAGCCATCCACGCCAAAACTACAAAACGGACTTTGATGAAACTTTGAAACTACTTTATACATTAGGCGTGGAAATATTGACTTTTGCTCGTGATGGTAAAGACTCTCTGCTTAACATTTTTAAAATAATCTCAAGAAAATAATATAATCAAGGCCAATAGCCCGAGCCTCTCACTCTCGACAGCAGATAGCAAAGCATTTGTTTACTCACATTTCTGTAGACTTCAATAATGAACGAGTCTTTTACAGATTTATTACATGTCGCTCCGAGGCATATATTTACGTAATACTCTCTTACGCCAGTTGCTTGCTCGTATAGCGCTCTATCTTTAGAGTTTGGACCGTACGAAATGGATTTATGAAGATGGACACCGGGCACCGTCTGCCTATAGGCAGTCCATGCTAATCTCGTGACGTAAATCTCCATAGAAAGCACTAACTACATTCAGTAATTCAGTACTACGATCATAGTTATATGAGACTAGCCGTCTTGCAAAATAGAGAAAGGTGACGAGAAAGCAGGACTGTCTTTGTCTATTTAATCTCACATGCGCATAGAGCAGAGAGAAGAGAATGAAAAAAGATATATTTGCTCATATTTTGTCTCTTTCAACTTAGACGGCCGCGTTTTAAGCTGTAACCATAAAAACCTAATGATAGTGATGGCGCCGAACCATCCCGCACTAGGTTGTACCCAACTCAAGAAGAGGAGGCCTATCGCTCAACACCCATTGTGATTCTCTCGATCCGATGACAGCCGCAAATGACAGCAACCCGCCCCCCACCCGTCCTCGTCACGACGAAATAGATACACTATCAGTACAGTCTTCACAGACATAGGCGACAAATTTGTCTTCGCCATATCCCCTCACGCTCAGTTATCATCATGTTATCATATTTAGGCCCCTAGCTTTGCCGACAGCAGATGTAATATATTTGTAGTTGATATGTAGATAGTTCATTATAAAAAATACCAAATTAAAATAACTTTCATCTAAACAGTGCCCAATGGTATTTCTGTTGCTTATCTACTAAGATAAATCAATTGTTTTAGTATGAAACAAATCTAGTAGGATTGTATCAGCAATGAACCTATATGTATAACGATGGTTCTAATGTAGTTCTACAAGAAGGAGCAGTTCTTCATATTCATGAAATGGGCGGAAGCAGACCTTCTGTGGAGGCAATAAAGATAGACACACTGCAAGGTCCGACGTGTGGCACTTGATAGAACATCAGAGCGAGAGAAATAAATAAAGTGACTGAGTGTTTGTTTTTATTTTTGCCTTACCAATTTCAGTCCACTCATCTTGAAGTACACCTTATATATAAAATTCTCGTGTCACAACCTAAGTTATCTTAACTCCTCCGAAACGGCTTTGCAGATTTTTACCAAATTTTTGCATGCATATTCAGTGGGTCTGAGAATGGGCTACTGTCTATTTTTCGTACCCCTAAATGGTAAAGGTTGTTCGCCCTTAACATTTTTTTAATGTTTACACGTTGCAATGACAAGTGACAACACATTCAATTAGTGACAGAACAATGTCAACTATGGAAAAAAATCCAAAATATGGTAAACTTGGAAGACATTAACGCATATTCAAAGAACTAAATTGGACACCTTCGCGGATGTTTCAAACTTGAGCATTGACGTAACATTGGAAAACTATGAACATTGAACTGTCAGAATGTTAGTGGTCTTGCGCTTTAGGCGATATATTAAATGGTCTATTTAAATGGAGCCAATGACGGACCTTAGGATCAGCTGTTTTAAGCTGTAACCATAATTGTACTTTATTTTAGTTTTATTCCTGCTTAGATTCCTGCCAGCGTTTCAATCTGACTGGCGAAACATTTTCATCATTCATTGTGTTTATGAATGATAAAACATTGTAGTTTGTATAATTACAACATATGTTTAAAAAATTTACTCAGCCACTTTCAAGAAAACACAAACACGATCACCGTAGTCTCGCCGTGGTGTACTTAAATCATTTGGATGAAAATCAAGTATTGAATACCCTTCAGCAATGATGAAAATGCCTCCAGTCAGCGTGTATAAAAAACATTTAATGTGGAATTTGCAAAGTATAAATTTTCCTATTCGCCGTCACCTTATGAGTTCACCAACATTACATAACCAACTATACATAATAATATAACTGCAAGTGCTAATCGCCATTGTACAAATTTCTTTATTCGCTGTCGCGTTATACAATTGCAATCGAATTCTGCAAGTGATTATTGTAATTGTAAGGTATAATTAGCGTAAAACTTACAAGTAACACAATAAAACACAACATCGGTTTATATATTTATTGACATCTAAAACTTCTGTAACAACCGTTTGTACTAAAATATAAATGTGTTTCAGTTAAAAGCTGTTAACAAAGTGCATTCATGTAATGCATCGTAGCATAATATGTAAATGGTGTTAATGGACTCCCAAATTAGACGTAAAGACACCACTCTCGTCGTTGTATAAGCTGTCCTATTCTACCTGTATAAGTATATTGCAGTGCCTTCAGTGAACACGCTTAATAAGCTTCCCCTGCATCCCTCATCTCAGATCCATCGATTATTCTAATATCAGTGCGGTAATAATATCGCGTTACAAATGCACTACTCCTGGTCTGGCCACAGTGAAAGCTTAGGCTCTAACAAACGGTGCAATCGACCACTGAGATCCGCAATAGAATTTCGAAAAAAAAAAAACATGGAATCAAATCTCCTTAATTATTAATCCATACCAATTTTGTTGTTAATAAATCATGAGATTCATATATAATTAATCGAAATAAATATTTGAAGATTTCCAAAAAAAGATCCTTAATATAATACTTTGTAAAATAAAAATAAATTATTAACAGTATGGAATAGCCGCAATCGAGCTGGACCGTTTCAGTGAGATTCTCAGTGTTTCTGGATGGGAATGTTCCTGTCCGTGATAGCCAGCTGTGGCAGGGGAGCTTCCACTGTTAGGACGCCGTCACGGGACAACGAAGATTTGATAGCCTCTGGGTTTGTGCCTTTGGGCAGAAGGAATTCTCTGTTGTACTCTCTGTACACTGACTTGGTTTCTGATTTCTCCTCGTGCTTAGCGTGAACCTGAAAAAATTAAATAATTCCCATTTAATCACATTTACTTTTAGTATTATTTTTACTTTAACTAGTGATTGTTTAGCAAATTTTTGGCACGTTCGAGACAGTTTTAAGCACGAAATACACTATAGGTACCAGTATTTTCTATAGTTACAATCTTGTGTCGTACAAATATGCAAAGCACTGTGTGATATGTGACAACAGGCATTGGCGCTCATTCAGATTTTCTATTGCGTCAGATAATGTTTTCATTACACAAGCGTCCAAAAATCTGGTCGCATTTCGACTAGATTTTTCAAACTGTCCAATGGCATTCAGATCGTTCGTAAAAACCGTATGTAGTACGCATATTTGGCATAACGCCAATCTAAAGTTCTATCTTTATCAAGATACCATGTAATTGACGCAATACTGGGTGCCATTATTCAATAGCTCAGACTAGTTAGAATGGTAATTGTCTTTATACAGAGGGGACTGAAACGCTTGATTAACAAATCTTATGCTCCAAAACTTGTTATATAGTTTTAACTATGTCATTGTTTGCGCTGGGCTAGGTTAATTTAGTAACTAGAGTTAAAAACTAGATGCGTATAGATTATTTCCAAAGTTGATCTCATAAAAATTCGTTTATAATTTTGATTAATCAGTCACGTTCCTTTTAAAAACTTATATTCTCCACTGTCTTGACGTTTACAGGAGGATGGGGCATCTGACATTGCTACTTTAAAACAAATACTACCGCGGTCGAAGTGAGAAAACTTGCCCATGCCCATTTATTCCTATGCTAAAAATATTTATCAAATTTCGTCAGATATCGAATGTGAAAATGTTTCACTAAGTTTGTGTTCTTATCACTTTGTTAGTGACATCCGACTTAATTGCTTGCAATAAAAGTGGCCGTAAATATGAAAAGATATGTTAATTGATAAACCAATCCGTTACTTTTTATTTTGGTTTCGCTGGGAAATGCATGACGCACAGGCACCGGTTTTGGGTGAGATCCGATGGGTGTGTGGGACTCGCGGATGAACCGAATAGCCACCAAAACCCCGCGGGTGCCTAAACTATGGTAGTAACGGTGCCCCGGATCTGTTGGCAACAGGGCACCTCGGCGACTGGCCAGTCCCTCGTAAGCGACCGGGCTCCTCCAGAATTGAGAGACCGATCCGACAACCTAGATCAACCCTCTTCAACGTTGAGGACGTGCAATGGTGTCAGGTGCCCATCCTAACACCTGGCCCCACTTAAAGAGGTGGCATAAGCGTAGTGCCCTCACCGCACTCCCATGCGTCGTCCGTGAGAAAGGCCATCCTACGTCTCCTCCTCTCTGGCTCGTCCAGTGGCCTCCTTCTGGGACATAACCGTCTCGCAGAAGGAGGCCATCGCCTCCCAAAACCTGTCACTCCCGAGAATCAAACTGATCACGCTTGACAGTGAGAGGTTCGTCCCTCCCAGCACCGCTACCAAATCATGGCGCTGCACGGCCCATCTAGGGCACACCTCTAAGGTGTGCTGTGCAGTGTCCTCAGCAGCGCCACTCATGGCAGGGCGCCTCCGTCACCCGGCGGATCCGACACAGATCCGCACCGAAGCATCCATGTCTGGTGAGCACCTGTGTTATGCAGAAAGTGAGGGGCTTGCGTTTGCGGCGTATCCAACGCTACGTACACCCTCCTGAGGCCTCCCCCCACCTCCACATCAGCGCCTACTCTCCTCGCCGCCTTACCCGTCGGAGACCCTCCTGCGTAAGTACTCTCCTCGTGTCATACACTCTTGAACCAAGAAGTACACTTCTGGAAATACTTCCGCTACTAGCTCCCACGGAGGGTCGCCGACGAGGACTGTCGCTGCCGCCCAGAACATCGTACGGTACCCCCTTATAGCCCTCACCGCCATTACCCGCTGTGATTTGCGCATCTGGGTCTTATTTGCTTCAGTACGAGCATCCACCATCCACCCATACAGAGGCAACGTACAAGGCCATACTCCGGCAGACTCCGGAGTATAACCTTCGACCAGCAGCAGTAGGGCCTCCTATGTTGGATAGTAGACAGCCCAGTGCCGCAGCCACACCTAGGCTCTTCGGCCCGAGCTGTCGAAAATGGGGACCGAAGGCCCACCAGCCATCAAGAGTAAGTCCAAGGTATCTCATTGTTGAGCTCACCCTCCTCTGCCTCTCCGGTTCGAAGTTCAGAATCCGGAGGGTGTACTTTCCTCCTAGAGCCGCGGAAGATGAGGACTTCGGTCTTTTCTAAGCAAACCCGAAGACCCAATCTCTCCATGCGGCCGACTATTTCAGCAAGCCACGCCTACTGCCCATACTATCAAATACTGACAATACTTGAACTTACCAATAACTTGTTGTCAACCGTCTTCACGACGATTTCCTCTGGGGTGTACTGGCTGACATCAAATCTGAGCTTTAAGGATTTGCCGTCTCCTTCATCTTGGATGAGTGGGGAATTAAGACTGTCCCAATGGCTTGGCTCGGCAAGTTGCCTGTTGTCGCTGTGTTGTGATGATGTTGTTGTGCTGCAGATATAGAAAGGAACATTAGCAATGGTTATAGATATCGGTATAACACGTACGTTATTCAAATCTACAGTCTAAATACTGGAAACATGCGTGTGCTAATTACGATAAAAGGAATAGCCAGAAATTAATGACCTACAGATACGAGTTATACCATCCTTAGTGCAATCAAAAAGCAGAATGGTTGTGTGGAAGTGTTCAAACCACGGGCGCAGGCACTGTTTGACGCAATTGTAAATGATTACCGTTACTGGCCTGTGCATATGCACCCTTTTGCGTATTGGCTTATAGCCCGTGCCCACGATGATGCCGTTCTTCATACCTTGATCGCAAATTTACCGTACCTATGTGAGAAAGTAACTAATAATTTACAGATTCTACTTTATTTTCAGTGAATATCTAATTGTTTTTTCAGTTCACACGCCAGATTGTATCTGAAATGCGATTGCGTTTACGGTCCCTTCTCTAAAATGTTAGTCATAAAATTGTTTCGTTCGTTTGCATCATGCGATATGCAATTCGCCACGTATTCCGAGAACCCGCTCGTATAAAATTTATAAAACAATCTGATATCATACACGAACCTGTTATATTTTTTGCCATACTAACAAATAAAGTAGGGTAATAATTTACTAGGTATTGTTTGTTTATTAATTAATTAATCGTGACAGTTTGATTGGTTGGATATTATAATATTTATTAATATTTAATTATTATGTCCAAAAAGTAAAACTGCTAAGTTTTTGCGGCGATTCTGCTCAGGTCTAGGATAGAGTTGGAGCCGGTGGTTGAATTGAAAAGAATAATTCTTGCCTTCAAAGTATTACCTAAAATAATTCTAAAATATAAAATTCTGTTGTAAATATCAAATTTGTCTGGTGCGTAGTTAAAACTGTTATTAGTGTTAGAATCTAAATATAAACTATAAACTCGGTTATACAGAGGTTTTATAACCAGCACCCAGCTATCACTTTACTCGTATTAGTTTCTACGATTTTGTCTATCACAATAATTCCTAATTTAAAATTTAAACTACATTCTCAATATTATAATATCTTAGTCATGAACAAAAAGTGGAGCAATTTAGTGTCACTCATTTTTATTATTTGCCAAAAGTCAACCTCTATGACAATTTTCGATATAGGTACCTGAAAATACTAGACGTAAACCATAATGACCTCTAGTATAACCCAAAGTGAGATTAATATTTCGGATGAATCATTAATTTTAGTAGTTCTTACAAATTAGTTATTTTAATAATGATAACACTTGACAAGTTGGCTGATGTCATACTCACGAGTGCAGATACAAGGTTAGTGTCAACAGTCCACGTATGATCTCACCAATATCCTATATTAAACATTACCCATGGAATCATTTATTTACAAATATTTTTGATTCTTGTTAGATTTTGTGCTTTGCAGGAACTAAAGCCCGAGATAATTTCTTTTTAAAAAAATTCTAGTGCGTGCTAACGCGCCAGATCCCATAGGGATAGAGGACGTTCTTCTGTAAAGCAATGAACCGCAGCAAAATACAATTAAATATCCTTCTAGGGACGCACGAATGCTTCACCTAGCTAATGCTGCACCTATCAACTGTTTAGGGTTCAGCTTTACGCATTAATCAACCAATAACAGCCCTTAGGAAAAAAATATTGACAGTGCTAAAAGATAAGAAGGATAAAGTAAAAGATAAGGATAAAGCTCCTTCGAAAATTAGTAGTGTAGTTTTGTCAGTTACAATTCATAGATATTAAAACTTTTATCAGTATCGTTTAAAGGGACGAGTCCCCGAGCAAAAAGAAATGATTTCGAGAGAAGGGCCATTCGTCCGATAGACATAAAGGACAAATTTCCATATTTCACAAACTTTTTTTTTTTTACAAAAAAACAAGATTCGTTTTTTTTTGCAAATTAGGGTGGTTATATTTTAACCAAAATTAGCATGTATCTCTTGTATCATATTAAAATACTTTAAGTACATAAATATGTGCAGAATACATGACGTGCATGATAAGTTGTGTGTCGACATTTATTTAATTATGCAAACATTCCTATCTGTATGTGACATGTTGCGTTATTTCTAATGACATACTTTTAACATATCCAAGCCGGTTTATTCGATACAATAATGGTGTGCATATACTACGTAATAACGACTGTTGCATACATACAATAAATGTATATTTTACCTCTCTGAAGACTTGGTTACTCCTCCGGAGGAAACAGATTCGAAATTGTAAGACATGCAAAAAGCAATATTCGCTGTTAGTCTTATTTGGATGTAATAATTAATAAATATTAATATTATAAAACAAAATAAAAATAAATCAAACAAAAAATGTAAGCTTAGAAAATAAGCAAAAAAAACTTAGATACATATATACAGTACACACACATATATAACAATATACGAAGCTATTATTACTATGTTACAAGACAATCTTTTGGTGTTTGAATAATAAAACATTTGAATTTTCAATCACATTTGCTGGAAAAATACATTTACTTGCTATAGTCTATCTACTGTCCAGTAATTTACATACATTTATGAGGAAAACTGCAAATAGTTAAGAATTATTATCGCATTATGTCATAATGTGGTAGCTATTACAGCTTCCCTTAAACATGGCCTCTCCACAGCTGCCTTAAAATTATGTTAACTGCTTACGACACTGATTTTGTATGGTATAAATAAATCATTGGCAAGTTACGAAGGATTTACGAGTATTCTACGTGGGTTTTAAAATTAATCGTATTCACAATGTAATCGATGTATCATGTACTGCCACCCACTGGCAAATAACGAGATCAATACAGAGGCGGACAAGTCACCAACTTGGTCCAATTACACTTGACAAAGTGGGTGTTAAATTTTCTGTGAACAAAGAATTTTGATGGCGTAAGGGTAAAAAGCCTGAGGTGAAGGGGAGGTCGATAGGATCTGAAGAATAAATTCTATTTAGAACCTGGTGAAATATCTAGTGAAATGAACCCGCCTACATGATGTGAGCAAAAAAAGGCCATCTTTTGGAAAAACTAGTAGGAAGTGGTGCCTGCTACACTGCAGCGAAATTGGGCCAGCACGACCGGGGAAGTACCTCTTATTCACATGATACCCCCGTAATGTAAAATCTTTGGTGTCGAATTTCGTGCAGTTTGTGAGTAGCCGGTGGCCCATTGGAGGGGAGGAATGGAAAGGAGAGCAACGCATCGGCACATTAACTATGCCGATGTTCATGACCGTTGGTAGTCGTAAACTGGCTCCGGTTTCTCGTTTGCTCTTCTACACTATAAAACAATCCCGGGCCGAGTAATGACGTTTTCAGAGATGTGTCAATATGATTTTAAAAGAACGATTTCAATTAAAAGAATTCTTCGAGTCTTTACGTCAACAAATTATTAAACTCTTCAAGATAATCGATATAGAATGCGTCCTTGGTTGTTTCATGTTTTGTAATCACTCTGGGCTGCCAAGACAGAATGAAGTTCAGTCTGTATAGCGATTACCCGTCGCGTCGTAAGGTCTATGAACTAAATTCTACATTTGGGTCATGCGGTTCATTGGAACCGAGACGATATACCATAGATAATTCAGCAAATTTCAGGAACAACCCACATAAAACATTACATTCATAAATAAAGTTTTAATTTTAAATGTAGCTTCGCTGCAATAATGATATTGACAAAAAACCTTTTAAACCTGTTTCTAAATTACCGTTTCATTTTATATTTACCGATAACACAGATAAATCGTAAACACAGTGCCTCAAGAGCGTTTCTAATAACATATTGAGGAATCTAATAATTCTTTTTTATTCTTTTATCTTGTTACAAAATTTTTGAAAACTTTCCAAGACATCGAACAAATTTAACAACAGTAAACAACATTTTGTTTGAATAACATTAAACCCGCACGTTGCGTATTGTGTTCTAAAAATTTTTGTTGTTACTACCCGATAACCGTGGTTTGGTGTGACGTCAATTCCAGTTAGATTTCGACAAAAATCTACAGTGTTCTTTATTAGTTGCGGGTATTTGTTCAATATTCGCTGCGGGTAATGTGGAAAGTGGGTATTGTTTAATTAAGTTTTTCCTTGTTTTGTGAAAATTACATTCAGCAAACAGCAACGTCAGCTACGCAATTCAAAAGGACGTAAAAGATTGAGTAATGGCAAACTCGGAAGAATTACGCAACTCCATCGATATACGATTTTCTTTGCGGAATTTACATAATAGTTAACTTCTCTGCATGAGTCGGGTTTCCGTCAGAAGTCAGCTCGAAACAGCCGGCCGGCGGACGGCGCTATTTCTATTTATGACATCATCTGCGTCGGGCTTACGTATCGTTGCACGCTTTAAATGGAGCCGACTAAGATGTCTACAGATGATGCCGTTCCGCGGAATGATCCCGAATAATACCTTATGAATACAACCACTTTCGTGGAACCGACGAGGTCACTCGAGGCAGACAACTCTTACGAAATTGCATTCAACAATGTTATTAATTCAGGATGCCCTGTATGGAATACAGGGCCAGCAACATAATCTTTAATACATTATGTACGCAGAATAATGTAATATTAACAAATATATTCAACCACTTATAAAATCCTTGTCGTATAAATTATTCATTTTTTGACCTCAAATGCCTATGTACGGTATTAAGTGTTTATGAAATAAAATATTTATAAATACCTTGTCGAGCTCTTGAAGAAGTTGTTACTTTCTCTATTCATTAATTCTGATCGGAATTTGCTCATTTCTTCTTCCATTTTTCTCATTTCGGCGTCAAATCTCTCCCTGATGCTCGAAAACTCTGTGTCGATGACGGAAAAATCTCCAAGTTTGATGGGAATATTCCTCTTGAGACCACTGTCAGCCATGTTTACGTGTTAGAGAAACTGTAATACTAAACAAACACTGAAGGAACGTTGTGTAAACACAATTCACTGTGTCGCTACGCACTCGTTGGTAGACAAGGCAGGACTGATCATTAGTTGTCGACTCGGCGCCAGGGGGCTTGCGCACAGTTTTAAATAGCCTCACGTTCGGAGCGCCGCGGCCGACTCGCTCGGCGTCATACGTCCCACACTATGCTTCTCGCTCTTTCTACGTCTACAAGCAACATCTCAGGCATGCGAACCTTGCGGTGCGCCGAAGGTGGCGTTGATCACCACATAATTAAATTGATGAATCATTTCTCTCTGTTTCTCATTTGGCTCTATATGGTAATCAAACGGGCTTCATTCTGAATGTTATTCATTGCGTTATTTATATTGTTCAAGTCATTGTTAAATGCCTGTCTTGTTCCACAAAAAGTGGTCATGCATAAACTTATTGCTAGAAGAGAAACTGCAATTGATAATTATTTTTTCCTACTTAGATAAAGTTTTTCTATGATCATTTTTCAGATGACACACTAAAAGTACACCTGCACACCTTTTTGTAGTTTCAGTTAAACCGTAATTTTAGTGCATGTTATGATTTTATAGCGTATGTTTTTTCTTGTAGTAAAGGGGGGAAAAGGGAAATCGGTGCCATTTGACAACTACTGACTCCCAAAAATATCCGCATGATTGCTATGCAAATGCTTTGTCTTGATCTTTGCGCCACCCCTCCAATGGGACACCGGCTACTCACAAACCCGTAATCTAAATAATTAATTCAGTTTTGTTACTTTTAATTTGGTTTGTGTTTACCTTTTTTTCGTCAACGCGGGAAACGCATTTACGCGCCTTCACGGGCCCTGTGTGTGTGGGGCTCGCGGTATATTTCAGTACCGAATATCCACCAAAACCATCGCGAGTGCCATCAGTGCCGCCATTGGCAAGGTACGGCTAGTCAGTCCCCTACGGCACCGACGCCTCCTCTACGGAAATGTTGCCCCACACTTTAGGACAACCCCACCAACTTTGAGACAGTGCAATAGAGTGAGGTACCCATCCTCACCCTTGCCCCGTGCGCAAAAGCGCCCCCTCCTGTTGCCCTTTTGTCACCTCTTCTGGTGAGAGTGGTGCAAAGACCATCCCCCTCGCTTCAATTGGGCCAATTGAACTGAGATACTGAGCCCCACCACCACTACAAGGCTTGAACTATGGTGGGGAGCTAGTTTTTACCTAAGATGGTAAAAGCTAGCCAAATTAAATCTAGAGTGTTAATTAATTCTAAGGATTCCTCCATAGCGAATAAAGTTATGTTAACGTTAACTGTTCAATTTTAAGTCACACATATTTCTTTTAGTGTTGTTAAGTACTAGGTTCTAATTGTCACATTTACGATTTCATGATAAATATTTAAAACACTAGTTATCATTTTATTGTGTCTGCACTTGCGGAAACAAAAATAAATCGTGTCTGGCACATTTTACCCGACTGCAAAGAAATAGTTAATTGTTTCACACATGTATGTACTCATTTTATTAACTCGTAGCACCCAAAATGGCAAAAATCCAGTACAAGATTTCTTGATAGGCGACCGTAAAGAAACCACCAAGTAATTTCGTAAAAAATAAAAAAAATCTATATAGACACTATGTCGAGTACCAATGGTTCGGTAAATATGTTATAGACGCTCAGTATTTGATTATTATAATGATTAATCATTAATCTTTAGAAATTAACTAGCGATCCGCCGCGGCCTCGCACCTGAATTATAGTGGCCAAATTATACCCTAAAGACATCCTCGGGAATCGCTCTATTCAAGAGTGAAAACGGCGTGAAAATCTGTTCCGTAGATTTAGAGGAAATCGATTACATCTATATGTACCCTACGGTAACAGCTTTTGGGGAATTGGTAATCAGCTTTATAACATAAGAACAAATTTAACACATAAAAAATTGGTTTCGTTTCATACTATTTCACTTAAAATGGGAACAACTTAACAACCTATTACATTTTGAAAATCAAGTTTTCACCTTGTGTCCAGTGTCCACACGTTTTGAGGGCCTAAGAATCTAATCTGACCATTTTCGAGTGACGTCTACGCCTACATGTACATGTATGTAGATATGTGTATTTGTGTCCGTATATGTGTGTGTGTGTAACATGAAATAATTTACTTTCCGTTGCATTTGGCTCGGCTAAATAGATTTTTAAAAATCTCAAAAAAAATGACTAAAGATTTTCCTAAATAACTTCTACATTATATATCAAATTGATTCCAAAACAAACCTCAGCAAAAATCGACGATACCTTACAAATCAAATTTAAGTAAGAAGCTGCCATGTTGGATTGCAGCGGAATTGGAATATTGAATTTTCACTTTTCGTGCGGTAAATGAATAGCCTATGGGGACTCTATGGGAGAGGAGCATAATGCATATGCATTGCCCTCCTTTCTTCCTCATGCATATGCATGAAAATGTTGCGGTTGTCTATGGACATCGATAGTCGTCAAAAAGGCTTAGATGGTGTGTTTGCGTACTGTTAAAAAAAACAAATCCATTTTTTTGGTTAATATCTCTTGAAACTGCAGCTCTTATAACCAAATAATCATTGCGATTGTATAAAAATAGAAGTAAAGTGTCCGTGACTCAGATTTTGAGTAGAAGACGTAATAATGCACAATCCTGACAAAAAAAGACAAAAAAACCTATATTAAAATGGTTCCGAGTTCCGACTGTCGAAGCGGTTACAAACTTGTTTTGTTTTTATAGTTATATTTTATTTATATTACAAAGAGAGAGATTTATTTTTCTAAATAGAGTGAAAACTGTTTATGGAAGGGTAACATAGGGACATACACCAATGGACATTCGAATACCAGAGAATATAATTATGCGAATGGTCTCTTGTTAACGGGTGAACAGCTTTCAGCCTACACAATAAAAAAATCGAATAGGGATACAATACAATAAAAAACTGCACGTATTAGCCCTAACACGCGACTCCAACTTACCCCTTAAGGACGAACATGGTCCTGATGTGAAAGAGGAGAAAGAAAAACGTGGTAAGGCATTACATTAATGTTACTCGGAATTGTGTGAAACAGTACCCGGCGAGGTACTGTTTCACACAATTCTGCTCATGTTTGCACGCGTAGCAAGAAAATCGAGCTCCATATTAATTATCTGCTGGTTCTGTAACAGCCATATCAATCATCAAATTAGTTGCGACATTCTTTTTTCAGGGTTTCTAATTAACTAGTTGAAAACAAATTTCTCAGAATATTAAAGCTTTGTACTTTTGCTGACATTATGTGTCCCAGATTTATTTTACTCTCTTCGAGAAATGTTGAAGTTTTGGCCACGACGTGGGTACAAGTAAACTCAAACCATTTTCTCTTCATACACAAAAGCGGTAGTAAAATTTACACCTCGTTACAGATAAGTATAAAATTCCTGTCTCATCACTGCAGGTGTGAACGCCCTCAGTGTTTATCGCTTCCATCACAATCCGGCTGTGCACTAAGAATTGCGAAATAGCATGGCAATGGCCGCCGCGCTATTTCCTGATAAGACATAAACGCTTAACTAACTATGCCTAGTTTTTTGACAATTTTACAGGCTATGGTAAAAATATCTACTTACAAACATTGTCTTCCAAATTACGTCTGTTTTAAGATTCATACTCCTGCCTACCTTCACTGATCACCAAAAGTTTTCTTAACATGTTCATTAGACTATAAACCCTGTTGAAGCTTACTTAATCATTGACTTGGGATACGTAGCTATTAGCTATTGGTATGTAGGAAAATAAACGAAATATAACAATATCGGATAAAATATGGTCGTCAGCGTTTTGCAAACACCATCCGTTCCTATTTTCCTCCTGTGCGGTGGTGTCGGTTCCTCTGCCTCTAAAATGTTGAGCGTGACAAAAGCTTATTATTTATGTTTTACTACTACTAAATCTTATGAGAGATAAGAGAGCTTCAAATTTCATAAAAATTAATAGAAGGCAAGTAATTTGTGTTTACGTCGAAAACGCATTTACACACTATCACCGATTGGGAGCGGTCCACTGGTAGCAGTGTCGAATACCCACTAATACCACCGCAAGTGCCATCAGAACCGTCTTTGGTTCGGTGCCACGGATCTACTAATAATTAGGGCATCTTAACAGCTCGTCCCTAAATGACCGAGGCCAGCTGCACAGAGTGGTTGCCGCGCACCGCCGAACGACCCCACTAACTTTGGGACAGTGAAATAGTAGAGGTTCCCATCTTCGCACCCTGCCCCGTGCGCATAATTACCTCCTCGTGGTTTTTACACCCCTCTTTTTATAAGAGAAAATAAAGTTGAGGTGTGCCTGCTTATACACCTACGTATAGGCTTCACGCCATTGACACAGTTTTGATAAGACAGAATTGATTAAATAATAACATTTCAAATCTCGTTTCCATTAAAAACTTCCAAGTAGGTACTACTTGGAAATTTTATCTAATGGCCCCGCTGGACGTAAGTGTTAATAACCACTGCTCTATTGAGTCTTTCCAAGCCACATTCAGCATCGTGAGGTGTCTATCTGATTACCTGCTGCCATAAGCCAGTGACAGTGCTCGAGACTACATTGAAATGTTATCTTGTCTTCTTATCAATTTAGGAAGCTTAACAGGCTTCAGCTTTATTACCTGTCCCATTAGGTATGTGTTTTAATTACTGCTCATTAAAATCCTCCCCCCGCCGACGACGAATGGGGTCACGAAGGAGGCGCTATCTGCAGTGGTGCCCCGGAATTCCGTGTCGGGCCGGGATGGAAACCTATTCCACAACATCATCAAGACACGGCGTCGTAGGGACTGGTCATAGAGTAGCCGGACAGTCACCGAGGAGGTGAAGTCTGGACAGCCTGTCGCTGGATGAGTTCTGTTGCTTGCAGATCCGAGACCCTCCATTAATAGCGGCTAAAGGCTCCCGTAGGGGTTCAGTTGGTATTGCTACCCAAGTGTCGAGTCCAACAGGTGGAGGTCTAACCGGGTTTCCAGGTATCAAGCGTAAATGCATTCCCCTTCGTCACCAAAAAACGCAACGCATCTACATAACAATAATGAGGATATCTATGGGCGCCGGTAGATAACAAAAGGCTTAAGAGGAGCCTTTTGATATCGCTTGCTCTCCTATACCATATAAAAAAGTTACTGGAAATCGGAGAGCCAACTAAAGGCGGTCCCCAACAATCACCATAAAAATTTCGAAACGTCATAAAAAAGTCGATTCATATTATTTTTTTACATTTACTATTACTTACCTGTGTAAGTTAACTAAGATCGTATAAAGGTTGTTAATGTAAAATTCATAAACAAAAGAAATCACGGCCAATAACTAGTCATGCAATAATAAATGTATAACATGAAAAATGTCGTGACTATAAAAATGTACTTTCTATGGTATAGGAAGGTTTCGTGCATGTATAAAGGAATATGGTGATGATGGTCTGTTCAAGTGTGGTTGCAACTAGGAAGTGCACTCCTAGTACGTGCCATAAAAGGAATGTAAGTTAACATTCCTCATAGTGCATTGCTCGCCACCTAAACAATATGCAAATTATTAGATATCTGTCATATGCATTAAGTGCCGTTTAATATATAAAACATAGATATCAAAGAATTATTATAGTAATAATTTATTGATATGTATACCCATTGTTTTACAAAAATACAAGATATACGATTTCATATTGAACTGTCATTGTAAAGCAACAGAAGTTTTAGGTCACTGCTGGTCTTCTCAACAGAAACTGTGGGGGGTTACGGGCATCGAGGCCAACCTCAT
>JAFELO010000995.1:193333-218850 GCA_017140195.1 Eumaeus atala
GATTTTAAAAATCAGAGGGATGGGATGGAATGGGAGTAATTGCATCTGCATATTACCTGTTGATTTGCATGTTACTAGTTTGAGTCTTCTGATAAATAAAAAAAAGATGGTTTCAAGGCTATTTTCCTGTTTAAATAAACACATTTTTTTACTCTCAAATTTACCTAGTTGACTAACGAGTCCAAATTAGAAGTACGTGGGTACGTACTAAGAACGGATCAATCATATAAAGTGAAATATCTTGAGGTGTTAGTCACACGTCCGCCGGGCAGCCGCGTCTACCAAAAACAATGTCGTCAGCGACCTGGCGGAAACATTTAGAGCACGATAAATTAAATATGTAGGATTACGTTTACTGTCTACAATAACAAGTTTTCATTTAATTTTATCATTTAAATCGTTAACGGTATATTACTATATCATATTGCTGTATATTTAATCGTTTGTATGAATAATAATAATAATAACAAGAATGTCGTTCTAGCCGAATTTCGGCCACGGCGGCCATCGCCATAGAGACTAGCCAACTGCACAGGGCATATATGCCTATTCCGATGGGGCGGCAGTCCGACACGTCCGAAGAGAAATTAGACGCAGGACCAACGGCCTAACGTGCTCTCCGAGGCACGGGGGTGTAGCATCACCAACTTCCTGACTTTGGACTATTGTTATAAATCGATAAATCCCAATAACACTTTGGTCCGACCCGGGACTCGAACCCAGGAAGTAGTGACTCTGGTGAAACGTACTTACCACTACATCACGAGGTAGCCATTTATAGTAGATAGGCTGGACTTCTCCTCGGGGACTGTCCGGCTATCATGTCGGCGGAGAGAGTCTCCCTCCGTCCTGTCCTCCGTCGGTGTCAGATCGTGACGCAGCGCCGCCCATCTATTAAGTGATTTACCTGGTCCTAGCTACCCTAAAAGCTTCGCAAAACTACTGGAAGCTTTCTTATACATTTATGGCACAAACATATTTTTAAATGTATTTCTAATGAGCTAAAACGTTTTTTTCATTCAATTGTATACAGTGAGTACATAGTTTATGCAGTGATTTTCGAATTATTAATATCGAATAAATCTAGCAACACTAATGTTATAAAGAGGCTTTATCTGTATGTTTGTATCGAATAGGCTGCAAAGGTTCCTGGCACAGATTATAACATTGTTTTCATTTATAGAAAGCGATATTGTCAGGAAAGAAGTAGTAATTGTACTGTGCCTCGCGCAATGTTCACGCGGACGAAACCGCGAGAGTCTGCTGGTATTCAATGTTAGCGGACCGCTCGAACTCCCGCTGCGAGAATTCGAGTACCATATATCAATTACTGTTGGTAGATTAATGCAACATAGCAGACTATGTATCGCTATTGTAAACAGTAAATTTTCACGAACCTGCTTTTAGATCGGGTGTGAAGCTTTCATCGCATAATGTAACAGTGTTGTCTTAACAGGTTTGCTCTATTTACGAGCAGCAAAGATAATCAAATTGGCGGAATGAAATTATACACAAACCAAATGTTTGTAATTCCATTGATTTTATAGTGATATATTGAGTTTGTAAGTGTGAAATAATATAACCATAGAAAATAATTTATAGAAAAACGAGAAATACTTTAAAGATTTTGACGTTAAAAAGCTACTCATTAAAATAATTAAATTATTGAAGTCTCTAAGCTTTTGTGACTGTCTCTCTTACTTACATTGAGAGCTTTAAATAAACATCGACCACGCCTTACAAAATAGGTATTGTGTACGTATGTACCTACATATCTAATGCTTTACTGTCGAAGTCACTGTCGCTATATTAAATTCAATGTATCCGTGACCAATGACAGTTCCAGGAATAAGCATGAAACATAATTCGTCAAAGATCATTAAGTAATCATACACGAAATATAGCACGGGGTCAAGGATGTTGCCTTAGGAGAGACGAAAAATGTTTCACTATTCTAGGTGCTAGGTTAATCTGGTATATCTTGGCTTGCAAGTAAGAACTTCACGATAGTTTCATTAGAATACCAACTACATTGGCCTTTTCCTTATTGCGAATATATCTTAAAACGTAAAAGACATTCGCAATAACAAAATTGTGATCTACGTTAAGAAAAATAAAATGGTGCCTTCGGCATTAGCAATAAATGTTACACTTCATCAATTAATTTTCTTTTATGGGAGATAACAAATTAAAAATGTAGAGTCTAGAAATCTGGTGTCGAATTCTAGCTTCTAACTTCCATCACAGCTGCGGTATTACATCCGTACAAAGCTCTTTAAAATATTTAGCTGTGTCTTATTTCAACTCAATCTGCACTCGCACGATTCTCATAAAAGAGGTTCACAAATATTTTTTTGCCAGAAACCTTCCAAATTTCAAACATACGGTACCCATAATCTTGGAGTAAAACGTCTGTGACAAACATCTGGGCATGACGACACTATAAGGGTACTGTTTAAACCTTAAAAAGATTGTATAAGTAATTAAATATGTGCTCAATATGTACCCGAGTTATTTTAATATACCACATGGGCTATAAAATACTGTCGATAGACTCTTCACAATGTCCCCTGTCAATAAACTCCATGTCTATCTTCAAGCGTAACAAAGTCTTCCGTACATATTTTACGCACGTGTCAGCTGTATGGGAATCATTTCCGGGAGTGCCTATTTTCGTGCAGGCGGAAATATTTGTACTGATGGTGTTTGACGAGCCACCCATTACAATAATATACATCAGGTTACCCGTATTTAAAGCTGCCTTTTGTTGTGTTGTTCATAAAGTTATGTATACATATAACATCTTTTATATTACGTCCTTACATATGAAATTGGCGTTTTGTGTGGGAGGAACAAAAGGTCGAATATTTTTTAATATAATATATTTAATTCATTAAAGTTTGAACCATTGTTTTCTATGCGCTTTTGCCATCTCACAGGTAGTTCATGGACCAAAACCATTTGGACGGGATTCAATAACATCTTTGAAGGCGATTTGGACTGCCCCATCAGAGTCGAATTTTTTCCCCTTGCAAGAAGTTATCCAAATTTCAAAGAAAATGGTAATCCATTGGAGTCGTCGTCGTCGTCGTTCCGGGGAGTGCGGAGGACGTCTTAGACTTTCCAATTGAAGCTCTTCTAATTTGGTAGCCGTCTGTTGTGCAGTGTGTGGTCTAGCGTTGTCGTGAAGCGGCAGCGGCGTGGAGCGATTGACCAGCCGTGGTTGTATAGCCGCTAGCTTTTCCATCATGGTTTGCAATTGATGACAATAGACAACAGCCGTAATAGTCTGGCCAGATTTGATAAAACCATATTGTACAATACCGGCTCTAGTCCACCAAAAGCTTGCAAGTAACTTTTTTGGGGTTAATTTTTGACGTGGGGAGGATTTGGCTGGCTCGCCAATTGCGCTGAGTGCTGATTATCGTAAAGAATCTATTTTTCTTCACAGGTACTGATTCTGTTTAAAATACCTTCATTATTGTGCCGGTTTAGTAATGTAACTCAGCAGTCGACGCGCGTTTGCCGGTTTGTTTCAGTCAAGTCGTGAGGTATCCTTTCAAGCTTTTTAAATTCCCCATTCGCTTCAATTGTATTAAAACAGTTTTATCACTATCATCGCAGCCTGCAGCTAAGACGTGGTTTGGCGTGGATCCACTTCCACAATAGTATTCAACTTCATTATCGACATTTCGACATTCATTATCTCAGGCCGTCCTCGGGGCTTATTCTCCAGGTCGGAAATTCCAGAACGAAACCGCTGGAACCAAAAACGAACTCTGTTTCCTTTCGCAACACGACCGCCATACACATCACTCACCATTCGAGTCGTTTCCGCAGCACTAATGCCACGGCGTAAATAATGCGATATTTTAAGTTTTCCATTTTGTAAAATGAGTGACGCAAACAGAAAAAAAACAGAAGAAAAAACAAATTAATGACGGTCATCGAAGCACAAATACATGAGTAAATAGCTGTACAAATTTGAATTTGGAATTCCTTAACAAAGAGGAAAAATTTGGGGTTAAAGTGGCCAGAACGGAAAAGGCCAATTTCATAATTAAGGACCCAATAATTATATTGTTACCCACAACGCACAATGAGTTTGAATCCTTGTTTTTAATGATACGAGTACCATGCTTAGTAGTTATGACAGGCTAGCAGTGCCCCGCGGGGTCACCCGCGTAGCTCATGTCTTATTGATCGAACCGTCATGGTATAACTCACGGCCTCTAAGTTATAACTCACGAATATAGCCATCATACACAAATTTTTTTTTAACTGATCTGTCGTTCCGCGTTAACGCGTTCAAACCTATTCTTTTGAACGCGATAACCTCTGGATCGCATATTTATTAATAAAAATCATCAGACTATTTTATTAGTAATTAGTATAGATAACTATAAGAGCAATGTGACATGAAGTTTGTACAAATTTTTTTAAGACGTTCAATTTAGAAAATAAATAATACAATAACCAGGTATCTGTACTTTTTTGAATGTGATTTTTGTCATAAAAAGAAACTGAGTACCTAGTGCTACTTTAGTTGCCAAATGCATTCCTTACATACATTCTTTTTTGTCTCGTTTCAATTTTGATTCATCCAACTTTTTTTTACTAACCTATAGGTTAGTGAAAAAAATATTGATAAATTATCTTACAGTAGATAAATTAATAAAAAGTTTTAAGTAAGCCGTTTTATATCTATCTATGGCGAGGTGGTTAAAAAAGTACTGCGTTAGGTATTATTATCTTCAAACTATCAGTACACATACGCAGGTGTGTCATAATAAAAAAATAAAATAAAAAGTGTGTCGTAAGATCAATATAATAATAAAAATAGAAAAGACTGCCAGAGAAAGTAAAAATTTACAGCTATCTTAAAATTCTATACTTAGCAACTTATAAAACTTCAACTCGCCTTGCCATGAAGCTTAGAACGAAAAATTATTTAAGATGTTAGCTTTGCGAACACATAAAAAATAACTTTGTGTCCTAATTACCCATCTATGTAAATCTTACAAGGGATGCGATGTGTACATGCTTTTCAATTTTTTTTACATATTTACTTTGGGAGTTTCTGGATATTCATCTCATTTGATATTCTATATTATGAAGAGTGTCTGAAGTACCCACTTCACACACGTGAACCAAAGCTTCCACGTACATTCTCACCCCAATCAAAATGGAACGACTGGTAGGAGACACGTTTTTGAACACCTACAAATTGGTTAAGGAAGTGCAAGCATGGGTAGGTCATAAAGTAACCTTTTAAATCTATTTCAACTATGAGATTTCTGTGGATCAGACAAAGTGCAACATGTGCATCTGCTGAATGTTGCGCAATACAAATATTTTAAAATAGAAACAGTGTTCTAGTGGAGACGATACACCCACGACGTACGGATTCTTTTGTAGGAAGTGGGAATTAGAAAGTATAATATCATTTAAAAACGTGGGTCTCTACATGGATCAGTTATTGTACACCCTACTTACATCATCTACACATTTTCCATACTAATTTAACAATGAAACTTACTGTTTGGTCGACACAAATAAAAACTGCCAGTAGTACATACAAGTGCAAAAAAAAAAACATTTCATCCAGTGGAATTGCGATGCGCGTGCAAATTTCTAAACAAATATTCTAGAATGGCCTTACTGAACCCAGAAAGCCACGCTATATTTTATTCTCTTAAATATTTCGTTCATGCATACATACAGTAGTTACAATTATAATAACTAATACATATGACAATTTAATGTAAATGTTAAAATCTGTCAAGCGATAAATTAATAGTTTATATGACGTTAACCCTGATACTCGTACAATAGACAACACTAGATAGATAGATAGGGCAAGGACGAGGAAAGCCTTGTCGCCACGGTGGGGCTCAGTAGCTTATGGCGAGACGAGGTAAAGCCAATTGAACCATGGGGTCTCCCCTTATAACCCTTCTTATAAGAAAAGCGGTCTGAAGAGAAGGAAGAGAGGGTACTCCTTGTACCCCTCCTATAAGAAGAGGGGACAAAAGGGAAACAGGAGGAGGCACTTTTACGCACGGGGCAAGGGGCGAGGATGGGAAAATCCCCCCATTGCACTGTCCCAAAGTTAGTGGGGTTGTCCTGTGATGCGTAGCAACCTATCTGTGGAGGAGGCCTTAACTGATGGCACTCACGGTGGTTTCTGTGGGTATTCGACAATACACAGCGCTGCAAGCCCCACACATGAAGGCGCAAAACGCGTTTCAATAAAAATAAAGAAGTACAATACATAAGATAAGAGTGTGCACGGCTACATTGGGTACATCACATCTAAACATAATTTTAGCGGACGATCTAACTGCACTCACAGGCTATTAATACAATACAGAATTTTCTAGACTTGTAAAATCAATTGAACATCGCAATTATGTCATGTTTAAAAACAGTCTCGATGTTTGTATGTACAATAAGCAAGAATACACAGTTAGGCCCGTGGAAGGTCACGTAGCATTGTAAACGAATTACGTAACTTCCATACACCTCCACACCGCTGTGCGCCGTGTGCTGACGCAATCGGCGTCATCGTGAATACTTAGTGTTTTCTATTTCTTGATTATGATCTTAAACCAGATAAAACAATCATAGAAGTCATAATTGCAGAAACGGCTGGTTTAGAAGGCCGAATTTAATAAACCAGCAAAATAAGTCCGAATTGGAGGAACCAGTATACACATACAGTAGTACACCAGCCATATGCGTAGTGCCATGCTGCATTGCAGCAGAATGAGACCGGCATGAGTGGGGTGGTACCTGCCCTGATGATTGTTGTTCCGGGGCACCTCATCAAGGGCGACACTGATGGCATTCGCGCTGGTTTTTGTGGGTATTCGGCACTATCGTGTGCCGCGAGTCCCACACACCACTGGACCCCACCCAGGGTCGGTGAAGGCGCGTAAATGGAAAAGGAACGTTGCACTCCTTCCCACCTCCCCCTTTTTTTGTTGACGCGGGGAAACGCATTTACGCGCCTTCACCGACCCTGGGTGGGGTCCAATGGTGTGTGGGACTCGCGGCATTGTAATTATTTGGATTTTCATGGGCGGTTACGTACGACCCGTAAAAATATCCAATTGTTCGTTTGCCCGCCTATACTATAGTATTTTTTTCATCCCATTATTATCACGAAAAAATTTTGCCAAGATTTTAAATGGGTTCCTACTGTACAAGAGGTTAGTAATAAGCCTTAGCCTTGTTTTTTTCTTTTCAGCTAGCAGAGAGAGTTTTAATTTTAACCCGATTGGTAGCTATTAAAGGATGTCCCTTTAATATTTTTTTCTATTTTTTATTGTGTAGTTTCTATTAAATTAACTAAATGTAATATCAATCGTTATTTAGAACTCTACATTTTGATTCCATTTTTTAATGTCCCTCTTGGTACTATCGTTGTCAAAAAGAAATTAGCGACACACTATACGTGAAAATACGTCGAGCAGTTAAGGGTGTAGGAGGAAAGATAGAAGTATACACACATATATGCGTACACGCACAACTCTCGTAAATTATTTACCCTGCTTCTAACGCAGTCGGATAATACAAATGGAACATAAATAGGATATCGCGCTTAAGAGATGATATGCTACTAAAGTAGTCTAGTTGGAGTTTACTGCTTAAAAATGTATGAAAAAATCTGAGTTTGACTGTACCCGGGTTGAGTATCATTTATAGCCGGGCAGTGACCCTAAATCAGTGTCACCTATCAGATTTTACCGCTTCGTTAGGGCGATTTTAGTGAGGTAAATAGTAACTACCCAGATCTGTCAACGACAGAGCAAGTATTTACCCCCGATTTGACTGTAAGTGACTTGTTACAAATAGGTAATTAGTACACATGGCGAGCATAAACGACTTTTGTTGCGTGTTGACCACGACAAAAATATAATTAATCTTTAGATTAAAAAGGAAGTACGTGGACGAGTTTACAATGAGAACAGGTGAATGACTCGGCATGAATTAGCAGCCTGTAATAGTTATCGATGCGGCGTCTGTCGCAGGCCTTATTAGGCGAACAGCCGCGGTACCTCGTGCTCGCCCACGCTGCCTCCGCGTTCATATTACACATCTACATCGTGTATTCCGTACCTATAACAGGTGAAGGGTTTAAGTCACTTATACCCACCTAAATCCCGCAGTCCACAACTCCGCATTTCAGTAGCAATTTCCTACTGTGTCAATATCATTGAGCTACCAGCTACCACGATTGGCATTTCTTGATCAACCGGTATTCGAATACGACTTCGTTTTCTTTAAGAAATACACATAGGTATCTTAAAATTCTTTAAAGCTTGCAATAGCAGAATATGTAGGAAACATCCTGTGTTAAACACCCACTTTTATACCCGTATTCCGGTAAATAAAAATATTTCTTTCTTTCATTCTTAATGTGTTAGTGTAATCTCGGTTTCTGCAGACTTCTTTAGGTCTCTTTCATTCCATCACCTCTCGTCGTATTGCTTGCCCATTATCCTATAGAAAACATTGGACTGAGAGAAAAACGCAATAACAAGAAAAGCTAGAAGGCAAGCGACGACGTTCATTATGATTAATGCCACGTGTGATAACTCTTCATTTACACGCCATCGTCGTTGTATTTTTTGATAGATATTTAGGATATTTAATAGAAAATAAAGATGCACAAAACTAACACATAAGTATAAGCTAAGAGGTTGAAGTGATCCCGAGCGATTCGATATTCGATGTAGCTGTCAAAGAGTTTCGATTCCAATCACGTGGTATTATTGTAAAAGTCTATTATCTAATTTTCTGGAGTGCTTTCCTTTTTCCGGAGGCCAGACCCTCGGTGGAAGAAAACAGAAAATGGATAGTTTCCCCATAAGAGACTGCTAGGAACTGTAAAAGTCTTATAGGAGAACTCGTTAACCGTTTAAAGTTATATCTTGTTACATTATCAAGATCTAACATAGCTATTATAAAATATCAATAGAGCTTATGCTATACATTCAGGTACTTTACCTTGTTATTGTCGGCAAGAAGACGTCCAGTGCTGATAGAGAGATGGGGCTTTGAGAGAGCGCAGCCAGTCTCGTCGAGCCGTCCAGGACAACGTTTTCTGGTGCGGACACTTCAGGAGAGACACTTTTTTCACCATCGGTTTTCGAGTCTGCAAGCAATTTAGTCCACATTGTGGCTTACTCACTGCCACATCAGCTTGCCAACTTTCTCTACACTCATTCTTATGCGCATTACTGAAACCGCTCTCTCCATAACACGCTGAATAAGCAAGTTTAAGTGGCCCAAAGACTGGGCCTTTTAAGCTACATTTAATCATTAATGCATAATGATCTAAAATAAAGATGTTAATGTAAGGTAACCAAGGCCATTCACAACCTGTCCATAATGAGTTCTCCATTAGCCGACGCCAGCCGGAGCGGAACGTCGCTACAGGCTCTTCCGGATTATTTTTCACAGGGGTTATATTTCATTGAAATTAGACACGATTCCAGCTCGTCGATTAGATATTTCGTCACAATCGACTGCTCCTACTAAGTGGGTTAAATAATTGTATCAACTGATTGTAACTTGTTAGGCACCTACCAACATAAACATTTATACTAATGTTATAAAGAGTAATCATTTCATTGTTTGCTTATCTGTATGCAATTCAATGAAATGAATAGGTTACGAAACAAGTGGACTGATTTAAAAAAATCTTTTACCAATCGAATCCAACATTTTCATTATGAAACTTCGATTACCTATTCCTTAAAGGCCGGTAAAGCGGTAAAGACTAGGCGTCTTACAGATTTCTATGGGCGGTAGTGCTACACTACATACATGCTCGTTTGCCTCCTATTTCATAAAAAAATGTTACTAAAGTTGTGAAATAAATATCAAAGTGTATACTTATTTCGCTGTTGAAAATATTGACTGGCTGTCCCGATAGACGTTGTTCTTTCATAAATTTAATTTGCTGTCATAACCATGATATCGAACAATTATTACTATAAATTTACAATTACAAAAAAGATATTATTACAAATGTCTATGCGAAGCCGGAATGGACTGCTAGTTTATAATACTTGTAAATAAATGACACATCTGTTTGACTTTTGAGTTCGATAGATGTCTGTGTCACACTATGAAAGGTGTTTGTCAGGACCTGTGTACGGGGTACCTGCCTATCTTATTTATGTATCTATAAGCCTCCACCACTCCTCTGTACAGTCTTATTTCAGCTTAGTTAATAGTAAGTATATAGTAATTCCCTTGAAAAAAATCCACTGACTTTCACTGCTGCTATGTGCACATATTATTTGTTAATTATAGCAAGTAAAGGTCTTAAAAGATATACCTACTAATATTGAATGTCAAACGTCCTCTAAATGGTTACCTACCATAAATGATATAATCGTAGTGGGTGTATCTGCTTACCACCACGGAAATGTAAAAGGCACAGTTCAACCCACACGCTATTACTAACCATGGGCTAACAGGCATTTGTGTAGGTACAACTCACAAGTCGTAGGAAGTGCACAAATGTCTACATCAGTTTCTTAGAGGTAGGAAAGCATGCATATTATTAGCGGTGGTACTGGCTGAATTTCTGCCAATATCAAGACACACGAGTGAAGTATAAGGTAAATATGTTGTAGTTTCTAGACTAATTGTACCTCTACGCTACATGTAGCACGATTGCTACATGTACCATACGCACGTAGCACTCTGCTATGCATAGCAATCGTGTTTTTGTGTAGCACTCATGTTACACGTAGCATGGCAGCTACTTGGTAAATAATAATGAGTTTGAGTCAGCAACATGCTGGAAACCTGTTTAGCGCCGTGAAGGGCACATTTGTTGAGTTCACGTTAGCAAACATTCAGATGTACACGTGACCATACGTAGCTGTCACATGTACTGACAGATAAAAACAGGTATGTTTCTTTCTTTGTAGTTGACAATCGGGTTTTTTTGTTGTTCTAAACAATTTATTTGGAGTTTAGCTTAGTTTTGTTGTTGTTTGATAGTATATATGTACAAGGTAATAGGTATCTACAGTACGTACAGGCAGGTACACCGTATGCCTACTGTGAGGAGCATCGAGGTGTGAGGCACTTTCATGATTTACTAAAAGTAAATGAAAAGGATTACTGAACTCGCGAAGGCGGCCGCGCCTGATCTCTAGACAATTCGTGTCGAACGCTAACTGAGACTAATTGCATGATTTATGATTAAAACGGTAATATCTAACTGAGCGAGGTAGGCGCGAAATTCTTGTAAAATCGTGACGTCATTATGTCGTTTCAAGTTACTCATCGCCAGCTATCAAATAAAACTACATTGCATATTGTGAAGTCTATTTTATTTATAGGTAGGATTTATGTTAATAGCAGTATTATGCTGCCTCATAGAAGGGTGTGACATGATCAATTATTATTATTTATGATAATTAATGTAGCTGTGTACCTACACAGATCACTTAATACCTATTTGAAAGGCAATATAGCAACCTACCAACCTACCTTGACAACTGGCCGAAACGACGGACTTAAAAAAAGATAGCCAAACTAAATATATTACATAATATTCTATCATCTTTTCGAAAATAGAACTCCAAATTTTAATTCATTCGAACTGATAGAATTTATGGAACCCAGAACTTTCTCTGTCATACATTTTCTCAACAATGTAAAGAAACTATATTTATATATAGGGGAAAACAACAACCCAGATTAAAGTCAAGTTAGACAGTGTTTGGGTAATACTGCTCCTGCATTGAGTACATTCATATCTGGGTAACTGATTTTAAACGTGGGAGACAGAGCTTAGAAGACGCCAACAGTTCAGGCCGTCCAAATGAAGTCACGAATCCGGACATGATTAAAAAGATTCAAAAAATTGTTTTGAATGATAGGCGCTCAAAGTTGCGGCAGACAGCAGAGGTGGTAAGCATTTTGCTCTGAACACGCTTTTAACATTTTACACCAAATTTTGCGAATGAAATGGCTTTGCGCGCGATGGGTGCCGCGTTTGCTCACTGTTAACCAAAAGCAACGTCGAGTGGACGATTCGTCGGAGTGTTTGGCGCTTTTTAAGCGTAATACTAACGAGTTTTTCCAGCGTTAGAGAGTTATCCACTGTCACGGATGAAACGTGGATACATCATTATTCACCTGAAACAAAAGAACAATATAAGTAGTGGACAGAGAGCGGAAAACCTGCGCCGAAGGAAGCAAAATCGGTTTTGTCGGCCGGCAAAGTGGTGGCGACTGTTTTTTGGGATGTTCGAGGGATTATTTCAGTGGATTATTTGTAAAGAAAAAAAAACAATAAATGGAGAGGATTATGCAAGCTTGCTGTAAAAATTTAGTGAAAAAGAACCGAAAGGAACTGCCTCATTTAGCCAAAAAGAAAGTTCTATTCCACCACGACAGTGCGCTCGTGGTTCGAATTGTTACCACATCCCCCCTATTCCCCAGATTTGGCCCCGTGCGACTTCCACTTATTCCGGAATATCAAAAAATGGCTAGGTGGCCGAAGATTTTCATCAAATGATGAAGTCATTGTCGCCGTAGAGAAGTATTTTGAGGGGTTAGAATAAACATGTTATCAAACTGGTGTAACGGCGTTGGAGAAGCGCTGGACCAAATGCATCGAGACAGAAGGAAAATACGTTGAAAAATAAAATTGTTTTGAATAGATTATGAAAGTTCTTCTTTGTCGTTTCGGGTAATTATCAATCACCCCTCATAGGTACATTTCTAATATTAGGTCGATATAGTAAATTCGCGTTTTATACGGACACAATGAAACAGGCAAAAATTATTAAATATCTCTTTCCATTTGATCAATTGAAATATTGCACTACCTGGGTAAGTATGCACTTTTGCAATTTCATAGGTAGTTCATTGATTCCTCTTCTGGAAAAGATATGTGAGCGAGAATTAATAAATTTTTTGAGGCGGTTTTATTGCGTCATCGATATTGAGTTTTTTTTTTCGTATTAAGAAATTGTCCAAATACTGAAAAATTATGTTGGGTAGGATCGGGAGATCATAGTGGGTGTCGGAGACATTCCAACCATATCACCATCAATATAACAATCGTCTGTCTTGAAGTATGGTGTCTAGCGTTGTCGTGAATCATCAGTGGGCTGGAGTAATATTGACCATCCTCCATAATGATCTCCAATTCTTAACAACACCTGCACTTTTCTAATAATTTTCTGGTCAGATCTTAGGAAGCAGTAATCTATGACACCAACACTAGAGCTCCAAATGCTCATTATTCTGAGTCAACTTTCGCTTGGAACATTATTGGGCCGTTCACCACCATCACAAAAATTTCCCACTAGCGTGATCGTGTCACAATGTTTGAAGTTATTGTGATATTACTAGTCGTCTAAACACACTATTCGTCCCAAGTAGCCGCTATGAAATAATCTGGGATAGATCGGCTTCCACTATCACCTTTAATTGTTCATTATCAACTTGGGTCTTCGGCGACAAAGAGTTTAGTTCTGAAGGTCAAAATATTAAATATGAATATGAAAATTAAATATGCATGGTGAGCTAGGAACTCGAAATTGATACATAAGCCTAAATTTGTAGTTCCAAACCAAACACTCCATATTTGCGGCAAAAGTGGGAAGTACATTCAAGAAGCTAACAATTACGTACGTGTTTTGTTAAATATCAGGTGGTCATCTCTTATGGACGAACTCAAAACATCACAGTCAAAAAAATGGGTTTCCACAAAATGTCTGCTAGGTGGGTTCCGCGACTGCTTTCATTTGAACAACAAAGGACGCGATTGAATATTTCACATGACTGTTTAGAGTTTGAAGATGTTTTGAATAGGGTTGTTACAATGGACGAAACATAGGTTCATTACTGTACGTCAGAAACAAAACAGTGGAGTAGAAAACTAATGCGATTTTGTCGGCAAATAGGGTTGGCTTCAGTATCCGAGACTCGAAGGGTGTGATTATGGTTCATTATCTTAAAAGGGGTTAGAGAATAAACTCTGATTACTACTGTGTCTTCACTACGTCATTTACGAGAGGGAATAAAAGAAAAGCGTCCAGGAATGCTCTGAACAAAAGTCCTGTTCCATCAAGATAAAACCCGTGCTCACACGTATGTGCAATCAATGGCTGAAAGACACAATGGAGGTTTTGAACTATTACCGCAATATTATTCACCTGACCTGGTACCGTCAGACTTCTTTCTGTGCCCTAACGTAAAAAAGCACTTTGGAGGTCAAAGGTTTTCGACAAACGACGAGGTCAAAACAGCTGTAGCGTAGCGCAGTCAACGGCCCAAATGAATGAAATGGGAGATAGGAAAAGTACATCGAACTTGATGGTGATTATGTAGAAAAATAAAAATATACCTGATTTTGTAAGTATTTTCTCAGTTAGGCCGAATACTTTTCAATCCACCCTCGTACTTAAAGTTTCACGTTATCTGACGTAGGCTGTTGAGTAGTGGCTAGGTCACTACGGTAATTATTAAGTTCTTTATTATTCTCGGAGGGAAGTGCATTTGCGCACTGCCATTTGTCCTGGGCGGGATCCGTTGGGGTATGTGGGACCGAATACCCAGTAAAGCCACGTGTCATCGGAGTTGCTCCGGATCTATTAGCAACAGGGCACCTCGACGACTGGCTAGTTCCTCATAAGGATCCGGACTTCTTCAGCAGGAGCTGTTAAGATAACCCAAGTCAGCCCTCTCCTGCCAGACCCGAAGAGACTTTGGTATTTTGTACGCGTACCCCAAGCTTCAATATCTCTATGCAGCTGACTACTAAGGCAGAACCTATTTCGGCTAGCCAACTGTGAATATAGACAAATAAGACATAAGAAGTATTAATTATTGTCATTTGATTTCAATAGTCAAATGATGGAGGCTTAACATACATTAAAATATTATCTAATTTATTTATAGGGCTCTCTACAAGTAAATTGTCCCTTTCACCTTTCCCCTAGTAGCAGTTAGGTTACCTACTATAAAATAAGTGCGGACAAGGGATAAGTATGTACCTAGAACCAGTGGCGTAACTACAGACCAAACTGAACTGATTTAAATCCGGCGCCTGTACATAAAATGCCAGCCAAACAAACTGATGTCTATTGCGGATGTTCTGATAAGCGTAACCACGCTGATCGTCGCTGACAAAGTATTCGTACACTCCATCAGACCTGTTCTCTACATACCACATATACACTACTACCAGATAAGTCTTGTCAAGATAAAAACATATTTGGAACCTTCAGAATTATTTTTGTAACCTCTAAAGGAGGCTTCAGGCTAATTCGAAAAACCACTACCTACTGTTTGCCGAATCTATACAAAGCTTTTGTTTTGTTTTCTTATGTTTTGTCGGTAGGTACTTAGTAGAAGTATACTTAGGTCGTCAAAATTTAAATATTACTATGAACTAACTACGGAAAATGTTTTGATGACTCAAGGGACAAGCAGCCATTATAGAATGTGAATCATCATATTGAGGTAATAGGTAGTAATAGGCATACATGTTGAGATCAACTTTAAAATTTTGATCTAGATTTTAATTTGCTCAAAAACAGGCCAAGTGCAAGCCAAGGGTTCCATCCATTCAGGATTTGGAATACAAAAATCTGCACTATTTGGCTAACACTTACAGTTTACAAACAATACTTTTCTTACGAAACAGAAAATTATAATCATAAAAAGCCGTGTCCCACGGTTTCACCTAAGTAGCATCAGTACTATTGGTTGAGGCATCTTGGCATGTCTTTCTCACGAATCTGCTTCTAGGTCATTCAAAAAACTTACTGCCAAATTAAAGTCAGAGCACGTAAGTTAGTAAAGTATGTTTTGGTGGAGTTGACTCCGGTTTTGACGCGCCTTTTTCGATTCTCCTACTGTCGGCGTAGATTCCAGCTCTTGGAAGACAGCGTTAGTGCGCCAGATCGCTAAAAGAGGCGACCACTCCGATCCATCCAACTACCGACCTATTGCGATAACACCATTGATTTCCAAAATTATGGAATCGGTTATCAACTGCCGCCTCTTGTGATACTTAGATGATCATCAAATAATTAGCGACTACCAGTACGGTTTCCGCTGCGAACGTTCTACTGGTGATCTAATTTACCTAACGCACCGATGGGCGGAGGCATTTGAAACAAGGTAGCCTCTCCCTTGGTTTCAACTGCCTCCAGGGCGATAAGTTTGGATGTAGCGAAGGCCTTTGATCGGATTTGGCACAAAGCGCTTTTTTGAAAGTTCTCTTCATACGAACTTATAGGGAAATTATGCGATTGGATCACTAGCTTCTTGACATATCGCAGCACCAAGGTCGTGGTAAAGGGTACACGCTCCACCCTTTAATTTGTCAATGCTGGTGTTCACGAAGGCCGTGTTCCGTCTCCTACGCCGTTTTTTCTGCATATCAATGACATGCTGCAAAGTAGTGGCCTTCATTGTTACGCAGGTGATAGTACTGGGTACGCTTTACACGCCAATTTTTTCCGGGAACACGTTATCGAGTATCGGAACAAGCTTGTCTGAAGTGGTGGATTTGCTATTCAGACTCGGAATGGGGCCTACTACATTTAGTTCAATTTTATCCCCATAAGGCACGAGTTTGCGGCGTTTACCACTAAAATGTCACCCTCCGTCGTATCGTCATTCGTTTTGAAAACACCTACCTATCGATCTCAGCTAGTATCGGTGTATACTTGGTGTCGACATATGGAGTAACGGTCAGTTCCGCGGTCATTTGGAAACGAAAGCTAAATTAGCCTCAAAGAAGCTGGGTGTATTCAGTAGTGCGAACTTCAATCCAGCCAGGTCCGACCGCATATGAAGTATTGCTCCCACTTTTAGGCGGGGCCTCGAAATATCAGCACGTGTTATTTGACCGTGTACTACGGAGAGCGACTCGAATCGTTGACGGCTATTTCCGTAAAGCGTTTCTGATCCGATACGACTTACGGGTCTATCTGTTCGTTTGCCCCTTATCTCATAAAAAGTGAAGCTATCATAGACAAGATTCTTAAAAATATGGATTATCATTCAAAAGATTACCACATTCAAACAAAAAACTATTTAGCTTTATTATATTAGCTAACAAATTTAACATCTATAAGTTTGTTTAACAACCTATACATATCCCACGCCATAACCAATAACATCACATTGTATTTAGCTACACTAGCAGTTACAATTGTGTAGGCAATTCCTACAAGAATGTGTTTCATGCTTGAAAATACACACTCAATACAATAAAAGGAAAAGTAGATTAGAATGCAAGTAGGTATTGTAATTCAATTCTTATGACTCCACTTACTAAAAACTTTTTATCATGATTAATGAATTAGATATTCATAATGTTCAGATTTTAAAAAGATAGGGAGAAAGAAAAGATATATGAATAAAGAATATATATATTTATGCCATATGATATGAAACAAAAGGCTAGTAACGTAGAATATACATCAACTTATATATAATTCTTGGAAACTGGACCTCAAGGCAATAAAGCACAGTATTGGTCCCACTTACTAGTTACTACAAGAAATGCAGAAGAATTCATGAACATAGGTACAATGAATGATGAAAAAATATACAAATACTTAAACGAAACTACTTGTGCAATGTTATTTGTGCTAACAAGGCTATTATAATGCAATTATGGTATGCATTATGTTTTATTGAATAACAATGTCTATACAAAGCCCATCCCTTTTCTTTTTACTTCTAATTAACTAGATAAATTTCATAATAAATGTTTCCAAAACAACATTTATATGTATTAATTTTAATATAGTTTTTATAAATTGGTGATTAACAGATATCACCAAATAACAGTGAACATTTCAATAGAAATATAAACTTTCGTAATATTCATAGTAATTTCAAAATCACATATCTGGTCACTTTAATTCACCTATATATATCTTACAAAAATAGGTAGGTATATTTTTATATTAGACAATATTGTAAAACACTTTTTAATCTAGTCTATTTTGTATCATAAAATGTCAATACAGAATTATCAAACCTTGTGTAAACAGTTTTTTTAAAGATTTGTTAGTTTGAAAGATAAATTTTATCAATAAAATATGAGTTTATAAATATATATTTTACATCAATCAGCATTTAGAAATTCTCATGAATTAGGTATCGCTGTTTAGTTTAATATCAACCTGTTGCTTCAGGAGCAGTTGTAACCTGTGCTTTCTGTGAGGGACTACCACCAGATGTAGCCCACACAATAATGATAATAAGTAATACAACTCCAATAGCGCCAATTATCAGCATCATTTTTAAGTTCTGCCACCAATATTTTCTTTTCAGCTTACCAGCCTGTTGCTCAAACTGGGCAGCTCCATGCTGAAGAGCATCAGCACGGTTATCTAATTCGGACAATTTTTGATCACGCTCCAAAACTTTCTCCACATTCACTCGCATAATACCAACGACTTCATCAACTTTTGCTTGAGTTTGTGCTAGTCGCTTATCGCTAACTCTCGGTGCTGAAGTACCACTTGGATTTTCCATTTTTAAGCAAGTTTAACACTTAAGTAACTGAAAAACGCAGATAGCAAATAACAACAACTGCAACGTTAAAATAAAGAACAGTTAAATCAAGTTTATAGAAATGTTAAGAACAAAAACATTTAATTCGTATGACTAAAATATGCAATGGCGGATCAGACTTTTTTTTCATGTACTTGCTATAACAAATAGATACAAGTTTATTAGTACGCAGCCTGCTGTACTTTAATATTTAATACTGACATGTTTCATCTAGAAAAATTAAACCACAATAGTCAGCCGTTGTTGAGTGATCACGAAATATCTTAAGCTTTTTAAATTTCGCAGAAAAAATATCACGTTACCTTGACAAATCAACAATTGTTCGTCTACAATTATTGATTGTGAGATGCGGGATTCAAAAACAAAAAGCATGGTAAAGTTGCTGGTCGATTTAATCGGCTATAGTAGTCCTCTCTACTAGTAAGCTACGTAGTACTTTATATTATTTTAGTAACTTCCCATGAAGCAAATTATTAAACAATACTTTAAAAAAAATCAGAGACATAGAGACTGTGGATAAGTGAAATTAAAAAAAAAATGTTCCTAAGTCGGTTTACGTACGATATAATTTTACGTAATAATGGTTATCTAATTGATATGTGAAGCGACTTGCTACATAGTACGCTCTTTCGCTCACAGACTCCACCCAATCGGAACATGACTATGACTCGGAACGTTAACGTGACGTAGAAAATTGTGACTCAAAGTGTACATTAATAATATAATACAGGGTATGACCTTTTTCGTGCGTAAAAAATTAAAAGGAAAGATAATAAAAAAAATAGAGAAAGGATGTCATAGACAGATAAATAACGACAATCGACCGGTAAATAGAGAAGGAAGACATGAAACACAAAACTACCATACAAATGTGTCTATCTAAATTAATAAATTAGCAAAGAGAAATTAATAAAAAAGGGATAAAGAATAAACTACGTTTGCTGTATTGATCTACTTTTTAGGCTGGCTAAAGAAGGGCTTTATCTAAATGTCTCTGTTTTTGTTCACTCAGGTCACTCAAGTGTTCGACGCGTCTAAAAAAGTTGCCACTTCATAAACACGGAAGCAAAAATCATTTGATTCAAAATCAAATTAAAGAACGCAAAATTAATTCATTGTCGTCGTTTGGACGTTCTAAGCAGGTTAGAGACGTTTATTTTTTAGGATAAATAGACTATAACGACACATCTTGATCTGTCATCTAAAAATGTTAAAAAATGTTTGTTTTTGTCATTCCGAGTTTTTGTGTAATTGGTCTGTTATCTATGATTTAAGCGCTTAGTAGATGGGCAGTTTTTTGGGTCGTAAAACATGTCAGGGTAATATAATATGGTAAATGGAGTTCTTGGGGCTCAAAAACATACCATCAATTATTTTAGGGAGATGAGTAACATTTAAAGTTTATTAAATTCCACTGAATTATACAATTAAAAATATATATTATGTAGTAGGTATTTTGTCAATTTACTTAATTGTCAATACATTTCAATAATATAATATTCGGCCGTTTTCCCTTTATCTTAGAATCCACGATCACGAACGATAGAGACGAGTGGCGTACCATTGTCACATATATGTGCAAAAAATGTGTTTATAATCCAGTAGATTGTCAATACATTTTAATAACATAAAACAAATGGTGCGGTTGTTCACGATACTCCATCTATCTTGGAACGTGGCTTACACGAGTATCATGGTAGTACGAGAGACGAGTGACGTGATAATGTCTCATGTTGTGAGTGGAATGATTGAGTAATAAACTGTGTGTGTGCGTGTGTGCGTGTGTGTGTGTGTATGTGAGTTGTGTTGGGTGTGGTAACAACCTGGCCTCTGTCATTTTTGTGTCGGTGATCGATCACTTTTTAACTACATACGTTACTAATTTACTTGGACTAGTTGATGTAATGACATGACAAAATATGATACATGTGTCGTTTATTGTCCTAATTCATTACTTTTCCAAATAATTTAAGTTTTCGAAATTAATTTCCTGACAACGTCCCCACCGTGGTCCAAGCCTTGCCGTGGCGGAGGGGCTCAGTATTCTTGGGTTAACGGAGATACCTTGGGCAAAGCCAATTGAAGCGAGGGGGCTGCTCTTTGTACACCTCTTATAAGGACAAAAGAGCAAAAGAAGACGGCACTCTTGCGAACAGGTCAAGGGACGGGGATGGGAACCTCACCCCATTGCCCTGTCCCAACATTGGCGGGGTTGTCCAGTGGTCCGGCTACATGTGGAGGTGGTGTCAGTTCCTTAGGAGGCTAACTAGCCGCACAGATGCGCCGATGATTTGTAGTCCTGGAGCTCCTCACCAAAGGTGGCACTGATGGCGCTCACGGTGGATTTTGTGGGTATTCGGCACTATAATGTGTTGCGAGCCCCACACAACGAAGGACCTGAACCAAGGCCAGTGAAAGCGCATAAAATGTGTCTCCGCGTCAACGAAAAGAAAGTAAAGGCCTTGACAATGTGTAATAGCATCACTGACGATACCCTGGCTGGAGATAAAAACGCCTAGTCTTAAGGATGCCTATGGGCGGTGGTAGTAACTAGCTACCTGCTCGTTTTCCCCTTATCTCATAAAAAATAGAGAGGGCAGTTACATCGTTATAGCGGCTGGCCGTCTTGGAAGATAAAGAAGGAAGATGTGAAAGCAGTACTATATTGGTCCATCTAATCTGGCATGTGCATTGAGTAAAGCGAAATGTATGAAAAAAAGAAAGACGGGGAGTGTTATGTTGTATATTCCACTTAGTGGGCCGGGTTTTAGGCTGGCTTCCTATGATCGTTGCTCACTACGTCGCGTTGTCGTCTGTATGCCTATATTGTTAGGAAGGGTGAAAGATGTCCTGTGTAATACGGTCTTAAAAATAGGTTGCTGCTTTATGGTTCATTCAATTCATGCTAATGTCTATTGTCTGATGTCTCATGAGTCGTGACTGAATTTACTTTGTAAATTTGGTTATCTCATTTTGTGCAGTTTTTCTTTGTAACAACTGTTAATTTAATAAATAACAATGGTAAATAATATTTAAATTAATGGCTTTAGTTATAATAATTGCTGTGAAATCGTGTTTTATATTAAACACTATGGCGGTGCCGCTAAGCGGTCACACATGTGCAATAATTTACGTTTTATTTCTTAATTGCGTTCAGGTATCCTTAAACCCCATAAGGATTTTAAAGCATGAGGCGGAAGAAGAAAAGGCCGAGTTGGCCCGAATGTCCAGCTTCATTGGTGCGATAGCTATTGGAGATCTTGTTAAAAGTACCCTGGGACCAAAAGGCATGGACAAGATATTGGTTTCTTTTGGCAGAAATTCAGGACAAGTTAGTATTTAGTGCTTAATAAATAATCGCTTTAAAAAAAATTTTTATACACAATTAAATAATTTGAAATTGTCAGGTTGAAGTAACAAACGATGGTGCTACTATTTTAAAATCTATTGGTGTCGATAACCCTGCTGCTAAGATCTTGGTGGATATGTCTAAAGTACAGGATGATGAAGTTGGTGATGGTACTACATCAGTCACTGTATTAGGTAAGATAAATTTGTAATTGTATGAGATTGAAACTATAATTGTATTGTTTGGAAGGTTGTATGTTAATCTGTTTGGTATTAGAACTGAACTGGGAAATCCCTAGTAGCGACAGTTCTAATACCTAGATTGTAATAGTTAATCAATCCTAAATCATACTAATTTAACCTAGTAGATGGACGCTCAATGCGTTAGTAATACCCTTGTTAAGCACCTATAATTTACTATTTTAATTTTTTATTTATTTAACTTACTATTTTATATTTAAATTATAACCACAAATTTTACATACACATAGAACTTTTGACATATTAGCGGTAATTAATAACTATACTAAGAGGTTTCCTAGTTCTAATCCTTGCAAAGATCTTCTAGTTGTTCACCTGCTTAGAATGTTTGGCCTCCTAAATTATTATGATTTAAATTCTTGAAAAATGTAAGCATATTGTATATAATTATTAAAATAATTTGTTTGATAATTACTTTATGATATTACAAATGTTTTAAACACACTGAACAACTTATTTATTAAAATATTTATTTCAATTTTAGCTGCCGAATTATTACGTGAAGCTGAAAAGCTGATTGAACAAAAACTCCATCCCCAAACGATCATAGCTGGATGGCGCATTGCAACAAATGCAGCAAAGCAAGCACTATCAGAGGCTAGTTTTGATCATGAAAAGAATTTCAATGAAGCAGCACTCAGAGCAGACCTAGAAAATATTGCTCGTACCACATTAAGTTCAAAAATTTTATCTAATCACAAGGAGTAAGTGAAATCTTTATAAATTATAACATGTTTACACAAAGTAACACACCAAAGCATGGCATTCGGCCGTTAGTTATACCTAGTCTTGCCATAAATATTGTAACCAAGAAATTATTATTTTTTAAATTCAAATGACATTTATTACTTTTACAGTGTGTTAGTTTTATACACGAATCTAAGTCAATTAAAAATATAAAAGCTTCTTCGAAGTGGTCTCCATTGGCTGCAATACATTCCTTTAAACATTGAGGCCAGTTATAAATAGTACATACTCTTTCCATGGGGAAATTGTTCACTGCCAATTGATAAATTGATAAACTGCATGAAAGTGATTAATTGGAGCCCCTAAAATAATCCATATGGATTCTAAAATATCATGGTGTTCAGAGCAAGCTATACTCTCTAAAACCCCTAAATAATAATCCAGTGTATTAATGTGATCCAGTGTGATCAAGTCTAGAACTTTCGATTTAACCAAAATTGGGTGGATTAAGCTTTATGATCTGGTCCCGAGGCTTGCTAAAAGGCCCATACTTTGTTGTTGAACATGTGTTATGGTGCCAGTCATCAATAGAAGCACGCACTGCTTCTATGGGGCAATTCTTCACTGCCATTTGCATATGGATTGTTTTAGGGTCTCTAAATTATCATGGGGTTTAGAGCAAGCTGGACTCTATAAAACGGACCATAAATCATAATCCAGCGGATTAACGTCAGGACTAGATGAAGGGTAGTATTTAGCTCTGATAAAGTCCGGAACATTCGTTTTAACCAAGATTGGGTGGATCGAGCTTTATGATCTGGTCCAGTCTTGCAGGAAGGACCATAATTGGTAGTGGACATGGTGTTATTAAGGGGCTTAACTACTTTCTCAAGAATGGTATCTTGATATACTAGTGCCGATGTTTTAATACCTTCTGTCACTCTTTCATAGCTAACATAGTGGGCACCAAACAATCACTGAAGTTGGATAATGCCCACATTGCGCTATGTCGACAAATTGAGTAGCTGCCCTAGAATTTTGAGAATAAATACAACCGTTTTGTTTGTTAAAATGTTGCTGAGTGGTTCTTATCAGAAAACAATTTTTTTCTGTACAAACTCGCTCATTACTGAATCGGTACGCAAAGGGAAGTCCCAATCAGAGAAGTCTCATTGTCCCTATTAATAGCCCCGTACACAAACATTTGAGTAATAACAAGTATTTGGAAGTTTTAAAAATTGCATTTGGCTCTATACCTGCTTTGTGTAATGCTTTCACAGCGATTCTGTTTTCTGTATCACCCCATGAAAATCATATGAAGATGACAGATTCCAAATTCAAATGTAATATTTTATATATTTTTAATTGTAACAGTACTTATAGCCAGACTAAGTAAATATTTTAAAATTGTAAACCTAGATCATCAGTATCACAGAATTGACCTGCGAAGCTAACTTTTGACACTCACAGAAATAACTAATATGTTGGTGGTGTGTGGTGTAAGCATACTATTGTTATTTCCGTGTATATTATATATAGCTTAATTTTTTACATTTCATGTTTAGTTCTCATTTTTAAGTCATATGTAACGTTTTCTAGACACTTTACAAAGTTGGCTGTGGATGCAATTCTTCGGCTCAAAGGTTCCGGAAATTTGAAAGCCATACAGATCATAAAAATTTCTGGTGGACTGTTGGAAGAGTCTTTCCTCGATGAAGGATTTCTTTTGAACAAGAAGGTGCGTACATTTTTCTTTTTTATTTCAGACCTTCTTCTTGTTTAATGTTCTATTTCTACTTCACTAGATATAAGACCTGGTTACTAGTAATACTTTTGTAAAAACAGTGAATATTTACATTTAACATTTAATATTTTAATAGGTTGGTGTACATCAGCCAAAGAGAATTGAAAATGCAAATATATTAATTGCCAATACCCCAATGGACACAGACAAAATAAAAGTATTTGGGTCAACAATTAAGGTAGACTCGATGGCAAAGATTGCAGAATTAGAAGTGGCAGAGAAAGAGAAAATGAAGGACAAAGTTAACAAAATATTGGCACACAAATGTAACGTATTCATTAACAGGTAATTTATTTTTTGATGTTCTTCAAATTTAGAGCTAGCATATTTCAATAGTTAGCGAAAGAGGAATTACTATAAATATATCAGCCACACACATGTTGATGAGTTTCAGTAGGTCACCCAAGGGTTCAGACTGCTTCTAAGCTGTTACAAGGGACAGTGCCCATAGTACTACTACACTTTAAGACATCATGTAGGTTTGGCCATCTGGGACTATGATAAATAGTTAACTATTACTGAACAAAAATGATTAAATAGTATGTCTTTTTTTTTTAGGCAACTAATTTATAATTACCCAGAACAATTATTTGCTGATGCTGGTGTTATGGCCATTGAACATGCAGATTTTGATGGCATTGAACGTCTGGCTTTAGTGACGGGTGGAGAAATTGTGTCAACATTTGATTCACCTGACAAAGTTAAAATTGGACACTGCAAAGTTATTGAACAGGTAGAGTACAGGCTTTCTTTGTTATACAAGCAAGTTCTAGGGCTGAAAAAGGGCTGTCCAGACATGCCAGACATAACTATGGTAATTGATAAC
>JAFELO010000995.1:218869-246281 GCA_017140195.1 Eumaeus atala
ATTCCTGTATATCAAGGGTTTAAATTTTTTCGTTTTGACACAGAGGTAGCAATTGCTAGAAAAAAAATTGATGCTCACCAAAACATCAATAGTACAAAGAGTACAGTAACTAAACACACATTTCGAAATATTAAGAGTTAAATTAAAGTGATTTAATCAAATCATGGAATAAGACTAGACTGGTAATATAGTCTCTGAAATATACACGATGACAAAAAATACTGTTATCTATGGTTTAAATTATTTCTGTGATATTCCATTATATAATCCAGACTTTCATAAAATTGTGATTAGTTGCACAAACATGTATCACATCTCATAGACCTTTTCCCCATAAGTCTGTTTAATAGTTCTTATCCAAGAAATTATTTAAACTATAGATGTCAGTATTTTTGTCATCATGATATATTTCGGAGACCATTTATTGCCGGACAAGTCCTATTCCATGATTTAATCAAATCACTTTGACTAATTTAACTTTTAAGTAGTTACTGTACTCTTTGTATCATCTATATCTGTAACACAAGTGTATAACACAATAAACTACTCTTTCTTTCAGTGAAAGTTTCACAAAACAGTAGAACCATTCCAGAGTTCCAATAAAATTGTACTTAGTTGGTCAAATATATGTCATATCTCATAGACTGTTTTCCCATAAGTCTATGTAGTTGTTCTTATCCTAGAAATTAGTTAAACAATAGATAAACAATATTTTCTAACATTTTGTTTCTTAAACTGGCAATCTGGCTTGCGCCTTATATGTGGATAAACACTAATATGTAATGAAATTATTGAGTAAGCTTTTGGTGGTATTCCAGGTGTTGATTGGTGATGAGTGCCTTATTCGCTTCTCTGGTGTGGAATTGGGCTCAGCGTGCACAATTATTATTCGTGGAGCCACACAACAGGTCATAGACGAAGCTGAGAGGTCTCTTCATGATGCTCTGTGTGTTTTAGCTGCCACTGTAAAGGAACCTAAAGTTGTCTTTGGTGGAGGTGAGTGATGACATCCTAACTTTACTTGAGTTTACTATATTTCAATAGTTTTTTTTAAGAATATTGGAACAATGAGATGGGAACTTTAGGATGCTATGCAACAATGGTACTTTCAGTTTCTTGATATTATAATGTCTTGCAAGTCTATAATGCTATCTTTATGCAGGAAACAGTATGACTTCTTAGAAATAGAAAGCTTCCCAATCATAGTAATGTTGAAAATGGGCGAAGCCTGCGAGCGAGAGAGCGTAAACAGACATCTCTTTGAGTCCATCAGGCGATGCGTTAACAGATCAATTAGAGAACCATTATGACATATTAATTCATCCGCTGCTTGGGGGCCGCCTAATAATAACATCACCCTCAATCCAAGCCCAGGGTGACGTTAGAGTCGTCAAAGGTCACTAGTCTCTTAACAACAAAGAGGCTTCAGTGAGCTGGTTGTTTGGTGTCCCGTCTGTTTCATAGTGACAATGAAATAGATGGGAGCAGCGGACGGCGCTCGCGCCGAGTGATGGCGGTACCATCAATCGGATCGGCGACAGGTAGCAGTGGCGCCGGTCCGAAACCTAATCTGCGATTGCCAATCCGCCTGCTCTGCGTGGCAACTATGAGCATTAACCTCAAACGGACGACACCAATAGAAATCGGCCCCTAGTTCCCGGTAGTTCCTCTAGTCCTGGCCACGGTAGCCACGGCCACGGTAACGGTGGAACAAGGCATGCTAAGAATCTCCGCTGGAAAAAATCCGATGGCACGTTCTGGGGCTATGTTAAGTCCGAAGACAAGGTGAAGACACCATAACTCTGCCATTGGGTCACATATTCTACTCCAGAGAAGGTGACACTCCATCACAAGGCGGCATGGGATTGATTCCTCGTGAATGAGCCCCTCGTAGGCAACACCGTCGAAATCTCTAGTGTGTCGGTTAGGGTGGCAAATACCATATTATATAAACCACAACCTATATAAACTATATAAACTACAACCGGATTTTCCACTCTTGATCTACCTTTTGCGTTCCACTTATATTTATAAAAATAATTTTATTTGTGAGGGCATTACAATGCACAAAATATAAGTGAAAAGTATGACGTTAGTATGTTTAACATTGTAGGTGCCAGTGAAATGCTGATGGCGGAGGCAGTATCACGCGCGGCGGCGCGCACGGCTGGCAAGGAGGCGGCGGCGACGGAGGCGTTCGCGACAGCCCTGCGGCGGCTGCCCTGCGCTGTCGCCGACAACGCCGGCTACGACAGCGCTGACCTCGTCGCGCGCCTGAGAGCTAACCATGCTCAGGGAGAGAACACCATGGGCTTAGGTAAACTAAACATCTTTTTTGTATTCTTTGAAAAATCTAGTATATTTTTGCTGTAAAATAGCTATACATGTAAATATACTAGATTTTTTTAATTTTGTCAAATTAATTAGTGAAGTTTTTTTGTTTTCGCCCTCATGGGCATTCTAACAGCCTTCTTTGACCGCTTCCAACGTCCTTAAGCATATCTTTTGGGTTACTGTACTTCCAGCACCATTATCATAACACTTGCATCACGATCGTGAACAAATTGCCTTTGCGCCAGCAACATCTGCATCACATCAATTCTCTCTTCATCATCATTATCAGCCCTTATCGGTCCACTGCTGGATATAGGCCTCTTTCAATGAACGGCCGATCTCCGGCTCCTCTTATTCATCAATTCTCTGCCTCTTACTTATTGTATGATATATTTCCAGACATGCAGAACGGCAAAGTAGGCGACATGAAGACTCTGGGCATCACAGAGTCGTATGTCGTCAAGCGTCAGGTGCTGCTGTCGGCGGCTGAGGCGGCAGAGATGATCCTGCGCGTCGACAACATCCTGAAGGCGGCCCCGCGTAAGCGCGGACCAGACCGTCGGCCCTGCTAATTAATGATTCAAATAGTCTACGTCCGTACAGGCTGCTTGCCTAGCGCCTAGCTCTAGAGCCCAGCGAGTAGCTCAGTGTGTGCCTGGCTAGGCCTGGCCATAGCAAACCTGTGTAGACGTAGCGTTAGTGTATTGACTGTTGCGATGTCTGTTTCAACAAATTCCTACCACCAAAAATAAATTCGTAATTCGCAAGAAAGCAGATCTTCTCGCGGCCAAAAGTCAGGGTCACAGTTTTCTTTACTACTTGCAATGTTATTTAAGTTTGATGCAGGTGATCAAAACACTTGGTCTGGAAAAATACACTGGAGAACATTAATCAGCAATTGAATCACAATTTCAATTATTCTGTTCTAATGAGCTTTTACCTAATGCACAATTCAAAGTATTTATATTGTAATTTGTACTTTAACACAAGGTTCTTGTGATGACCTGTCCTTAGTTGTGCTAGCAGACACGAGTGTGTTGTATGCATTTCTTTTATTTACTTTAATATAGTTTTAGTTAGGCCGCTGCCGTCTGGTTATAATGTATTAACAATTAAAAGCTTACAATTATTTTGTTTTATTTCCTAACCGTTTGATAAAGTTCTCAATCGCAAACTTTTTCTTGCGTCACTTTGATATGTTGACTAACAATAGGTTATCATTAGAGAATGAAGGTATATCTCTACCACTCCTATACAGTATGCAATTATCTATATTATATATCTACTTCTGCAATTTGTTAAACTTCTTGCTGTGCAGATGTAGGAGTTTTACAAATTGCAGGTACATTATACTACTTGATCTGTTTACAATCGCCATTGTGCCACCCAGTTTCCTGAACTGCTCAAAATTCTTACTACTCACCATATGCACCATCTCGTGGATTGTTACCAATTCAGGATCTAATGACGGGATCCTTGAGAATATTTTACAATGTTCACTCGGCCAGTGTGCATCCTTGTGAATGTGCTCGTAAGTATTGTGTACTCTTGATCTCAGAGTATACAAGTACATACTATAAGGGAACGAAAAAGGACTAGAGTAACGCGCATAGGCGGGCTAATTCCTATGGATGATTGCCTACTGACCCTGTATAGATTGTAAATACGTAACCCTACGTGCTTTTTTATATATGAAGTAGTCCTTACTATACTTAGTTTGATCATAAATACTGTTACGATAAAAAAATGTGTTTGAATTTGGAATCAAATTTTATACGATTGTTCATTGTTTTCTCATCTTGGCGCCAATACATTGTACAATATTTTGCGATATTAAAATAAAAGGGGGTGATAAAGAGAACATAATCGCTGTGATTGCATTACACAAAGGTATAGCGCCAAATGCAATTTTTAAAACTCCATAGATTTGGTATTAGTCAAATGTTTGTGTACCGGGCTATTCATAGGTGCAATGAGACTTCCTCTGTTTGTGACAGATAAAGATCTGGCGGTCCACGTACTGTTCGTATGAGAAAGGTTGTCGAAGCAGATGGGAAAGAATTCGAAGAAATCTTGTCCGGAAGCAAACGTTTTATATCGGGAAGTGAAAATAGCACCTAGTACCATGTCGCGTATTTTAAGAGATGACTTAGGACTTGCAACCTATAATAGACGAACTTGTCATTTCTTAATTAATAAATTAAAGATGAATAGGGTAGTAAAATCGAAATAACTACTGAAGCGGTACGCAAAGGGAGGTCACAGAAAAAAATTGTTTACGGATGAGATTTTTTTTTAATTGTGTAACATTTTAAGCTTCCCATTTGTGGACAGAGTGCAACGTGGGCATAGAGGTGACCGAGCCATATTTTTGTGATAAAGGTATCAAAACATCGGCACAAGTGTATCAAGATACCATTCTTGAGAAGGTAGTTAGGCCCCTTAATAACACCATGTCCACTACCAAGTATGGTCCTTCCTGCAAGACTGGACCAGATCATAAAGCTCGATCCACCCAATCTTGGTTAAAACGAATGTTCCGGACTTTATCAGAGCTAAATACTACCCTTCATCTAGTCCTGACGTTAAACCGCTGGATTATGATTTATGGCCCGTTTTATAGAGTCTAAACCCCATGATAATTTAGAGACCCTAAAACAATCCATACGCAATTGGCAGTGAAGAATTGCCCCATACAAGCAGTGCGTGCTTCTATTGATAACTGGCACCAACGTTTAAAGGACTTGCAGCTAATGGAGACAACTTGGAATAAGCTTTTCATATTTTTATCTTCTGATGTCTTAAGTTTACGCGAATGTTACTCATTACAATAAAATTACTTTTACGTATTTTATCGCGGCTTTTTTTAATCATTTAACTGGCCCGACGTTTCAGAAGCTTCACGGCAACCATAGTCACGGGTGGACTGAGATGACAGATGCCCTGTCGGTACTTCTAAAAACTTATAACAGTTATTAAAAGTACCCGAGGAATTAAAACTCTTATTTGTTTCGATTAACGCAAACAGTACTTATTATATCTTATATGATTAGCAAAGAACATCAGAAATTGATTATCATAGCTAGACTTCTAATTGCGCAATTTAGGAATTGCATAACTTCATCTTGTAGAACAAAAATACACTATATTTTATTATGCTGTTTTAATGTCCCACTAATTCATAAAAGCCATCTTGAAGTTCGTGAAAATTGTTATAATTCTATAAAATTGAAAAAAATCTGGACAGAAATAAGCCTTAATTCTAACATGTAACCAAACCTTCCCATTTATAATATTTGGGATATCTCTGGCTTCTACAGAATAAATACTGGCTCAAAATGGTAATAAATTGCTTACCATTAAGAAGCAGTTGAGCTTGCATTGTGAGCTCAGCAAAAACGAGATGTTGACTATCAAAAGTAAACACTTTTTATTGTTTTTTTATACAATATATGCCTAGTCTTGCCATAAATATTTTAACAAAGAAAAAATTAATTGCAAATAACATTTATTACTTTTCAGTGTGTTAGTTTAGAATAGAATAGAATATCTTTATTCAGTAATCCTACACCATTGCAATACCGACAAGAGCAACAAAATAGGAATGTTAAAGAACGTAGAAATAAAATAATAATAAAAAGTAATTTAAAAAAACATCCTATAAACAAGTCAACAGCTACGCAGTGCTATCTGCACAGCAATGCAATGTAAGGATCACTGAACTGGATATCAAACGACATGCGACGGAGAACTGAGGTCACCTACACGGATTTTCATTGACATCCGGGAGGTAAGACGGAACGCAGTGGCCTAGGCATACTTACTATATAATAATAAAATGATATTACAAATAAAAAAATCCATTCCAATTGTAAAGTATAATATAATATAAATAATGAAATAAAATATATATTCATAATAATGATATTCTTTTTTTATACATCGTGATAAATATAAAAAATGGCTATATCATACTGATATATTATAATAATCGATATAAAAAAAATAAAAATAATTTATACACATAATAATACATAAATATAAAAAAAGTTAAAAATAAAACTAATTTTACGGATTTTATCGCGGTTTATTTAATCATTTAACTAGCTCGACGTTTCAGAAGCTTTACAGCAACCATGGTCACGGGTGGACTAAGATTTGGATTTTTTTTTAATTTCAAAGGGGTCACGGACATCCTTGAAAGGAATCGGTGTTCCCTAGTGAGGATTTGCACTTTATCATATCTAATGTAATGGCCAAGACCAACTTCAGCATGCTTACAGACCGCAGATTTTGTAACTCATTGGTGTTTCATATCAGCTATATGTTCTTTAACGCGGGCTTCTGTAGATCTTTTAGTTTGCCCTATATAAGAGAGTCCACAGTCACACAGCTTGTACACTCCTGCTTCTTGTAGAGGGAAATGGCATTCGGCGGCTTAAAATAAGTTTTATTGAAGCTCGCTTGAGAATACGGCCAGTTTTGTTAGTGACACCTTTTAAATATGGTACTATTGCAGATATGCGCTTGGCGGTGGCTGGTTTCAGTCGGCGGCAGACGTGGAATCCGACACTTGTTGTCTCGCAGAACTTGCTCGACACGTTGAAGTTCGGTATCCAGGTGTTGCTTGTCACAGATGCCTCGTGCTCTCTGAAACAGAGAATTACCCACTGTAGGCAACTGTTGGATGGTGATGAGAATTGCCGTTTAGATACCTATCAGTATGGGTATGCTTTGTGTAGACAGTACGACTCAAGGTGTTTTTGGGATTACGGATGATTAAAACATCTAAGAAATGTAAAGAATTGTTTGCTTCTAGCTCCAATGTAAATTGAATTTTGGAGTTTATACTATTTAGATGGTTAATGTATATGGAAACTTTATCTTTAGGTACATTGTGAAAGTGTCTTCAACATACCTCTTGTAGTACCTTGGTGTTATTGGCGAAGTTCGAGGGGCAGCTTCCTCAAAGTCCTACATAAAGATATCTGCGACTACAGGGGATACAGGCGAACCCATCGCTACTCCGTCTACTTGCTTGTAGAATTAATGATTCCATATCATATAGCCAGACGTGACGCAATGTTTCGGTAGCTCAGCATATTCCAGTGATAGGCTCCCTTTGTTTTCTTGTTACTATTGATATATACTCCTCTCGATAGAGGAGTCACTTACCAATGTAAGCGTGTAAATAGGGACTCTACATCAAAACTGACCATAATTTCATTGTCAGAGAGATGTAGTTGTTGTATCTCTGTGATAAAGTGCTATGAATCCCTTGTAAATGCTTAAGTGAAAATGAATTCGGAATGCTTTTTAATAAGACCACTAGTACTTTTTACAACGCTGTATGTAAGGTCGGTTTCGTCATATTTTTGAAGTGAGGTCATACGATAAAAAGCGTTCAGTTTTGTCATTGTACTCTGTTGTATCTGTCATTACTGTGGCATTACTTTTATCTGTGCGAGGAATCTTTATATCCTGTATTTTGCGTAAGTTTTGCAACGCTTTGTGTTTGTCGAAAGGAATATTTAATTTTGGCACGGAGCTTCGTCTTAAAACTGGCGATATATTCTGCCTTATGGCCGCCGAATATTCCTTTAATTATTTATCCATTCCATTCCAAGTATGATCCGTGAGGACATTGAAATTAAAAAAAAAATCTAAATCTCAGTACATCCGTGACTATGGTTGCTGTAAAGCTTCTGAAACGTCGGGCTAGTTAAATAATTAAATGAACCGCGATAAAATCCGTAAAAGTAGTTATATTTTTAACTTTTTTTTATTTTTTTTATATTGATTTTATGTGGGTATGATAATTGTAGCCATTTTTTATAAATATAAAAAACGTATTGTACGATGTATAAGAAAAGATAACCATTATTATGAATATATATTTTATTTCATTATTTATATTATATTGTATTGTAAAGCATATACAATTGGAATGGATTTTTTTATTTGTAATATCATTTTATTATTATATAGTAAGTATGCCTAGGCCACTGCGTTCCGTCTTACCTCCCGGATGTCAATGAAAATCCGTGTAGGTGACCTCAGTTCTCCGTCGCATGTCGTTTGATATCCAGTTCAGTGATCCTTACATTGCATTGCTGTGCAGATAGCACTGCGTAGCTGTTGACTTGTTTATAGGATGTTTTTTTAAATTACTTTTTATTATTATTTTATTTCTACGTTCTTTAACATTCCTATTTTGTTGCTCTTGTCGGTATTGCAATGGTGTAGGATTACTGAATAAAGATATTCTATTATATTCTAAACCTAACACACTGTAAAAGTAATAAATGATATTTGCAATTAAAACATATTTTTTTCTTTGTTACAATATTTATGGCAAGACTAGAAATATATTGTATAAAAAACAAAAAGTGTTTGCTTTTGATAGTCAACATCTCGCTTTGCTGTGCTGATAATGCAAGGAACTGCTTCTTAATGGTAAGCAATTTATTAACATTTTTTGAGACAAAATTTATTCTGTAGAAGCCAAAAATATCCCAAATGTTATAAATGGGAAAGTTTGGATACGTGGTAGAATTAAGGATTATTTTTTCCAGGAATTTTTATAATTTTATAGAATTATTACAATTTTCACGAACTTCAAGATGGCTTTTTTGAATTAGTGGGACATTAACACAGCATAATAAAATGCAGTATATTTTTATTCTACATGATGAAATTATATACAATTCCTAAATTACGAAATTAGACGTCTGGATATGATAGACAATTTCTGGTGTTCTTTGCTAATCATATTTGATCTAAATTATCATAGGAAGTGTAAAATTGATCGGGAGCAAAATAGCAAAGGTACACTATGATGGTAGCTAGAAGTTGGAAAATGACAACCAAGACCTGCGAAAATTGAATGATGAAGAATATTATTGTAAAAAAAAAATATTTATTGATCTTGCTTTTTTAAAACAAAAGGACAGTTTAGGTGAATACAAAAGCACATAAACATTTACACTACCAGAGGTTTCCAACCCTATTATCCGCGACAACCAGACTCATAAACCACACGAAACACGACAATAGCCATCATCTTCATGCAGTTATTGAGGGGAGCGCGAGAGGTGTGTCCGGACGATCTGGCGCATTTTTTATAGAGAATGGAAATTGCGCAATCCAAAGTAGACGCCTGTTAACATTCGCATGGTTATGCATGTTCGTTTCCTGCCTTTATCCAATCCTCCCCCTACCCTATCGGCCCAGGGACATTCGCAGTACCAACTACGAGAGACATATCACTCGCGGATTGTCATGTGAGCGAGGTGTACCGCTTAGTTCTTGCCTATTTCGGCTGAACTCCCTTTCCTAAGATTCAGCTGTTGCTGGTATAATGAGTAGTTTATGATGTTAATCTGATTATTGTTATACATGTGTATGTGTTCACACACGAGAGGACTTGCAAACAGCTGACATGCTTGTCATACTACGATCTACATTATGACATTTGTTTAGATGTAAATCTTCCATGACACTTGTCACTCTGTGGACTTAATCACATGACATTAGCCTAGCCCTGTGCTAAGTACCGTGATTGTCTACGTGTGACTTGTGTTACAGGTGTACTACACAACGGAAATATAATTTAATTTAATATTGTTATAAATTTAATAAATGTTTTATATATTGAAGATTTATTATATAAATAATTATAATCCATATTACCATGACGTAGGCGGGGTTTGGACCCGCGACCTCTAGCGTAACACGAGGACTAACCGCCACGTTACCAACTGAGCCGGACGGTCGTCCTCAAATAATAGAATAAAAATAATAATAAACACATATTTCATCATTTTTTGGAAGTCACCCCCGCTCAAATTGATGTAGAAGCATTTTTAGAGTTAGGGCGTGTTACAAGGCTAACTCTACTTATTTGATACTTCTGTAAAGAATAACGTATCAGTATATTGTCTTCTAGTTATACGGAAATCTATTTCCTATTCTCTTTTATGTTTTAAAAAGGGGGAAACCTAGTTTCATATTCCTCTATCACCCCAATGTGTCACCGCGAAAACGAGCTATCTCTTCAAGCTGGTCTTACAGGAGCGACCGGTGCCGGTCGTCCAGGCTCCCAATCGTTGAGCTACCGCCATGTTGTCCTCCATCCCTCTTTTCCCTCTGGTAGACCAAATTCACATCCACCGCACCAATGTTGACATCACAGCTGTTACTGTGCAGCGGTATAGTGTGAGCGAGAGGTACCTCCCTACACCGGTCGTACCAAGCCAGTTAGACCGCAATAGAAAAAATACTAACGCCCACAGCAATCTACATATTTGTTTGCACATGCTGTCCCTACCTTCTATACTGTGCCACCGTCTATTCACAAATAGCAACAATTTACCGGCACAACACAGCACTAGCTGTTACCAAAGTAGCATGTCACTATAGTATCTTGTCTAATCTACATCAATCAAAATATCTCTCTCTACTATAGCTACTATTACTGGGCTTATCTCTACCAAACATGTTTTCATACGACACAAAGCCGTAACAGATTTACTAATCTCATAGTTTTACACGAGGAATGCCTCAAAGGAGTGTAATTGAATTTAAGACAATCTTGTGATAATGAACGTCAGGCGATTCACCTCTGTACCGAAGTAAATACCTCTAGAGAATAAAATGTCCGAATCAAATTTATAATCCTTTACAAAGTGTTCTCGCCGATATAAAGGATTGATATGAGGCTAACGTTGTTATTGCCAAACGCCAGAACAAGACTACGGACACAAAATCAAATAATAGAGGTAAATCTAATAAGATCGCCGGCTGAATTGAGAATTGTAACTGAAAGGAACTAGTTTTCTTGTAAAATGTCATGCGTATTTCCTATTCTATCTACAGTACTAGAATTATTTCTCTAACTAGACTCTGGCTATCGATAGCTTTTTTCGCTCCTTCCTTTGAAGCTAGTCCTTTTATGACTCAAAATGTGTTTAATTTTTTGTTTTGTTCTTCATTGTTGCTGTGTTTCTGAATAATTGTTTTTCTGAGTAACGGAATTTAAAAACCCGTTTTTAAGTAAGTAGGTCAAATTTAGATAAATGTAGTTTCTACTTATTAAGTAAACAACTTAAATATATAGTCTGTCAGATTCTATATTTGATGACATTTTAATATGAAATGTAAGTGTATACAAAGGTGTCATGCTGCATTGCAGTTTTGGGCCGGCACGACCGGGGGATACCTGTCGCTCACTTGAGTACTTACCGCCGTAAAGTGATACCTATGGTTTAGTGCGCTTTGTGAGTAGCCAGTGTCCCATTGGAGAGCAGAGATGAAAAGGAGGGCAACGCATTAGCATAATTATGCTGATGTTGATGGGCGTCAGTAGTCATTGAAAGGCTCCGATTACTCGTTTGTCCCCCTATACTATATAAAAAAAACCGCAGCATGGGTGTCTCTGCAAAGCTCAAACTCCAAAATGTCCGTGGCACTTTTAAATGAATTTCCAACTTTTTTTCGTTAGCATATCGAGAATTGATATAATTGTTCTTCTGATCCTTTTAACGTCAGCTTTCCGTAGAATGATGAATAAGATATTATTATTTAATGAATATTTAATTCGTCATGAGAAGCGCTGTTTAAGAGCTATGTCAACACTTTACCCTGGCGGCAGACACCTAATACTAAAACTCCCAACAAAATATACGTACGGGCTTAGTCAAATAATGACAGCGTAACATTCTAAATCTATACATTGTGTAAAACAAAGTTCCCAAAAACTCTCTATCGGATTTTCGGACTTAAGCTTATGCTGTGGAAGCGAAGACACGTCCAATACATCATCGGATTTCTGAGATCGTCGGGCGACGTGCGACCACGGCGTTCCTCATTCCCCGACTCTGACGTCGAGGGCATATCGAGCACGGTAGCTAAAATGGCCTTGGAGCCGACGTGAATTAATGGCTCATGGAGCGGATCATGACTAAAGGTTTCCATTGACCGCTGGTTTTAGTGTACAGCTTGATAAGGTAACGTCTGATTCGATGTGTTAACGGGCCCAGCCGGGGCGGATCGCTAGTAAATTCCATAATGTGCACCATAAGTGACGATGGACAGGACTGGGTTTGTTATCTACTGCCGAGTTCTGTTACATTAACCCCTTTAAGATGACGTACACAAACCCCACCATGGTTCAAGGCTTGTCGTGGCGGCGTGGCTCAGTAGCGTGGGGTGACTGGGTGAACCGAGAGGGCTATTCTTTATACCCCTCTGATAAGAGGGGACTAGAGAGCAGGGGGTGGAGGCGCTTTTTGTACCTTTGCACTCTTATAAGAAGAGGGGACAAAAGTGTAACAGGATGAGGTGCTTTTGCGCAAGGGGCCAGTAGCGATGATGGTAACCTAACACCATTGTACTGTTCCAAAGTTAGTGTAGTTGACTTGTGGTGCGAGGAAACCTTCTTTGGAGGAGGTGTCGGTCCCATAGGGGCCTGACTAGCCGTCGAGGTGCCCTGATAAATTCCGGGACCGGTAGTTCCGGGGACCACACCAAAAGCGGCCCTGATGGCACTCGCGGTGGTCTTTGTGGGTATTCAGCACTACAATGTTTACAAATACAAACATTATGTTTTCCTTAATTATATTTCTGTGTGCTGATTAACAAAGGCCTCCTCCAACGCCGTTCACGAATTTCTGTCCTTAGTAAAGAAAAAAAATGAAGTAAATGACTTGCATTACAAAAGATTAAATTTAACATTTTCGTCATCCTTCTATACTGGAATATTTTGTGTGGAAATATTTTCTGTACCTACCTAATTTACGAAATTTAGGGACAGTTGAATGTCGCGTAGTATACGTGTGAAGAACTGATATACAAATATTGTTATTTGTATTCGGGCCGAAATGTGCGAGCACGGCGTCAGAGTGACAGGCCGTTCATTTTTAACCCCTCCACCCTTCGGTGTCTGAAGCGACAATTCGGATAAATGGTACATCCTCCCCACACCATATATATTATTCAGTCGCACCTCACTGTATCACTTCTTTAGATGACACAAAGAGGATTACGCAATAATGTAAAATATTTAGAAAGTAATCACGTACACAACATATCCGAAGCGTTGTCGGGTTTACGTTCGCTCTACAACGTCACTCTTATCACGAGGTAATTTATACGGGTACGCTATAAAACCTACTTTCATACTTTGCGGCTATAGATATGAAATTTTTATGCGCTTCTTTCGTTTACATATTAACGTCTGTGATATTTATTACGATGGTTTAGGGAAATATGGCGCGTACGTGACTAACAAGTACGTTCGAAATTTAAATAAACCGCCGATTAAAATGATTACTAAGAAAGACAGCGTCTATTAGTGCGTGAAAAGAGTCGTTCCGCCGAACAATGGCCACCTAAATAGGTGCTTTAGTTGAAAAGCATTTCATTAAAAGGCAGACGGAGAAAAACAAGTCATCCGAGTGAATAATGTTAACTAATGACGAATGTTTGCAGTTGTTGAAACGTTCTCAAATACCACACAGGCCGCGTTGTAAAAAACTAACTGCATCGTAATTGCGAGCCGGAATGAAGTTATAAGCTGGTACCTACATAAGAACGAACGACATCATTTTGAATTCTAACAAAGTTATAATTAATGTTGCTTTTTTAATTTTGTTTATGCCGCCTGGGATGCCAGGAAAGGACTATATGCGCTTGCATATATAATAAATTGCTTAATTTATCTTTCTATGCTATTAATATAAATAACGTTTATGAATCGTTACGTTGTACGTGTACGAATAAAAAATATTTTTCCCATTGAATTTATTCCTGTATGGGCAGGTACGTATGTAAACTATAAACCTAGTAGTACTTGTAGTTAAAATATTTATAAACTTTTTACCCGGATTTCACAATCTTGTCCACTTTGGGAGTTACGGGCTGGTAGTTGACCGCTGGCCCATGTCCGATTCTAGTAGGTACAGAGGACTCTTCCCGATTCCTCCCCCTGTCCTTTCTTCTCCTTTGCGCGGGAAGACCTTGCAGAAGTGGTACCTTGGCTTCCAGGCTGACATGGGACAATTTCGATTTTCGGCCCACTTAGTACATAACAGCATACTTTTCTCCTGTAAAAGCTGGAAAGTCTGCGAGAGTGCACCGCGCTGGCCTCGGGATTCCAGCTGTGATGATCTACAGTAGCTGACATAAAGGATACGCACAAGATTAAAATATTACTGAGCTATATTTTACATACTTTATTGCTTTGTTAATGAGAAATGTAGTTATCGAAGAAATACGTATCGAATACATTAAAATGACCGGGAAAGTGTACCCGAAATATTTTTTAAGCCAAGTTTTTACTAACGTAACGTTTGTTTCGTTAAAAACACTTACATAATGATATAAATTATCCTTAAAAATACATAGGTAATTAATACTCGTACATGACAGTCAACTGATTGATTGGAAAAGCAAGTCCATGGTGATAATAAAATGACTGTTATGGACTATATAATAACTGAAGTTGTAAGTTATATATACTTTTATTATAAACACTAAATAGTAGAACTGTGTATATACACGGTATAAAGGATCTTACACTACTTATGCCTCAGGGATTAACAGGGTTATGGAAGTTTTTATAAGTAGATGATTTTATGTTATAAGTTGTGAAGTGAAATTCTATATTCATAAAGTTAATAAATTTCAGTAAAGATAATATCATACTCATCATAATAATTTCCATTGGTTATTAATTTAAGCTACTCTCTAGTTATGGATAAAAAATTGGTATGCATTTAAGTTTTTTTTTTTGATGTTGTCGTCCATTGAAGGTAAGTGCTCGTAATAAGGTAAGGTGTTATAAGTAGGAAGGTTCCGGAGTGGAGGCCGCGTTTAGGAAAAAGAAGTGTTGGCCGACCTTTCACCAGGTGGGAAGAAGATCTCCGTGCAGTAGACAGTCCGGGGTGTATGCGAGTAGCAGGAGATCGGTCGTCTTGGCGGTCATTGAAAGAGGCCTATGTCCAGTGGATCGATAACAGGTGATATTGATTGATTGAAGCATTTAAGTTATCCGTGCAATAATTTTAACCCTTTACCCGGTGGTAAGCCACCGGGTCCCGCAGACACCGTAGATATATTTTTGTCTATATTTCTGCGCCAGTGCATTTTCAGTTACATACGTTCGTGTAATCGTCCCTGGCTCCTGTCTTACTAAGCCGATGGTTCTCCGCGTTTGTCCAGAGTCCCAAACATTATCAGCGGCCTGAGAGAACCGTGGCAAGTGGTTACCTAATTTATTAGTCAAGAAAAAAAATCAATAAATTTTTCTTGTGTTGTTTGTTACAATAAAACTACTTTTGCGGATTTTACCGCGGTCTATTTAATTATTTATCTAGCCCGACGTTTCAGAAGCTTAACAGCAACCACGGTCACGGGTGGACAGTAGTTTAATTGTAATGACTAACATTCGCGTATACTCAAGACATCAATATTGTATTATTTGATTAAGAAACTTCAGAAAATAAGTGAAAAGAATATGATTCTATTCGTTTTGATCTCAATCACTAAAAAGGTCGTTCGGTTTTGTTAAAATTCAATCTTGCTAGAACTGTTATTTGTTTCAGGGTTGCTTTCATTTTATTTTTTAAAAGTACCCACATATGGCGCGTTAGCAGTTTTTGAGTGAACAAAAATTACTCTCGCTGTCATCAAGTCACTGTGTTCGTCACAAGACGCAGATACACAGCGCGCAGCGCTATACGAACACCTTTTTCATTTTCGACTTCTGTCCGTACTCCTGCCTTTTTTCTTTCAATAAATACTACTTTAGAAATGCCGAATTTATTCATTCTATTTAGTGCCCACGGCTTCGTAGAAGGGGTAAGGGTTAAGTTGGGGGTGATGATATTCGTGCTCTAAAGCACCGCTAAGAGATAAGCCATGGTAGTGTTCTTACAAAGGGGCCGTACTTTTATCATCTGTGGACTGATAATGTCTGATGATGAAGATTGCAAGTAGAATATCACAACACACACAACAATTTAATTAGGAATTAAGATCCTTCTCTTTGGCAGCGCCTTATCAATTGTGATCAAAGTGAGTTACAAGTTTGGTGGAAATAGTTTCTCGTTTATCTTTCTTAAGCACTGGAATTGGCCTGGGATCCCGCGATAATTACGTTGCTGGGCTGCTACTTTTATGGCCGGATAATAAATCTTTTTTTATCCTCATACATTTCGATTTTTTCTCGAAGATTCGCTTTCCCACTTCATAGTTAAACAGGTCAATTCACTCAGCAATACACAGCACTTTTTTGTGTTTTGGAGACAACAGGCGTGGTAGGTGGTGGCTATTATGAGAACCTTAGTAGTGGGTGTTCCCCAAGAATTAACGCAAAAGGTCAGGCTGACCACGCCGACCGCGCGCGAGTCATACCACCCGCCCGTGGTAGTAGGGAGGGGGGATGGTTCCCCCCAGTCATGATAGCTCAGCCATCTCTTCCAGCCCAATTGCAAGGATAATTTTAGCTGGCGCGCGTGAGCTGCTCCCCTCATTAGAGGGGGGGGGGGGGTGACACTTAACGCAAAGTAATTTGAGTGACTAAAACTTTTATAAGCTCTACGAATTTAGATCTGTCTATAGCATAGGAGCCAAATGCGTAGTCAGCTCAAGTGATTTTAATTGATCACGCCCACATACGTCCGAATCACCAGAGGTCTCGCAGATGTGTTGTCAACCTCAACAGATTTAATTTATAGGGTATAGGATAAAAACTAGTAGCCAGAGCCTCTTAGGCACTATCGACATCCGCCCGACAAGCTGCTATGCTGATGAGTTACCGTCTTTACTACTAAAATTGGAGTGTTGGTTTGCTAGTCTAGTCTAGTGGTACTCATGTTTACACCACACGTGTGAGGTTCCGGGTCGAATTAAAAAGAAATGTTAGTATTTTTCTTTGACACAGCCTATTGACAGACAGATTAACGGATATCGTAGTCTTAGTAAAACTGTCCAAAATTTAACCTACGGGTATGGAAATGTAAAATGAGCCGCTTAAAACGCAGAATCCAATAGGCATAAAAAACACATCATAGAAATTCACGATATCGATATTCATATGTCAGTTTGTAAGCTCTAATTGGCCCAGTTCGGTCGGGTTGGGCGGCGGCGGGCGGCTGGGCAGAGATCGCACCACTAAATAGAGATTTGCGCGCGGCTAATCCACGTTGATCCGAGAAATCCGCTGGTATACCTTTACATAAATGGGTCAAAATCGTTATTTACCCGGAGCCGACCACAAAATATTTCCCCTACAAATAAAATCTTTATTCTAACGTATCGGATGAACATTTTTATTGAGATGATTCCAAGCAAACCGTTTCATAAAAGTGGATACATTTATTACAATTATTTGTAATAGATTTTATTTTTGAATTTTCAAAGCTCGGATGCTCCATGAAAATGGACGATAATAATATTTCAAACCTAACAATGTATCTCGGTGTATAATTATAAATTAGTATAAAATTGCACACTAATTACCATATCATTCTGTATACCATTTTGAAAAAATAAAAAGTTGAGAGTGCCAAGGAACACCCGGATGGAACGAAGTTGATGGAGATAAGTAGAGATTTTATACAGACATTAGAATATCTATTTCCCTAACTCCATCAGCAATATCCGGAACTTGTGCAGAAACACCGTCAGGATTCATTATTGTTATTGTTTCCTATTATCTTATTATATATAATAGTTATACAAAAAAAAAAACCTGTATTAGTTTAACAAAACAAAAATTATCGTCGCGTTGCTACACTGTTCAAAGCAAAATAGAAAGACGAAAAATATTATTGCTTTCTTTGAGAGATAGAGGGAGAGAGAGAGAGAGAGAGAAAACATGCGCACGATAAGTAAGCCTACTTCAGTAAAGCAAAAAAAAAAATGTCGTGACAAGTTTTCGTCTCAATTTTTACGTCTAGCCTCCTGCGCAACGCGCGATAAGGAACTTCGTTCCAATGTAAATTTATATGATGCTTGCGGTTGATCGAGGACCATAAAATTTGGCGACAAATAAAAAATTTCTGTACAAATATATAAATAAATTTGAATATTTGTAAATTTTAAATATATCAGTGAATAAATCTATTACAAACTCTATTGTAAATGTATTATATATTCCTATTAACTATTATGATTAGTCACTATAGATGCACATATAATTTTATAATACTACTCTGCGGTAGGTAATGTTATTTTGACACGTACGTTACGTTTTGCTCCTAAATAGGCGGGCATTTTCATTAGAAACTTCGAACACATCGTCGTAAACAACGCAAGTGTCTGTTTTAAGGATCGTATGTTGGTATTTATAATAGAGTCGGTGGATGTGAAAGTTTTGTTTGTAAGGAATGTTCCATACGTACCTGATATTGTTTTAGCTAGCGGGCCGGAGCGCTGGCAGACAGTTTGGCAGATGTTTTGTGCATGATGTATGCGAGTGTCATGTCAGAGATTATTTCTTGGCACAAGAACATGGCGCTCGTACATACAATGCTTAGCTACTTTGCATCTGATTTGCCGAGTGTATTGGATGCTGTATTAATGTAAGCATTATATTTGTACATACATATATAGGCCTAATATAGCGAAATTATTTTATTACGAACTCACATTAGTAGTCAGTTTTCAACTATTTCTCAAGTGGCTATTAAAAATAAAGATATGAAATGATTTAAGGAAATGTGTCTAATATTGCGAAGTTATAACCGTCCTTTTCTCATTGTTCTATATCATATAATCTTTGTTATCATTATACAATTTGTGACTCGTATAAAAATGATATGTGTATTCATACAAAGTACAATTATTCATGTTTTTCGCGTAACATTTACATGAAAATGTATTCGCGTTGTGATTTTCTTTATACAAATATGAAATAAAACGATACTTACTTAAGGCAAAGCCGGGGGAGCTTACATGAACTTGAAAGACGTCTCCGATAACGGAATCTTATGGAAATCCATTAGATTTATGCAAAGTAAGATACGATTATTGTCAATATCATGTATTTATACAAGAACACGTTACGTTTAAGTGTTAAGGAAATATTTGCGACACGAAGTCTTATGCGCTCAAATGTCTCCCGTATGGTGTGTAGCTCCAAATATAATATCATCAGTCCGTATCTGTCCATTGATTTGTGATTTATGTGTTGTTTTGTAGGTCTAGAGAGACGTATTGCAATTCTGCATTGGAGTTGAATTGGGCCAGCACGATCGGGGAGGCACCTCTCGCTCACATGATACCCCTATAGATCTATGCAGACGCATTTCGTGCTGTTTACGAGTCTTCGGTGGGCCATTGTATGGTGGGTATGAAGGAGGGATGGAAGACATATAATTGCAATAATGGCATTGTGCGGATGTCCATCGGTGTCTGTGTCGTCAGTAGGCTGCGTATAAATTTTATATATTACTTTTTGTAGTCAGGGCAAAGTACCATAGGGGACTGACCGATTTATATATCCTGGCCACCTCACCAAAGTCTGCAGTCAGATATTCGGAACTATCACGCACCGCGAGCTAGACTCGACACTGGACCCCACCCAGGGCCCCGAGTCTAAAAATGTCGTAATTGCCAAACAAAATGCATTCTTACGAACCTAATAAAAAAGGTTGAGATTATCACTGTTTTAATTAATTTAAACAAATGTAATGCATAAAATAATAAAAAAGTGAAATAATAAAAAAAAACTGATTTTATATTAAATTTAACAAAAAATATTGAACATATAAATTCGAAAAAGGAAGAAATCCCTATTTACAAGCAATGAAGGTTTTACAGACCATAGATATAAAAGGGATGTGAGATGGAATATTTTAATAAATCAAAGTTCCCTAATCAAGAAACAAGTTTCTTAGTCTCGTATCACATACACGAGACTAAGAAACTTGTGGTGGTGAGTATGTCATAAAACTGGCATCACAAAGGTTTTATACGCAACATTAACTAAATGATGGTCGTTAGATATATGGAAGGGTTGTTTGAATAAGCTTTATTATTGGTATTAGTGTTATTGTATTAAAAGGGGTCGTAGTGATGCGACCCAAGCAAGGCTACCTATGTTTAGGTCTAGCTAACAATTATAAATTAAAATATATCTTTTTGTCTTGTGCGCCTGTTGTATTTGACATTTATCCCTCGTGGCTAAGACGTCATGTCTACCACTTTTTTAGATCTTACCAAACATATCAATTCCATTAGAAGTATAGATGAAAGGTACATATATCTAAATTGCCTATAAAATTTAAGACTTGTTTGTGTTTTTAGATAATAAAAACTTTGGTATTTTTTATTTTGGCGTAACAAAAAGTAATAACTCAAATGATCTATATCAGTTTGATGGTAGTTTGTTAACCCTTTAACTTTTACCCTTTGTCGGACGGACGGGAGGCAGTGAAATATTTTTTTTTGGTTTCGTAAAGCCCCTCATTATAGATATTTTTCACTAAATAATGGCTACATTAAAAAAATATATGAACTTGTAGCGGCTACTAATTTTTACACATACTTTTTTTTGGTCACCACTGTAGGCGATACTATTGCATTTGTCATGACAGTTCATAGGACGGGCGAAAACTTCTGTGTAGCAATATGGAGAGATATAAATCACGTGGTTATATAACCAAACATGTGTCTATAGCCCTTGCGTTTGCATTTATCTAATAGCATTTGAAAAACAGATTTTCACTCAAGTAGATATGTTTTAGTAACTGTTTTAAAAGTTCTGTGTTCACAATCGATTAAATAAATACTGTCTCAATAACTTACAAGATGGAATAAAGTTGATTCCCGCGGATGGAAATGCAAAGATTTCCTTTAAATTGTCTTATGTAGGAACATGCCTCGCTTAGCAGCTAATGTGCCGTTATTTTTCCATCCTTATGTTATGTTTAGTCTTAATAAGATTTGTCTTTTGTTCTGTTGTTACTGATAATTTTTAAGTAATGTTAACGTAAGATTAACATTAATGGGCATTGATCGTACATACATGATGATCTTCATAGGAATCGGCGTAACAAGTTTGTAGGTACGCTCATGAACTTGTTATTAGTTATGATTATCATGACCATCAGCTCCTAACAGCTGTTAAGACAGCGGACCATTACTGGCGTATTACCCAAATCCAGTGTTTTACATACATTTTTCTTTTCGCTGGGGAATGCTCTGATGGGTGGTATATGGGAGTCGGAAGCTACGAGACAGCCGCCCCTACCCATTGAGCCCCAGCGGTGTTCCTACTCATCCGGCAGTAGGAGGAGCCACGGGAACGCGATGACACGCAGCCCTCGACTCTACTGTTTTAATTCCTAAAATTTCGTGGGTAATGTAAATTTATGTGGTTGTATGTTTGTTACGCTTTCACTTAAAAACTACTGAAAAATATGAGCTTATACGTCATAGAGCACTATAATGTCGAAATAGTAGAGTACAGAAACAGAAATGAACTATGTATATGTAGCCGGTGGCCAATTCATGAGAGGAGAAAACGCGGACAACGCATCGGCATATTAATTGTGCGGTTGTTTATGGGACTCGGTAACAGGGCTCCGATTGCTCGTTTGCCCTCCCCATTCTATAAAAAAATTAGCTACCTACGTTAAATTTACTTTGTGCGTTCAATGTCATATAATACCTGCTTCATGCTCTTAATTCGCAAAAAGCAGAAGTCATAGATAGAAAACGTTTACGAGGCGAAATAGGATCAATTATGTATTCAATTAAAAGCAGACAGCACGGAATGAAGGCAGCCATATGCTAATGGGGGCGAAGGCGCCTGCGGCCGGCTGCAGGGCTCCGCGGCGCGACGCCCTACGGCCGTGAAATTGAATTAGCAACTCATTAGTGACGCCAATAAAACGGCCTGCACTATACACACGCTCCGTGTACACTGTTAATTTTCTCCATTTTACTGGCACCTGCAGTTGATCACGTATTCATCGGATGCACAATGTTGATATGCTGGGCTAGGGATGGTACATTCTTCATTTGTCTGTTTGATAATTATGAATGTGGAGGAGGCAAGGCGAGTATGTACGCATCGTGATACCTGGCGTTTCATATTCGCTGCCTACCCCATTATAGAGCTGGCTTGAGAATGTGTAGTAATTCTTGTCATACCTATAATACTGTTCTTAAACCACTCTACTAGACGACGACTAGATTAAGCTAAACGGCTTAGTTGAAGAAGATGTTAAAATATTCTTTTTACTGCGACCGGCAGTACTTGAAGTGGCATTGGGCCGGTCACACACTCGGAATATCAGAGAGCAGATGGGCCACTAAGGTTCTGGAGTGGAGGCCACGTTTATGTTGGACAGTTCATCAGCTCGTTCGGGATGGGTGCGAGTAACAGGAGATCGGTCACATTGGCGTTCATTGAAAATGTCCTATGTCCAGCAGTGGACCGATGAGGGCTGACAGTGACGGACGATGATGTTGATGACTGAGACCGGACCGAAATGAGAAGCAAATGCGGCGCTGACAAGGGCCGCGCAAGTAAGGCCGATTTTAGTCTCACGCCGACGGCACGCGCACCGTCAGCGCTGAAGGCCGAGATATATGGTGCGTTTTTTGGTGACGCGTAGCTATCAGCGCGCACGTGCGTGCCAATAACCAAAAAACGCTTCCTAAAAGTTCATATATCTCGGCCATAAGCGCTGACGGTGCGCGTGCCGTCGGCGTGAGACTAAAATCAGCCTTAGTGTCAAGCGGAGCGGACGTCGTCAGCGCGTACAGTCAATAATTATATTATGTTTAATTACTAATAATATGTCATTTATGTTATTTTCTTGTCTTACCTATAATATGAAACATAACAATAATAAATACCTATGTTGTTTTCTTACCTATACTTTGCCATGATTACACATAATTATAAAACGAATAAATATGTTTTTTCTTACCAAGTTATACTTGTGCCACGTAGCTTGTGCGCCAGACAATATTATATGCCAGTTCTACAGGTTACTATTAAAATGTCTATTTCACATTCAAAACATATTTGAGACTTAACTATCAATCTCATAAGCGCTTCATATTAAATACTTCTAATCGGACCCGGTGTTACCGAAATTAGTATTTTTATTTTGCATTGCACCCGAATTGTACCGGTGCGACCGGGGAGGTACGCCTCGCTCACATGATACTGGTGTAAAGTGACGTCTTCAGAGACGCGTTTCGTGCTGTTTCGTGAGTAGTCGGTGGCCCGTTGGAGGGAGGTGAAAAGGAGGGCAGCTCATCGGCATAGTAATAATGCTGGTCTAGTAAAAAGGCTCAAACTACTTGTTTGTCCTCTTATAGAATAAAAAAAACTACCATTAATGTACAAGATACACGATTTCATACAGAACTCTCTTTCTTAAGCGTTCGTGATTACCTAAACATGTTTTTCGGCAATGTCAACCTTACACGCATTATTTTAAGTCGTTTTTACGGTGCATAATTTTACACTGTGTACATCTTTTTTAGGACCGCCTTGAGTCAACGTTTTCGTATTCGCTATTTTTGTTAATTAATGGGATACACGTATAGAACTTTGTATATTTGTTTGGAAGCCCTAAAATAATATCGTAGGTGAATATTTTCGGATTCAGAATTCCGATATTACATATCGTGCATATAAGTGTCGAATTGATAACCTTTTTATGAAGTCGGTAAAAAAAGTTCTACTCACTGACAATTGTAAAAGAAGATGGCGTCCGACTTTTTCTAGCATTGTCGCTTCACAAGGCATGAGAAGGCAGCACCCAATGGCGTTCAAAGCGAAGACTAACGACGAGTGTACCTCAATATTATGAGCTTTCAAACGCAATCATGCATCCATTGCTTTGAAAGGAGGAAATATGAGAGATTCTCTCGTAAAAATCACCAATTTTCGATGTCCGACAGCCAATTAGAACTGACCACTTTTTACTAACTAACTACTACTTTTTGAATATTTAACTCCATATTCGTGTTTTAGGGTTCGTTACCTGTTTGTGTGTTTTTAGGGGTATTGGTATCATAAAAATCTAGCGCCTATACTAGATTAACGAAATAGTTTAGACTTACAAATCAAACATTAGAACAATCTTCTTTCGGATTAAAAAAATGAGAAAGAGTTAGTAAGTGTGCAGTGAAAAAAAAAACACGAAGTTTTTCTTAAAGCGAGGACGCTCAAATAATTATTTGTTTCGTATAATATTAGCTTATGCTAGTTTTAACAAAAATAAAAACAACATACCTTCAAGATGTATCCATTACGGAGAAGACAGAGAGAACTAACTTTGGAAAGTTACGATCCTGCCATACTTGTCTCAGTTCGAACAGAAATACTAATTAACTTCTATTAATATATAGTTATACAATATGGAACCTAAAATACACGTAAGGTGTAATAAACGTTTGTTAATTTAATAGCAGTTTAACATCTCATAAGCTTCGTTAATTTAGAGAACCGCAATCGTATAATTTTCAGCGGGAGTATATTAAAGTTATAATTTTAGCGAAAGTGTTTGGGAGTACGTGAGCGGATTGTTTGTGTCAGAAACACTTCCTAATCTTATGGTTTTCCGTGATAATTAGTCTGATCCTTTTTCTGCCTTGGCGAAAGTTTTCTTAAGTGAGTTGTGACTTCGATTCCTGTTTTAGGTTGTAAGAAGTTTTGTTACATTACTATTGCATTTAAGGGGATATGAAATATCCGAAATTCTGCAATATAATGATATAGAAATAAAAAGAAAGAAAAGAAAGTTTTTTTTGCAAGAATTTAGTAGTTAATAATAATTAGGTCGGAGTAAAAAGAAAATAGCCCATTAGTAATAGGAAAGGAGAGCCACGAAGTAGTTGTGCGAATCTTAATGGACGTTGGTAGTAGTATAAAAAGGTTCTGATTGCTCGTTTGCCACTATAAAAACAGATGATTCCAGAAAAACCAATTGATGTACAATTTAGCAAATAGCTAAGCTTCTTACTTTACACGCCTAACTCTAAAACTTCTAACTTTACAAACTACACCGTAGTCAAAATTCGTGGCTTGGCCGTTTGGCTACCGTTAGTTTATTATAAGGAGAAAATTTCATCATTATCAGCCCTTATTGGTCCACTGCTGGACATAGGCGTCTCTCAATGAATGCCAAGATGACAGATCTCCTGTTACCATCCCATCCATCCCGGACCGGCTACTGCACGGAGATCGTCTTCCCACCTGGTGAAAGGTCGACCAACACTTCGTTTTCCTAAACGCTGCCTCTACTCCAGAACCTTACTGGCCCATCTGCCATCTGTTCTTCTGAGTGTGTGACCAGCCCATTACCACTTCATAGAGCCTATTCATCGCGTGATATCGGATATTTTAGTTATCTGCCTTATGAGTAATGTAGTAATGACTTAGGAGAAAATGCATTCTACGTTAATTACTTTTCTGATATTCACTAGTTCTTTTTAGTACAGGTTGGGGACGAAATCTAGTTTTTGAAATATCAATGTATTGTTCGTTGTAAGCTATGCAAATGAAACTTTACAAATTTACTCGACACTAATGTGACAATATTCCAAAAAAAAAATCATTTGGTACAGGTAATCGAAAACGAAATTAAAAAACGCGTTTCCTAATTTAAAACAGATTAAATGAACTTATATATATATGTATGGGTATAAAAAATATAGAGAAAAAAATATAACAAAAATACGAATTAAACTTACAAATGAACAAAACTTAAAGTTTGCAAGTGAGAAAAAAATAGATATTTCCATATTCATAATAGTATCAGCATTGAAGATTTCGACATATCGAGAAAGTAATCAATATATTCAGATTTTTTAGTCATCTAATGTTGCATTTCAGCTTTGTAGGTCTGGAACGGTGAATTCTTCAAACTCGATGTCATAAGTTTACGCAAATGTTACAATTAAACTCATTACAGTAAAACTACTTACCTACTACTTTACGGATTTTATCGTAGTTTATTTAATTATTTAACTAGCCCGACGTTTCAGAAGCTTTACAGCAACCATGGTCACGGGTGGACAGTAAATAATTAAATAAACTGCTATAAAATCCGTAAAAAGTAGTTTTATTGTAATTCTTCAAACTTATTTATTGTACGAAAAGAAGTCTTTTTCCTGTCAATACTCATTAGTTAATGAACCTACATAGGTATTTTCGACCATTAAATCAATGTTAATAAGACCTTAGCACTTTAATATAAGATCATAATAGTGACAGTATTATTATTAGGGTACCCAAAGGGTATAAACGGGGCCCTATTACGAAGACATCGGAGACCGTTTGTTCGTCCGTTCGTCTATCTGCCTGTCACCAGGCTGTATTTTGTGAACCGTGATAGCTAAACAGTTGAAATTTTCACAGTTTATGTATATCTGTTAAGGCTATAGCAAGAAGTGCTATAAAATTGAATATATATCTTTAAAAGAGTCATTCATGCCTTGTCTGAATGTGTATGAATGGCGGGTTTTGTAAATGGGTTCTTAAGTATACGCATAACTTATAAAACATGACATCTTCAGTGTCGCCTTTCATGCCGTTTGTGAGTAGCCGGTGGCCTATTGAGGGGAGTGAAAAGAAGGCAACGCATCCACATAGTAATTATGTGGATGTTCATGAGCGTCGATAGTCGTAAAAAGGCTTCGATTGCTCGTTTGCCCCCTTATTGTATAAAAAAAGAATTTTTTTATGTTGGCTTTAAATACATTACCACCATGTTCAAGTTTGTCGTGGTGGTGGGGCTTAGTAACCTGGGGTGAACCCAGGCGAAGTCTTGTCGTCGAACCGTGCGCAAAAGGTAACTCTTATAAGAAGAGAGAACTAAAGAACAAGAGGAGGATGTACTCTTTGTACCCTTCCTATAAGGAGAGGGAACAAAGGAGTAACAAAGGAGAATGAGCTTTTACGTACAGTGCAAGGGGTTAGAATGGGAACCTCATCCCATAGCACTGTCCTCAAGTTAGTGTGGTCGTCCTGTGGTGCGCGACAACACTTCTGAGGAGGAGGTGTTGGTCCCTTAGGGGCCTGATTAGCTTCCATGAATTGTAG
>JAFELO010000995.1:246501-302219 GCA_017140195.1 Eumaeus atala
GCACTGTCCCCAAGTTAGTGTGGTCGTCCTGTGGTGCGCGACAACACTTCTGAGGAGGAGGTGTTGGTCCCTTAGGGGCCTGACTAGCTTCCATGAATTGTAGTTCCGGGGCGCCACACTAGCGGTGGTTTTTGTGGGTATTCGGCACTATAATATGCCAGGAGACCCACACAGCACTGAACCGCACCCAGGGCCGGTGAAGCGGCGTAAATGCGCTTAATCGCGTTAACAAACAAAAAATGCCTACGACTGCATACCTCATTAATTGGTGTATATTATAAATATTACTACTACATCCCTATTATTATGAAGTGTACGTGCGCGAGTCCGACTCGAAAATGGCCGGCTTTTTTGTTTATTGTAACAATTTGTATTTATGTGCTGTCTGTTCAGGTAAATTAAGCAACTATAACGAATATCACGAACCTGAAAATATTTTACAAATAATTTATAATATTATTGGTACAACGAGTTATATGGTTCCGTAAATTTTAAAGTCGAAATATGGAGAAGCTATTACGGTTAGTAGCACGTTCCACTAAGCACGGTAATTAGATGTTACTCACGTAATCACCCCAATCAAGACATTTCGCCTGTAAAGAGACCGAGCGTTGATTTACCTAATGTATTTGTTTAAATTGGAACGTCGTTCTGGAATGAATTGGTGCAATAATAATGTTTAATAATTGCTAAGTTAGTTGTGTTTATCGTTATAGCGGTGATTGTGCTAAATAAAGAATTGGACCGGCATGATCGGGGAGGTACCACTAGCCTTCACGATACCGTGGCTAAGGCACAACAACGTACGTGCTTCGTGCGGTTTGAGAGTTTTCAGCGGGTCATTAGAGGAGGGAGGGAGAGAGTAGGGATAGAAGGCAAAGGCTTCGATTCTCGCCAGGACTCCTATAATTTCTTTTGTTTTTAATACACAGACTAAGAGATGATGTCGAATTCTGGACCAACAGGATCGCGGAAGTAACTCCCTTTCGCATAACACCGGCGTGATACAACGTCCGTCTGTCTATACTATATATATAATCCTAAATAATTTATTCTTAAATAAAAAGAGACTCCATAATCGATATGGACATTTCGCTTAAGACTTCTGGCTCTGTAAAGTAATCTAAAACGGAATATTGTGTGAAGATTCCTAGCGATTGCAATTACTTGAATTTTATCTCTCAATTATTAGAACTGAATTTAGTTAGTAAATTTAACCATCTTATTATAGTTGATTCCTTAATGAACATATGGCATGCACGCCTTTAATTGTTTCATGTGAAATGTATGGGGTGCTAAGTCGTGTGAACTGACCAAGCCAAGCCAAGCGTAACACCAGCGTATCGCTTTTTCATGCTAAAATGCTTAAGTCTCTTACGTATCTTTTACTTCAGAATCATGTTCAGTCTGAGTTAGTGCTTATTTTGTGTGATCATAGGTTTGCAGGTAAGACATCGGCTTGCTCTTGTGTTCTGGTGGGTATATTTCTATAGTGCAAGGGGCTAACAACATTACCTCTGCGGTAATGAACGATACGCATGCGAAGCGCTTCTAGTGCGATAGTAAATTTGCATTTTATTTCGCTGTATGCCCTGTCGCGACCGCCCCAAGTTAATGTTGCGTGTAAAGTTATGGCCCAGTTTCTGAACTGCATGCGCTAACTTCTGCGGCGGTTATATGAGCTTTTAGACAATTTCACGATACGCAGTGTTAATTTTCCTTTAACTTTCTCAAGACTTGCTTCATATTGTTCCATTTTTCATAGCATGGAAACGAGTAAGATCAAGCTTCTTGGCCATGATAATAATATAACCTATTATTTTTATTATTAGCAGTTACCAACTCTCTCATATCGAGATGCATTTCTCCCATCTCCCGGAGGCAGAGACCTCGGTCCTTTCGTCACCGAACCTCACAGCAATTCGAAGAAATAGGTCATGCAAAGAAATACAGATCCGCCAAGAATAGTGAATATCGGAAATATCACAAACCGCTTGTGAAAGCATAGCCACTAGGCGCCTCAATATCGCGAGATGTATTTGCACCGCCAACCTGATTCCGGTGTAATGTAGTAATGACACAACATTTCGATACACATATTGTTTCAACTATGTCTTTTATAAAAGTGACTACCTTTTGACTACCTACTTAAGACTAGCAACGCCCATAGACATCCGCATAATTGTGACATTGATGTATTGCCGTCCTTTCTTGAACTTCTTCTTGAAAGGGCGAAAGGAAAGTTATAGTAGAAATGCGACAGTTAAAGATACCGCCTGGCCTATTTTGGCTACATGCAGCATGCCATGGCACTACCTCTTACTAAAATAATGTTCTTTTAAATATCCAGCCCTCGAACCCTTTTCCGGGCAAAACTACTCAAAAGTGATTTTAGGTGCAATGAATGTTGCTGGAAACAAAAAGTTTTCATGTTCAAACAGAAAGTATTAAAAACCGTTTCAGCAAACATTATGTATGTAATGTAGAACACCCGTGAACAACGAATCAAACAACATCAGCAGTAGCGTCACTTTCTAGCGGGGGATAGCTTATGTTTATAGACACTTTAGCGTTTGTGGCATGCTGCGGAATTGGGCCGGCAGGACCAATCAAAAAAATATCAAACTATAATATTATAAAATCGAAAGTTTGTAGGTATGGATGGATGTTTATTACTGTTTTGCATAAAAACTACTGAAAGGATTTTGATGAAATTTGGCAATGCCGTAGTTTATGTGCCCGAATAACCACAAAGCTAAAAAAACAAGAATTTTTTTCGTGGTTTCGTCTGTAATCGATGCGGACGAAGTCGCGAGCAGTATACGAAATATATATCTTCTCAAAAAACGCCTTTTGTTTAAGATAATTGATTGCACTTAATTTTGGATGATATGATCATGCCTCTTTCTCCATCGGTAAGGCAAGAAAACCAAATTTTTGTCAATGATAAGTTATATTTTAACACAAAATGCAAATCAAACTTTGATGCATGATTTGCTACTAATGAGTTTGATTTAATTTGTTTTTTTGTTGAAATTTTTTTTTTTTTAAATTTTTAGTGCGTTTCTGCAATTGGAATAGTGTGGCAGCTTTATAATGGGGTCATTTTAAAGATATCCATTATAAAAATGTATAATCACAATTAGCGACTTTCCTCTAACTTTGCAAAGAAATATGTTCCAACATTAATACCGGGTAATGACACAACGCCGAAAATAAATGTCCGAATGTGATAAGATAATGAGATAACTTTTCGTATACTTATACGAAAAAGACCATGTCTGCATATACAGTTCAAGTTTTTTACTCGATTTCTCCGGGATCCCACGTCCCACCATCAGATTTTGATTTCATGACAATGGGAGCATCTCGAAATTCATCCTTTCGAACAACAACATATTTTTCTTAATTTGTAAATAGTCACAATATTCAAGCTTTGAGGATCTGTAGATCTTTGAGGATCTGTAGTTTCCATCATCACGTTAGTAACATATGATGATGGCAAGCAAACACAAATGTTAGAATACATAATAACGCCGTATAGTGACAACTTCAGTGTCGTGTTTCCTGCGGTTAGTGACCAGCCGGTGGCTCGTTGGGAGAAAGGAGGGCAACGAATTGGCATAGTAATTATGTGGATGTTCATGAACGGCGGTAGCCGTGAAAGGCTCCGATTTCTAATTTGCCCCCTATATATAATATAAAAAAACCATTACAAATTTTACGAAGAAAACACCTATAAATATAAAATGTGAGGAATATATTCCATTTCTCCAAGACCCCATTATCAGAAACCATCATTATTGTGACGATGGGACCATTCCCTATCTATATCCATACAATAAAAAAATCCGTCCACAAATGACTTAATCGCGAAACAGACATACAGGTCTAATTATTGTAAATCTCCTCTTTTTTGAAGTCGCCAAACATAACAATTGACGTCGTGGTTCGATCTTGGGTAAGGAAAATCGTATCTCGAATGGAAAATGCAGGCTAAAGTTACCTTATTATCTAGTGCCTATATTTATTCTATCTGGTGTGAGCGCACGACGTGACGTCAATTCATAGGAAGAAAACTGAGCCTTCGCGCAAGTTGAGAAATTCGCTTGATGTTCGGTTTGTTTCTTTGAAATAATGTATGATTTCAATATACAGTATAACTATCTATGTTAGTCATGGACGATGGAATTAAACAGGGAGCATGTATTTATGTCTCATTATCCATCGTTATCAGCCCTTACCGGTCCACTACGGGACATTGGCCTCTTTCAATGAACGCCAAACGCCAGGACGGAAGATCTCCTCCTCCTACTCACATCGTCCCACCTGGTGAACGGATGATCTACACTTCGTTTTCCTAAACGCGACGTCCACCACTCCAGAGCCTTAGTGACCCATCTGCCATGAGACCTGAGTGTGTGACCAGCCCATTGCCACCTCAGCAAGCTTATTCTTAGCGTGATATGGGAAACTTTAGCTCACTGCCTTGTGACTTCGTTACGAATTCTACCGGCCAAAGAAACACCCAACATAGGATTTTCAATAGCCCGCTGTGCTACCGCAAACTAGCGGACCAGTCCTAAATTAAGAGGCCTTGTTTCGACCCCGTAGGTCATCACGGGGACGATGCATTGGTTGCAGCCTCTTATCTCCAAGCTCTGCGGTAGGGGCGATGTGAGAATGTAATGAAGCTTTCGGAATGCTGCCCAACCCAACTGAATCCTTCTATCGGCTTCCTTCTCGAATTTATATCTACCTAATTGCAATAATTGCCCGAGGTATACGTATTCGTCTACGATTTCGAGAATAGCACCAACGACGTTGGCCGGCCTGGAAAGAACATGTTCGTTGAACATGACCTTTGTCTTGTCTAATGTTCATCCTAAGGCCAATACGTCGGGAGGATTAATTTAGGATGTACAACGTTTCCTGCAAGGTCTCCAACGATTCGGCCGACACAACGATATCGTCGGCGAAACGAAGATGCGAGAGATACACGCCTTTAATGTTTATGCCGCATTCTACCTAGTTTATAGGCTTAGAGACGTACTCCAAAGCATCCCCCTCGGATCAATAGGCTTCGCCTGGGTTCACCCCAGGCTACTAAGCCCCATCGACAAGGCTTGAACTATGGTGGGGTTCCTTGTTTGACCTCCCGGAATCAGAACGGACACAAAAGTAGCGTCATATAATGCTCTCAGTATGTCGACGTATCGCCAATCAACCTAACATCGCTGTATAGCTTCCAGAACGGCCCAGGTTTCGACAGAGTCAAAAGCTTTTTAATAGTCCACAAAGGCAAGGCACAGGGGCTGATGAAAACTAGGAGGGCCGCGGGTTCCATTAGGAAGATACTGGAGTCCCTAGTGAGGACGGAGGATGATGAAGTGAAGCGTCTTACGGCGGTTAACGCTCGCCTGCGAAGGTAGCTTGGCAACCTCAGGGAGGTAGTTCGCGCCTATTGAAGGGAGTATGAGGAAAGAAGGAAGAGGTTAGCTGAGGGCACCGGAGTCCCCAATATGGATGACCTAATGAAGGTGGTTGCCCAGATGGTGGGAAATATTGTGGACGCCCACATCTCAGGCCTAGAAAAGCGGCTCGCTCCTGCCCCACCCTGCCACCGCCTCTGGCTGGTTACAATAAGCCACTGGCTCATGAGGTAAGGGCGGCTATTACAGCCAAGCGGACTGCGCCTGCGCATGAAGAGAATAGTGTAGCGGAGAGGGAACCGAAGGAGTTTCTCCCCCAATCAACGAAGGGGAAAGGAGGCAAGGGGGAAGGGAAAAGGGCAGGGAGAGTGGACCGCGTTCGGTCCCACAACCTCTAGGACTGCGGCCCCAGCAGTTGGTGAAGGCTCGGAAGAGCGTCCCTCACAGGGACTGGGTTGCGCGTGGACGGACGTCGTCCGCCGTAAGACGACGAAGAAGCCGGTGGCACCAGCACCGCCGGCAAAGAGATAAGTAACACCTTCTTCTTCTTTTTCTTCTTCTGCGCCTCCGGCGAAGATGAAGGATGCGGTAAAACCGAAGCTGACGCTCCCCCGCAGAAACGGAGGTGGATTTGGAGAAGCTGAGCATCGGTCCGTTCCGGATACGCCAGTCGGCTACCGAAGCGCGGCTCATTGAATTACCTGGCTCGACGAGCGGTGAAAAGGCCGACATGCTCACCGCTCGTCTGAGGGAGGTCCTAGAGGAGGAGGCAGTAGTCAGCAGGCGGTCCTGCTCAGTGAGAAGAAGGCTGACATAAGGATCTCGGGCCTAAGCGACGCAGTCACCGTGGAACGGCTGGCGACCGCGGTGGCCCTGGAAGGCCTGTAACCCGGGCCAGGTTCTCATGCGGAACCTCCGCTCTGGTCAGTTCGTTTCGGGAATAGCCCATGTTGAGATCCCGGAAACCGCAGCTAAAAAGCTGCTGCAGGGAGATTAGTATTGGGGTGGAACCCGGTTTCGGCGCTCCCCAGGCACGGCTACCGTTGCCTGTACCGTTACCGTGGGACACGTGTCCAGTACGTGCCCTGGTGGTATGATGGGGGTAATGTCCTGTAAGCTCCCCGTCCAGCGCGGAAAAGATCCCTCTCCTTCTCAGAGAGGGAACGATTCGGGGTCGGACGGCCTAAAATGTCTCGCCATCTCAGCGTTCTCCAGGCGAAGTACGAAATGGGCGATTGACGTGGCGATCGTAGCCTAGCCTTACACCGTGCCCTCCAGTCCAAGTTGGGCTGGGGACACCGACGACTCGGTGGCGATCGTGGTGCGGCCTGAAGCCCCCCTCGTAGTCAAAGCAAGGGGCCGCGGGTACGTGGCGGCGGTTCGGGGAGAAGTGGTCTTTGTAGGGGTATACTCCTATCCGAACCGCAGTCTGGAGGCCCTAGAACGGTTTCTCGAAGTTCTAGGGCCACTGGTATGGCAGCTAGCGCCCCTCCAGATGTTCGCGGCCGAAGACCTCAATGCTAAGACCACGGTTTGGAGAAACCCGGTCACGAACCCGAAAGGGAGGGAGGTGGAGAAATGGGCAGTAGCTGCCGGACTGTCCCTCCTCAATATAGGGACGTTCCCCGACATGGTGGACGTCACTTTCGCCACGCCAGCCATCGGACGCAGAGTGGAGGGGTGGAGGGTGGAGACGGAGGTGGAGACACACTCGGATACTGTGGGTTCGCCGGTTAGGGCATATGGCGTTAATTCAGAGATAGGGGGAGGACCTGGCGCGGCAGCCGTACGGTAGAGAGATAACGGTGGACGCGCCGTAGGCGCAAACCCCTCACCCTCCGTATGACGCAGGTGCTCACCCAGGCAAGGTTGCTCCGGTGAGTATCTGTGTAGGACGGCCCGCAGGGAGCCAACGACTTGTTGTCACGATTGTGACGTGGCGGTGGACTCGGCCCAGCACACTCTCGAGATGTGCCCGAGATGGGCGGCGCTGCGTTACGATCTGACATCTGTTATCGGAGGGGACTTGTGAAAATCGAGCATCATTGTCGCGATGCTCGACATTGACAATTCCTACCAGGCAATGGCTTCCTTCTGTGAGACCGTCATGTCCCAGAAGGAAGCCGAGGAGTGGGTGAGAGAGGAGGCTGCAGACGCGGCCTCCCCCCGCCAACGGTGAATGGAGGTACGAAGGAGGCGCTATGTGCAACGCCTTCAGTAGTGCCCCTGTGTTCAGTGTCGGGCCGGGATGGGAACCCGGTCCACAACATCGACAAGTCACGGCATCGTAGGGACTGGTCTGGTCATAGAGTAGCCGGACAGTCCCCGATGAGGTGAAGTCTTGCCTTTTCGCCGGGACCAGCCTGTCGCTGGAGGGGTCCTGTTGCCTGCAGATCCGGGACCCTCCAATAATAGCGACTGAAGGCTCCCGTAGGGGTTTAGTTGGTATTGCTACCCAATTGCCGAGTCCAACGTAGGTCTGGGAGTCTACCCGGGCTCCCAAGTATCATGCGTAAATGCGTTCCCCTTCGTCACCAAAAAAAAAAAAGGTTTGCCTCCTGCCCTAAGATGCTCGAGTGTAATTCCGTCCTTCCTCGGAGACTTTCTTCCTTTAAGCTGCACAAGAGCCAGACTAATCTCACTCAAGCTGACATTAGGAAGATCGTTTGTCAATATTTCGTATCAGGCTTGCACGCGGATCATAGGTCAGGGTGTCGGGATGAGGAGCGTGCGTCGTATACAACTTGCTATAGAAAGCTTCGATCTCAGATAAAATACCAGGCTTAGAAGAGGCGGCAGCCCCAGAATCAGTCAGATGACTTCTTCCAAGCTTCTCCCTCTATTCAGGCTCCATCGGCTCCAACTCAATAGGCAATAGCGATATGCTCGGTGTGTTCCTCTGAGGTAAAATCCGAAAGGAATAAATTCACATGAGGACCAAAGTAACCAACATGGCTCTGAAGTTCTATTAAGCTGAAGTGGCAATGGGCTGGCCATCTAGCCAACAACCGTTAGTGTACACGGCTTTTAGAGCGAAGACCGCGTCTAGGGGCATTTCCAACGTTTGGCGTATCTTCCTGTAATAGGTGAAGAGACGACGTCTGCCGGGTGATGGGATGCAAGTGGATGAAGAGAGATCTGACGTGTCCGGTTAGTGGCACACCTTGGGCGGATAAAAACTTATATCCAGAAGTGGACTAACGTGGGCTGAAGAGACGGAGAGTGAAAATATATTATTTACTTAAATACGTGTAATGACTATATAAATGCAAATAAATGTTATAAGTCTTTAAGTAACTGGTAAACAAATAAGTCACAAAGGGCTACAATGAGACTTTACTATTGCCGGTGGCACATTGGAGGGGAAGACAAAAGGAAGACATCGCTTTCGCATGGAAACATTAATACGGACGTGTATGAGCACCGGTAGTTGTTAAAAAAGCCTTGCTCACTATACTATAAAAAAGGAAATTAGTGGATGTATAAGACGTAAAACTAATATAAGTTTTTTCCTCTTTTACGTTCTTGTGAGGTTTTAGTGAGAGGCTTCAATATGGATAGACGTTAATTGATACGTGAGAATGGCAACACCTGGCCAATATGAGAAAGGGCTGAATAATCACAAGCAACAGACGAAATGTGATAGTATTTGGGATGTCTACGTGTGTGTGTGTTATTTTTTTAGGCTAATTTTACTATCACACTGTAACATTCTAAGAATATCTAATATTGAAATGGCTATACTGTTCATATGCCATCATATTTAGCGCGGCTGGCGAGTTTTTTTAGTATAGGGAGATAAACGAGAAATTAGAGGCTTTTCACAACTACCAATGCCATTGAACTACCGCGTAATGCCGATGTATTGTACTCCATTCCTCTTCCCCTCCAATAGGCCACCGGCTACTGAAAAAAAAACACAAAACGCGACGCCGAAAGAGGCAGGTCGCTGGTCCTACCGGCCTACTTACGCTGCATAGCAGCATGGCACCCTTTACTCAATCTAAGAGTACGGTTTGGTCAACCCCCTTGGCATAGATAAAATCAACCAAAGTCTGTAAAACATACAACGTCATTGTACAACCCTCGGTTGTACGGATGTCAATTTGCTTCGATTGATACTTACTGTTGGTTGGTTACTGCTCGTCTGCACTGTATGCTCGCTAGAAATAACCTAACATTACATCGGAAAAACATAAAATCGACTGCACTTACGCCATCAAGACGAATCTAATGGCATCTGATACGTTCCAAACCAACTAGCCGTTCATGCTGCAGAATAGGACATATCAAACTACATACATACGTACGCTAGAAAACAGTACCCTCATTTTGAAGCAGTTGGTTTATATAGTGTGAATAAATTGGTACCCCAACAGCCTGCTGACTTCTTGGAACAAATAGTCTCAGAACACTAATAAAACTCTTCGATCACAATAAACGGTACACTGTAAAGTGCGGCGAGATAATCGGGAGCCAAGTTTGTGAAGTTCCCAGTAGCTGCAACTGTTGGAATGCAAGATGAGCGAAGTTGATTAACATTGCAGCGTGTTACCTATCGAACTGTTTAACTTCGTGCTCTCAAAGTTGATTATTTTTCGAGTTTGCTCATTTAGGATACGATGGTAAAACGACTGATGAAATCAGTTGTAACACCAGCGTAACACTTTAACGCGCTTACATATTTTGCGCAGCTTTCACTTCAGAAGTATTAAATTGTATCTTTAGGAGTAAATTCTAGTCGCGAGGAGCACACAGTTCTTTAAATCACTGATGCATCTCACATTACACTCAGTTACATCTGCCTCGCTAACGTAGCAATGCTACGGTAACGTAGCAGTGTGAACTTTTGTTGATTGTGAACATTCATAATCTGTTTATTTTTTATCTCCTCATATTTTCTTTTTTGTTATACTTTATCCGGTTCTTATACGTTTTCTTGCAAATGCGATTTAGATTGAATAAAACAAAATTTTATATGCGTATATTTTAATTACACTTTCTTTTTGTTTCTGTTTGCGACGGTAAGATGTCATAAGAAGAATTTATTATATTGAAAGTTAAAAGGATATAGGACAACATAAGTGACAAAAACCAAATTGTTCAGGTTCAGAGCAGTCTAAAGTTTGAAATTTTTGTAAAATGGACATCACTTTTGTATTTACTGTCCTATCGTAAAAACAGAAATAGCTCTAGAATGGAAAAAAAGTTATAGCGTTAATTGTTGATTTTAGGTACGCGATTCAACGTTAACGTGTTACAGGGTAAGGGAGTGTAGCAATTATATTTTTGCTTCTTTGACTATCAGAAAAAGGTGCGCTGTGAGTTGGATTTAATTAATATGAAGATCATACACATATATACTGAGTATCCCAAAAACAACGTCTAAGTTGGTCAAAATGCCTTAACCGAGGATAATAATAAGCAGGAATAATATTTAGCAGGAATATTATTATATGAACCCAGCTATGCTTGAACTCATTATAACTAAGATCAAGCGTATTTAATTAATCCTTAGTCTAAATAAATTTGTCTACATCCTAGTGAGATATATGTTTTAAGTCCTATGCTTTGTTTCAATAGAAATATTACTTTAAATTACTTTCTAATTCATGTAACCGTAACTGCACAATACGCAGTCTAATATTAAATAACGCCACTCATTTGACACTTGCCAAAAAGTGCGAAAGACTATATACAGCATGAGAAAATGTTCATAAGAGCAAATCATTCGCACGATTTCTCCATTTATATTAGATAAAATAAAATAAAGAAAACTCCGAGCATAAATGAGCATATGCGTTGAATATGTCAAAGAGATATTAAAATTGTATCCGTTGAAGCGTTCGTTTTGTGCCAGATGAAATATCTGTAATGCCGCCTTGGGAATCTTTAAGTGAAATATTTAAAGCAGATGACAATATTTCAGTGAGAATAGCCTTACTTTAAAGTGAACACCATCATAAATTACGTCTAAGTGCAATAACGCACGGGGACATTGGTACGTTTTGAATATAAAAATGTCTATTATAATATTTTGAAAAATACGCTTCTGTATGTAATATCTATGCATATAATATCGATTGTAATAATAAAGACATTTAATGCATACTTAAAGTTTAGCTTTACTCTAAGATTAGCATTTTACTTGCGTAACTTTGAAGATATTGGAATAAAAAGTTGTAATATTATATAACTACTTTGTCTATTCTCATACCCACGGAATATATACACTTAATGATAATCAGTCTAGCTGTTTCGAAAGAGTAAGAACAAATACCGCGACATTCTTCTTCTTTACATTAAAAAAATTTTAAACCTGACATTAAGATTTCCTAAAAAATACCGGATACATATCATAGTTAGTAAGCTTAGTATTTAATGTTAAACACTAGATATTGACCAAGATTTTAATATTGTGAGTGGATCGAAGCATACAGACAAACATACAGCAGCAGGAAGAGGTATTATGCATACTGCATGACACTAAATCCTCTTATGCAGCGGAATTAGGCCACGACCGGGGAAGTACCTCTTGCTCACATAATACCGCCGTAAAGAGACATCTGCAATGTTGCGTTTCGCGCGGTTTGTAAGTAGCCGGTGACTCTTGGTCGGAGGGGGAAAGGAGGGCACGCATCGGCATTATAACTATGTGGATGTTCACGGGCGTCGGTAGTCGTAAGAAGGCTCCGATTCCTCGTTTGCCTCCTATTCTATAAAAAGAAGTCAACCTATATTCAATGTACCTAATACATGGAGAGTAAACAGACATATACTGCTGAAAAAGTAGTATTATGACATTGGATAAAAAATAATAAGGGAATGTAACAATATTCCCATGTTATAGGATTTTGTTTACATATAAATATTGCATGAAGATTTATTATGTTAACTAAAAAATTAACCGGAATACACTCATTCCGGTAAATTTTTCACCCTATAGACACTTCTGAGCTTATTGAATGTAACCCAACCCTATAGACTTCCGTATATTTGTATGAAGACATATTGCTCTTCCTCTTCCAATCGAATAGGCCACCGGATACTCACGGACTGCACGACACTCTACAGTGGAATCATGTGGGTGAGACGTACCTCCACGGCCGGGGAGGCCCATTTTAGCTACAATGCATGCTTGCATTGAAGCTGAATCTTTCTTACGTAAAGAACGCCACTTAGTTAAAGATTTGATTTTTGATAGGCGATCATATTGCTTAACTGGGTCAGTCCAGAGTGCCAGGTCAGTAGCCAGTTAGCCTGTAGCCAAGTACTTAGAAAGTTGAGTAAAATAAACTAAAGAAATGTGTATCTCTATTTATGTTTATTACATTAAGGGACAAAATACACTGTAAAGGGAAGGGCTCTTGTGCACAAATTGCGGATTAAGCTGGGAGGGAACCTGACCCCATAAAAAATTCATGTTACTGTGGCTTGTTCTATGGTGTGGAACCAGTCATTGAAACACAATAACTTATAATGCGAAACAAAGAAACAAAAATAATAGTAACTGGGTAAACATTTGACCATAATTGTACACATGAACGGTATAATTATTTGTTGGAGTAATAACGTCTAATAACGTCTAATAACGTCTAATAACGTCTAATAACGCTGAAGTATGTGCACTGTAACATTGTAACTCGCAACGTACTAGAATTACTGCAGCATACATTGCTGGTTCATCGGCATCATCTCTTATCCATCCAGTTAGGCCGTCTATTTTTATAAAGTAATGTTATCTCGCTAACCTATATTTGTTGACTTATTACACCTCATGACTAGCCTGTCCATAGCCTACACCTACGGTAAGTAGCGAAAGGACTTGTGGTGGTGTGGTGTGGTTATAGAAATAGATATAATACATGATCTAGACACGCGACCACTGGCGAAACAGCCGGGCTAACCGACACGTTACCAACTGAGCTGGCTCAGTCGGCCGTCTAAATTTACCAGTATAAACTCTGTAAAGATTTTTCTGACTGATTACCTCAGTGACGCAGCATTCTATGCCAGTGGTCACACTTTCACATACCACACATGAATGAAGAATCTTTCTAACTATGTAGTTTATATAATTCCCAAAATCTGTCTGTCTGTATGGGATCGAATTTCCGAAAACCTACAGAACGGTTTTTCATAAGAAAAAGGGATGTTTTAGTGTATTATTTGTTGAGGTAGCCATGCGGTCAGTGTTAGTCACGGGAGAAGCCGGGGTGGGATGCTAGTTCCTATTTAAAATAAATTCTTAAGTGAACTTTTTGTGTAACTGTGCACATACATTATTATTAATGATATTACAGCTAGATCCAGAAATAAATAGACTCGATAGCGTTACGCGAATACATAGTCTAATCTACGTTTGTTGTTGTGTTATCTATTAATATCATATCTATCTAATACTGTAAAAGAAACTGGACAAGAGCAAGAAGGACTTGGCCGTGAGAGTTTATGTTGTTATGTAACCCTTCATGAGGCTAACAAAAAAAACCATATCTCTTAAACTAACCTATTGTGTTTGTTCAAACCAATTTTCGTTTTAAGTTTTTATTGAATTTTATAATCCCAGTTTTTTATACAATTTCCCTCTCGGTAGTTCAAAAATTAGAGGGGACGACGACACACTTTATACCAAATCAGAATATCCCACAATGTAATGGCAAAATTAAAAAAAAATATCTTGGAAATTTCAATATCATTTAGAGAGACCTATGCAATGATGACGAAGAAAAATCATCCCACAGGTACATGTATTTAATTACCTATAATTTTGCTTTTACCACGTCCTTTTGTAGCGGCACATAAAATATTCGTATCCTTTGTAGTTTCAAAGATACATAACCTATAATCTCTGAGTAAAACGTCTGTGACATACAGATGACGGAATTTTCCGTTTTTTGCTATTTGGCTACGGAACCCTAAGAGGCTACTAATAAAAAATGCAAAGTGCAATAACTAATTAAAATATTTCCAACTTTAATACTTATATTGTCCAGTCTAAAATATTCTATTCTTTGGTAGAAATAAATAGGACAATGAATTTGAAACCTAAAACTGATAAAATTTCCTTTAAAGTTTGTTCGTTCTAGAATCGATGGGCAAAATGGAAATGTCAAATCGACAAGCTTGTAATTGTCACCGCAACGCTTCCATTGAACTGAATTCAATTGGGACAGCTTTGACGCTTACCTTTACTTAACCGAGGGCGGCCCAACAAATGTTCTCTATGGCGCACCAATACGGACCTGTTTTGAAGTTAAATTAGCAAAGTTTGACAGCAGCTTCGGGTTAGACTCCCTAAACTACGCTTGTAATAATTCTGCATAGCACTGCAAGACAATGTTCCGATACCAGTCGAAGTTGGCATTTCATTGTATAATGTATCGTCAACTGTTAAAGGCGATAACAAGTTTGCAGCCTTCTGTTCATTAAACACCTCATATATATGATATGTACCTTCGACGGATGGATTTTGAGAAAATTTACAATTTTTGTTTTGAATTGAGTTTGTAATTGAGAATGTTTGCTTTGCCAAAAAAAGGATTGCTTCTATAGCAAGGGTAGAAACGAGTAGTACATACATTCAAAACATTACTTCACACAGATTTTGCGTAAGCGAGAACTACTTCAGTGGTGGTGTTTGCCGATTCTAGAGTAGATATGTTATACTTCTGCTTAAGCTGTAATGGTGGCAAGTACACAATTTTTTTATAGTATAATAAATTTGGGCTGTATCATGTGAGGCAGAAGCTTTTGGTCTTGTCAAAAGAGGACGACGAAAAGGCATGCTCGGTTGTGCCAGTCCTATGCAGCACAATAAGAGGTAGTACAAAATTAATTCATACCACTATAGTTGAACTGCTTAAAGAATAGATTGAATAAACTAGATATTCTCAAACTATTTGACACACTCTAATCAGCTTTAGAGCTGCTAGTGTTATTTCCAGAATGATAATAATTAACTCCTCTTATAAGATTGGATAATTTTTGAAAATAATTTTTTGTAGTTACAATCTTCAAGTCTTCAATAATAAGTCATAATCTTTTGCAGTCTTAGAAATTGCCTAGGGAATGTCTTTCTCCGTCATTGAAGCTCGTCTCAGGTGTTCCTTTGACCAGCGGCGATTGTTCCTACTGTGTAATGAAATAGTTCTCCCTGGGCACTCCTACATCCTACTACAAATTGAATCCAGGGATTATCTCCTCCCCGGCACGTTTTACACTTTTCACATAAATTCAATACATTGTGATATTCAATAGAATCATTGATAGCGTTTGTATTCTTTCATATCCTAGTAGCTTTCAACTGTTTCATATAACACATACTATTTCGAATTAAAATGTCCTACCTATTGCCTTTATTAATTTAATACATTAATTATTTACACTTCAATAACATAATAAGTTATTAAGATTATTTTAAATTGAAAAATTCAATCAAAACGTTTTTGTAGTTAAAAAAACTATAAAAATTCATATTTATGAAGTTGGAATATTATAATAATAGTTAGAATAGTTGGAACATCAGAATCTTTAACGTAAATTCCTCATCATTATCATCGTACGATAAAGCGTATATCAGCCCACTTCTAGACATTGGCCTCTCTTAATGCACGTAGACGATTCTCTATTTCTCGTGTCGAAAGTCGTGTTCAACAAATATTGTCCACTGCACGAGTCCTACGTCCTGGTCGATGGTCGATCAACACTTTATCTTTCAAAAAGCAACATCTTCTCCGTAAAGATAAATGTCTTTCACAGCTTAACATAAACATAACAATACGTTAACAATATTATAAGCAAAACATCCGTGGGTAATCAGGTCATGAGTACTGATGGATGGTTTGCGATTCCCAACAAATTGTTATATGATCGTCACGTGGAGAGCACGTGCGTATATTCATGATTAGGTTTATGATTTTTAAACCTATATCTGATCACTGGCAGGCTTTTATATGTCCTATCTTTCTCTCTGCTGCTCTGAGATCGTCTCACTGCTTGGTATCCTATCGATCAAGAAGAGTTCCCCTACCTGGCATCCACCGTAGTACCATGATTGATGATTAAATCAAGCTTTGTGTTCTTCTGATAATGTTTCTTTTTTGGTTATCTCTTATTTTAATTTATGTATGTCATACCAGAGTTTTATCACATTCGTAAGAGCATCGTAATTCGTAATCTTAAAATCAAATACAACAATTGTGATACACAATGTACATACAATTAATATATCTTTTTCATCTTAGTATAATTCTTCAAAGTAAAAGCTATGAGGAAGGCAAGGATATTGGGAAAGTTCAAAGTTAGAAAACAGGTATATTCCATTCAGGTGAATATCCAAAGAACAAAGTCACTTAAATCACAAATTATGTAACCAAACTTCTCTATTTATGAGACGATGGGTCCTGTCCCGAACATTAATTTCGGAGTCTCTAGAATACTGACAGGCTTATAAGATTAGAATAATTCTCTCGTTCCAAGATCTCCCCGCGAACGCAACCAGCAGTTTAATTAAAACTAACAGTTGTCTCACACAGTCTTATCCGGCAATTTGCGACGTATTACAGGCCGAACTTCGTCCACAAATTATATCAACTCCATTTAACAAAGCGGTTATGTTAATACAATCTCTAGAATTTTGTAAAATAATGCTTTTTGTTGTAGGCGTGCGCGAGATGAGGTCGTTAAGGTAAATTATAGTATTTAAATTATGGCTATGCACGGAAACAGAGTAAAAAACTCTAAGAGCCATTGATTTATAAAAATAATGTTTAAGAGCGATAAGTGCGTCGATTTGTCTTGGTGGTATTGCTTCGCTTTATGGTCATCGGCCCCTATACTAGAAAATACAGCCGTTAGGATGGTCGTGGTTTAGTTTGAGTGAACGCTAAGATCGACATCCAACATATTCGATGGTTAAGCAACACCACGTCTGCCCGAGCGTGGAGTCACTCGTGTATTCGTTGTATTTGTTGTTTGTTATTCATCATCATCATTATCGGTCCACTGCTGGACGTGGGCCTCTTTCAATGAACGTCAAGACGACCGATCTCCTGCTACTCGCGTCCATCCCGGACCGGTTGCTGCACGGACATCGTCTTCCCACCTGGTGGTCCATCATCGGTGGTCGACCATCATTTCGTTTTCAGAAACGCGGCCTCCACTCCAGTACCTTACTGCCTCATTTGCCATCTCATCTTCTGAACGCGTGACCATCCTGTCGCCACTCCAGCGTTACACACTTTGGTTCTCTGCCTTATGATACCGTTATGAATTCTATCGGACAAAGAAACAGCCAACATAGCTTGTTATTACTTCATACAAAAACTCCTAAACGTATTGTGATGAAATTTGGATGAGTATTATATCTCCCTGCCTACCCCATAAGGGAACTGAGATGTGTCGTCATTGTTGTTTATAGTTTATAATCCGGAATATCTTCTAAAACTTTTGATATAGAAAATAATATTTGGGGTTTGAGATAATGCGAATGAAACCGCGAGGCTAAGCTACTATTAAACAGTTTGTCAGAACACTTTAGAAATATACTAGGATCTGTCATTGGTTCACATTCATATACTCTGTATTTAGTGCTCACCATGGTTCAAGCCTTGTCGTGTTGGTTTGGCTTAGTAGCCTGGAGTGAACCCACGCGAAGCCAATTGAACCGAGGGGGATCTTTGCACCTCTTCTTATAAGAAGAGGTGGCTTAAAGATCAGGAGGAGGAATCGCTCTCGGTACCCCTATTATAAGAAGAGGGGACCTAAGGAAATAGGAGGTGGCGCTTTTGCGCACTGGGCAAGGTGCGAGGATGGGAACCTCACCCCATTGCACTGTCGCAAAGTCGGTGGGGTTGTCTTGTAGTGCGGGGCAACCCCATCTGTGGAGGTGGACTTGGTCCCTTAGGCTGAATAGCCGTCGAGGTGCCCTGAAGATCTGTTGTTCCGGAGCACATCACCAAGGGCGGCACTGATGGCACTCGCGGTGGTTTATGAGGGTATTCGGCCCTATCTTGTGCCACGAGTCCCACACACCACTGGACCCCACCCAGAGCTGGTGAAGGCACGTAAATGCGTTTATCTGCGTCAAAAAAAAAACTTTGTATTTAGTGGAGCAAGCACTCATAGATCTGGTTCACTAAATATCTGTATTGTTTGATTTTAAGCGAATAGGAATTGTTCGCGCTCAAATAGCGTGGCTTTTACCGACCACAGTCTAATGGATAGAAAAAAGATAGTGTAAGTTACGTATTTTTTATAGTAATTTTTTTTATTGAATATGGGGGCAAACGGAGCCTTTACGACTACCGACGCCCATGAACATCAGCATAATTACTATTCCGATGCGTCGCCCTACTTAATGAAACCACACCCCTAATGGGCCACCGGCTACTCACTGAACTGAACTTCCGTTGGCCAAGAAGCAATCCCCTTTGCCCTTTGACAACTACCAACACCCATAGACATCCGCATTATTGCCATAAATACGTTGCCCTCCTTTTATGCTTCTCTGCAATGAGCTACCGGCTATTCACACCCCTCACGGAACGTGCCAACATAGGATGGGCATTTCCATAAATAGCTCTGATCTTGTTTGTCCTCCTATTCAGTAATACCCCCTATTTAGTGAGAAGTAGTGCGGCATTGCTCGAATTGAGTGAGTATGATCTGGAGGTGGCGGGAATTGTCATAAAAATTTTCTAATGGCAGTCGTGATACTATGCCATCATCGGCCATAGCACGTCCATTGCAGGACATTCGACACAGCTGCACAATAGCTGTGCTATTGGTCTGTAGACATGGGCCTCCCGCAGAGGGCACCACAATTTTTTAAGCCATAGATAAAATTAATTATTATGGATGATACATAGAATATTACGTATTACATAACTCACAATAGTATCTCAAAACATTTATAAGATAAGGTTTTATTGTGGAAAAAAGCGATTGGTCGATAGAAAAACGTCTATACCGTCGGAGGAAAAACTGCTCTTGAACCTACCTGAAGCAGACTAAGGGGTTAATAGCCACCGGACTGCTTTGATTGCTTTTTGTTATAAAAGGATCAAGGTAGTGTACTGATATCAATAGGATAGTGACCCTCTATTTTAGCTCGAGTAAATGAATCCTTTATAGTAAAAATAGCTGAACCGTGGCGGCGACGGCGCGGCGCTTAGCGCAGACTAGAGGATGAATTACCAAACTCCAAGCTTTTGTTTAGAACCATAAACAATGATCAGTCCTAAAACACATTGTAATATATTTAATGATTTTTTATTGCCTTTTTCAACACGACATTGTTAATTAATTTAACAACCACATAGGTAACAACAAGTAGGTATGGAATAGATAGAAAACATATTTTAGTTTTTCATTAAATGACAGTTATTTGTATACATAATTTTTTGTTATTTCATCAGCGACCCAACCTGACTTAGCAGACCAAAAGTACTAATTTTACATTTAGACTAAGACTGACATATTTTTTTTAGATACAATAGGTCAATGGGTCTCATTGCTTGACCGGTTTGGTATGACTAGTGCAAGCCGGGAAGATTTTAAAATTATCTTGCAAAAGTTACATGAATAATTAAGGATACACAAATGTATAACAGTACAAAAATAGTAGAGACGGTCTAAATCTATGGATTGGAGAAAAAAAATAAACGTATGGTACTCGGATGAGCCGTGATATCAACTGTGGTTGGGGTAACAAAATGTCCGCAGGGCATATCACGGACCTACTCAGGAACGGTATTGAAAAGAATTGCCTACTACTAGAATGCGGACGGGTTCGTCAGAGCCACCAGGCATCCTAAGGGTTAAGAAAACCATATTAAAGTATGTTGCGTAGTTTAAATGTTACATGCGTACAAACAGCGACAGGCGAATTTGTTTTACACTAATTGGGTAATGAGTATATATAGTTCATTGAATGTATTTTCACTTCTTGGTGGAAACTGATGTCAACATTTGATCAAATAAACAAACTGTATATACTATTTCTACAATAATTTAACTAAATTTACACTTACTTAGGGTGATAATTTTCGGTCGGGGAATAATTTTCTAATACCTAAACCTATTTATAATACCTATACATAATATTTGGGTAAAATATAAATATCTAAATGAGAATAATTAAATCTTGGCCTCGAAGCATGATGGCCGTATTCTGAAAATATTTAATTTTCGAGCACAATATTTTTAATTCATCTAATAGTATAATAGTCCATGTACTCGGAAGATCCATATGCCACTAAGCGGTCGTAGCTCGGGACTGATCCTCCGCAATCTGTCCTGAACAATAAGTCGCTAGCTAACAAAAGCCGGTCATTTGAACAAGTCGGAAACTTTTGTAAGTTTAGCTCTTTCTCTGCGGGCTCTTGGCAGCAGCCGCGAAATTCACAATGGAGGATATAATCGTTAGGGTTGGCGATAGCAAAAGCTATACAAGGCCAACTACGCACTTTATGACGCATCGCTAGGGTTTTTATTAGACATAGATTCTTATAGTGCTTCGTTGGTAAAATACATTTACAGCTTACTAAATGAATTTCGGAGTATGGGCGAATATTTAAAATACCGATGTCATTTTTAATGTCATGTTTATTTTTGTTTATATATTTCATGAGCGAACAAAGATCAAGTGCAAACATCTCAAACATGTTAAATACGGATAAAAGGCTCCCGAGAGTGATGGGTGAAGCGACATAACGAAGGAACACTATCCCGATTCGCTTCCGGCGTCCGTCGCGCGGAAACGACTTCCGGTAAGGCGCCAGTCCCTCTCTTACAATCACTTAGTAGCTGTGAATATGTACTTACGTACTACTTAATGTGCGAGGTTAAAATCGCTTCCAGTTCGCACTTAAAGGCAATCTATAATCATAATTATTTTCTTCCTAGTCTTTATTCTTCCTAGTGACGAGCACGTCATGGAGGGATGATGTGTTTAGCTCCTGGGTTGAACTAGAAAGTTTATGTGAAGGTTCTGATTTTTAAATAACAGCCCGGAATCACCATGTTGGCGGCGTTACGACTCAATACGGATTGAATTTTGCACGTGTTTTGCATCTGAGCAATTCTGGGCGTGTTTGTATGTGCCTCTTCTCCAGTACAGGATTGCAGCTATGCTGCTGCAGTTGTCTTCTCCTAGTAACCACAGCCAATGAAAATTACATTTGTTCAATTGGTTTCTAGCAATTAAAAAAATGTGAACCTTTTTTAAATGAAATCTTTTATGTTCAATAGTTTCTTGTAATGTAGTAGACGAGATATTGGAGAATTTTGACCATTATCGACGCTTATATACATCCGTATATTTGTTATACTTCAGTGCCCTCTTGTTCGTCTTCCTTCCGATGGGCCATACATTAGTTCAGTTAAGAGTTATTTCTCGATAATAATTTAATTTAATTTCTTCTTAAGAATGCTGTCTGTCTGTGAACTGAATTTATTATCGGGAAAGCCGAGATGCATCGCTAGGTAATACACAAGATTCTTATTGGTTCACGCGTTAAATACGTCAATGCACATGCATATTTGTGCTAGTCTATGCTCATCGGTAGTCATTTATCATCGGCTTGTATGATGAAAACATATAAAAGTAACAATATATCACTCGGAGCACATATTCAAACTCAAATGTTCCTGTATTCAATCAATTTTATTCCCATACATTGGTTGTGTTCTTAATTTCCGTTTTAGCATTGTTTTTAGGGGGACTTTGAATACAAGGCGAACGCCAACATGACCATATGTAATTTCCTTTTATAGGCAGTTTAATTTGTTTATTCGGGATCGATTCCCTTATGAAAGGGTGATATCGCGGCCTTCACTTTTTATACTTTCACGTTCACGTTCACTTTTTATAAGTTTTCATTAATTCTTTTATCGCTGCGAAACGTGCTAGTCCTAGTGTATGAGTTTAATTACAACATACTGTGTCTGTCTCTGCAGGTCTTCGGCGTAGCTAAACCACATCTAAGCATATTTTTTTTAATATTAAAGTGTGATCTAAGATCCGATGGATATCACATGACACTGTGCTAGATGATAGGGGAAAACGTAGCACTACTTCAGTGGCGTAGCAGTCAGCTTCAACGTCGTCGTAGCAAAGCTACGGTATGCAGCATCTTAAAAAATTCATACAACTTAATTGCGATTAAAAAGGAATCTGACAAGGTGTATTTTTTGTGCATTCGAAACGGAGAAAAACTTTAATTTGAATTTGTTAAAAACTTAGTAGACGTGGTCACAACAATACAATTACTTAAAATGAGACCTACTTTAACAATAATTGCTTATCAGCAATATAAGCAGGATAACTTAATATGTGCTAAGTTTACCCAAATTTACGATAGTCTAGACTAAGTAACATAAAGTGTATACACATATTTTTTAAAAATAATAATGGTATATTAGCTGGTCCAGGATGGATGCGAGTAGCAGGTGATCGGCCATCTTGGCGTTCATTGAAATTGGCCTATGTCCAGCAGTGGTCTGATTAGGTCTGATAATGATGATGATGGTAATATGGAAACAGTAGTACTGAAAAAAAATTAAGAAAAATAATTGTCTGTTTGTATTAGTGTCTGTTTGGAGACGCTGATCTCTTCTGCGGACAGATTTGACCAAATGTTTTGAAAACTGGAACATTTGATGCCTCCTTGCAAAGAAGTTTTCTAATTTTCTTTCCCAACTCGTAGAGGTAAGCGAACGAAGTCGCGTCCACCACCTCGTCATTGAATAAAAATCAAATGCATACATTAAAATTGATGAGCAAGGATATAACATTTAAAGTCAGACATATTTTCACATCCCTAATAGCATACGTAAGGGATGGTATCACAACTATTTACAGGATTTCCCTGCGGGGAGTCAAGGTGTGTACCATAAGTGTACTATTTAGGCGAAACTTTGCCAAAATCACTTAAATTAAAAAATGTTATGCGTCATATTCTAAATATTATTTTTCTACGTAAAGTTACCTACACTCCTTTAGAGTACTTATTATGACGCTGCCTTTTTAGGCTTCTGTATCTCAAAAATGAAACGAAATGCTGGGATACTGTCGTACATTTGTCTGTCCTTGTAGACACACAGTGCCGCGATGCTCTACTAGTGTTGTTTTATATGCTAAGAAATGTAAGTGTGCAAGTTGTTTCCATTTCCTGTAGGACACTTCAGCCAAATATCAGGATTTTTCCTCCATCAGGACCATTTTATTGGGAATACGTTAAAAGATCAACCATTTTTTATATACAATAGGGGGCAAACGAGCAATCGGAACCTTTTTTACGACTACCGACGCCCATGAACATCCACATAATTACTATGCCGATGTGTTGCCTTCCTTTGCCCCTCCTGCCCCCCCCCCCATGGGCCGTCTAAAAATTCATGTCAAATACTGGCGTTTGCGAGCTCCTGAATTTCAGAAAAGAAAGTAATAAAAACATTGTAAGGCAGTATGAAATTTTAGTACGAACTTAAGGAGTAGATCCGAAATTAAATTGATATAATTTAAAGAACAATTACCAACATAAATATAATAACGTATAGTATGAAAAGTGATTCGAAATGTGTGTATGTGTCCGCAAATATAAGTTTTTCAAGTTACACATGGCTTAATAGTCGTATCTCACGTGGGTATGGAGCTCTCCGTGGTGAGTTCGATTCAGACTTGGTTGGCTATTTTTGTTATCTTCCAATTTGATATGTATTTATGATGTTACATGGGTTCGTCATATTGGTTACCTTTTCACGACCAAAATGCTGATCGGGTCTTAATGAAATTTGACAGGGAAATAGATTGTGTGCGGGGGAAACTTGACCTGTCCCTATAGTAAAATACACTTCTATCGGCCTCCTACTGAAGCTTGGGGTTTTATACAAAATATGATTTGATATTTCTGGGTTATAGATTTTTGAAACAAAATAAATCTTTTGACATTATAAGAAACACAATGGCAAACATTAATGAAAAACAGGTCCTATTTAAACAAATTATGAACTCAATATTAAATAGGAGTTTGACCGTTCACCAGATGGGAAGATGATCTCCGTGCATTAGCCGGTCCGAGATGGATGCGAGTAGCAGGAGATCGGTCGTCTTGGCGTTCGTTTAGAGAGGCCTATGTCCAGCAGTTGACCGATAAGGGCTGATAATGATGAATTATGAATGAAACCACTGTTGAAGCACTTACACAATTAGTCCTAGGTTTTATCAATGCAATATTGTTTTTCTTTGTTACTGATGTATATGATGATACAGTTTTACGAGGGGTGACGGGATGATTGACGACAAAGAAGAGCTTTAATAATCTATTTAAAACAATTTTATTTTTCAACGTTGTTTCCATCTACCTCGATGCATTTAGTTCAGCGCTTCTTCAATACCGTTAAACCAGTTGCATAAAAGTTTTTCTCTAACCCCTTAAAATACTCGTCCACGGTGACAATGACCTCATCATTTGATGAAAATCTTCGGCCACCTAACACACACGGTTTTCTTCGGCGAAGATTTTCCGCCCTAAGTCCACTGCTTAGATTGTTCTTTTGTTTATAATGATGTTGATATATTATGATGTTGTAATGATGTTTCACCTACTGACACATAACGCCGCAGATACTCGTTAGTATCAAGCTTAAACAGCGCCGACTACTCCGACGAATTTCGTTTCTTTCCATTGTTGCGAAAATTTACGGCAGAGAAAGTTCACACAAATTTTTGATACAATTCAAATTTGGCGTCATAGTGTCGAAAATTTTGTTTGCCTATCTTTTTTAAGTTCGCACTTTATCAAGCAGCCTGGTACCTCTATTTAAATAATATTATGATAAACTCAAGACTGAATAACTGATAAAGATAAAAATAAACATTGAATTGGTAACGATAAAACACATCTATATTATAATCGCAAAATATTTCTTTGTATCATTAGAATGAATACTTCATTATTTATTTATTTATTAGAAAAGGCAATTATATTAGTATACAGTATATAGTGCTTAACTATGTATTTGAAAAGACATATATTAATAAATAATGAATTGTTTGTATAACTAGAGAAAAATAATTTATGAAGACACATATTAAAATAAAGTTTATATTACTTAATATATATATACAAACTACCGAGATTTTTTAGCAGTCTGCCAAGGATTTTTTGGGTAATATATTATCATGTCACCCATTGTATTAACGACATGGAGTGATTGACGATTTTTAATAAAACGGCACTCTCATAAACATGGCTGATTTTCACATTTTTTACCGCCCTTCCCTGTATTTCACGACAACCCACGCCTCGCTAATATTTAATCAGCGCATTGAAAATAATTGGCGGTCAATGTTGTTTTAAATATAAACAGATTTATGCGAACATTTATTATTTATGTCAATCTTAGTTATGATTGTAACGGCTTTTTAGGGTTCCGTACCTAAAAAATAGAAGATCACGTAAGCTGTAAGTGATATTTTATTATATATGTTTTTATATGATTTCATGTATTCATTTATGAGCGTCAAAATAATAATATAAAGGGCATCTTTTGATGTATTTACTCATTAGTTTAGGTTTGCCTCTGCTACAGGGAATGACAAATCTCAATATTTGGTATGAATTTCAGCTTGGTACTGCCACGCGTTCTTCACACGGAACCCTCGTTACTTTTTCCAACAGTATAACCCAAATCACGAGAGGAGGAGAGGAACAAAAATATCTTGGTTAAATTATTTACGAAGTTTATTCTCAAAGTTTGAAAACCCTCTCACGGAAGTGAAGGAATCATGCCATAAAAGTGTTACTATATAGCAAATAGTGTAAATTATAATAAACAAGTAGGCTGATAGGAGAGAGAAAGTAGCACAGAAAAGTAAACAAACAAAATATTTAACGACCAATCTTAATTTCATTTTATTATATATTATTTACTCTACAAATATCTAAACCTCGACATGGGACCTGCCTTTTAAGACCTTAAAAATAATTTACAAAGCGGTGTATTTGAAAAATATGATACGGTACGCCAGTTTGAGCAGATATATCTACCATTGGCGCGACGCTTTGGTAATTACTCCAAAGCCGAAGAGTTTCTTAAATATTTTAATGTAAGGCTCCGCCAGCACGGAGGCCTTACATGCTCTTGCCGGAGTCTTACCATAGATATTAAATTTATGAATTCAATGCTGCACAGAAATGTATTATCTCTAATTTAATTTGACTCAAAGGACAGATAGAAGAGCTTAATAATTCAACCCAATACAAATTACCATAATTAATGAGGCGCAGTTGAGGTGGAATTAGAAGTGCCACTTACACAACTTCCTAGCGTATGTGTGGGACCGTTTAGCGAAAGATTGGGTTAATATTGGTAATTTAGTTGCTTATTCCCCACCAGCCCCAGCAGTTTTAAGAATAAACTTGTCTGTAAATTAAAACTATCACCTTGATAATATGTGGCTGCTCGACCAAAGCTAATGGAACGTCACTGATTATTTGGGAGTGCAGTCTTTCATATAGTGAGCTAACTATTATGGTGTAACCATAATATTTATGGTATAACGGGGATTATCCCGTTTTACTACTACGGTGATCTCGTTGGTTGGGTGTAATATTGTTTGATTAGGGAGGGATAGTTGAAATTACCTCCTACTCCTCTTATTCTTTCAGGCTCCCAGCAATTATATAAAAGTATCCTAGTGGTTGCCGCTGTCGACCCTGCCAACACAAGAGCAACAGTGGTGGAGTGAGCGACGGAATGGTGGAAAATGAAATATTAATTTTCTTATTAAAAGAGTCAAAACTTTAATGCTAAAGGATGAGGAACCCTAACTAGTTCACAATTAATGAATTGCCCGTATTCATTCGCCATATTTTCGTAGTGGATGTCTAAATAGGGGGGTGCGTGTGCGGCTCACGGGCGGCCCTCACGCGACATCGCCTGCACCGCTATCGACTGTACACCCTGTAAGATCTGCCCCAATATTTGTAAAGCCTATTCGTTACGAGTTGATTTCATTGTTTACTCTTGTTATGCTTTTGATTTTAATTTCTTCAAGTTATTCCGATAACGATGCTTTATTATAACGTTGCAGAACCATTGACCTGGTTAATTAAATGCTTATTATAGGTTTATTTGGCATTATTGTTTGTTTCTGTTGTACAATTAATTTTGCATGACGTAGCACTTTTAATAATGTGTATTGTTCGTTATCTTGATATTTAGCCACGGTTTCAATGATAAAAGTAAGTTTAGAGAGTTTCGTCTACGTCGTTAGAAACACTTGGTACTTTTTAATCTGTGACTAATATGACCACGAAAACCTTGCGGAAAATTTTCATGATTACTTCAAGCCTTCAACTTTGACCAATAAAAGCTATTGTTTTTAGGTAAATAAAATATTTAAAAATCGATTTTTAAATACGACCACACCTTGGGTTTATAACTGTATCAAATTTCTCTGTACCAACGTTGTTGAGCTTGGCAGATTAACAAAATATGCGATCAACATTTTTAAGATTTTATACCTACACTGATTTGAGAAGAATCACATGAGATCATAGATTTACAAAAGTACCAAGATACACAGTCTTCGTCTCAAACCTGTCCGTTAAAAAGATGTGTACTTGTCAAATTATGCACTTTGTAAAAATAACTAAAAATACGCGCGTAAATTTGACTTTGCAAAAAAAAAAAGTTCATGTATATGTATCGATGCTTTACAGTGGCAATTCAATATGAAATCGTGTATTTTGTAAGTTTTATAAATCGACGCATGAGATAATCAATCATCTTTTTACGGGTTAAAAGTTCCGAAATCAAAATTAAAATGGTAGATTATCTGTTGTCCAACTATATTAGAAATTAAGCTATCTATAATCGTGAAGTTAGAGTTACAATAAAGAAAATATATGTGCAAAATCGTACACAAAATATAAAGATGAATGAATGAAAATGTTTAGCGAACGATCTAACTGTGTTCTGTTAATACAGATGACAGACGACAGTTCGACAGCGTCTGTTCCTTTTCAATTAGATCGAGCTACGGGGATTGGTATTGAGCTGGGATCAGAAGATTCTGAAGCCCGCGAAATAGTGGAACCCATTGAACGAGAATCTAATTTAGCTTTAAGAGATATATATCTTACATTGTAAGGTTGTTAGCTTATTGCACTGACATATTTACACGTCTAGTAAGTAGTTTTTTAAATTATTTCAAATTGTAACAGAATAGTGCATAAGTATAGACATAACAGTTAGAAGGCATCATCATCATCATCAGCCTCTATTTGTCTACTGCTGGACATGGGTCGTTATCATAGAAAGTCGAGATCTTCGAAATCCATGAAAGGTAATTGATGCATTTTCAATGAAAATTTATTTAAGCAAGATGTCAATTTTACACTCAAATTTTTTGTAGAAGTTTTTTATGAGATTTAATTATAGTAGAACCTTCAGAAAAATAATAAATAATATAACTATAATTTCTTTGATACATTTAACTATTATAATAATGACAATTACTAAGAGTTAGAATAATAGTTCGGCTCATATTCAGCCCAAATAAAATACAAAATGGCAACATTTATCATATTATATATTCTATCCATCTGAAAATCTAACTCGTCTCGTCGGTAAACTATCTACAGAAAACCAAGTAAGAAATAATTGCTACACAAATAGCGGCTGTTTTGTCGCGGTGTAACGTAGCAGAAAATTCGCAGCGTGTTACAGTCTCCAATTGTATTTCTTTGCGATACGTGATTGGGGATCAATCAAGCCTGCTGAATAACAGGAAGGCGATTTAGGGGAAACGAACATTCGTGGAACAAAATCGAGCGAAGTATTATCGTTTAACGAAGTTAAATCTTTACTCACATTATATATAGCAGAGAATGGGATTGGATCATTAAATTTTTTATTTTCATCTTTACTAAGGGATGAATATTTTGCTGTTTTTGTGCACTGTTATTCATAGACATTATTGGTATACTGATCTCTCGCGTAGACCCACTACGCGAATGTTACTCATTACTAAATAAAACCATTAAAAAATAAACCGTGTTAGAGTCCGTAAAAATAGTTTTATTGTAATTATTCGTATGAATTAAAAATATGACAAAATTAATGCTGAATATTTTTTCACTTCTTTATCTCGTCGTCTAATGATCGGAAGAGAATATATACATTCTAGACATGGTGCTGGAGAAGAATGTTCCGTATGCGTAGACTGCCAGGAGTACAAACAAATCTATTTTAGGTCAACTACGCATAAAGGCAGGACCCTCAACATTACGCTGCAAACGTATACTCGTGTGTTTTTGTCACATCACACGTCGTCAATCAGATAGCCTCGACAAAGTATTTGTGGTGCGCCAAGTAGAAGGGAAAAAAACAACGTGGATGCTCACCTAGTCGTTGGTGTGACCAAGTGACCGCACTTACTGGCCTCTCTGTGTCAGCAGCCCTTCGAGGAACTGAACGACGAGAGCAATGGAGAAAGGTTGTAGCAGACAGGAAGGATTTTCATCGGGGACAGGACCGAAAGTAATGAAGAAACCGTTAAAGTTTTTCAGATTCCATTATAAATATACCTTTATAAATCATTGATTATTATGCAACAAAAAACACTTGCTTAGGACGATAAACCACCATCGATTGCAGTGGACAATAATACAAATACTCCTTGTTATACTTTGAAAAAATACAATACAAAATACAGTTTTCAGCGGGAAGCAAATACAGTTTAAACAAAAGAGAATATTGGTTTTTGAACATTGGCAAATTTTTACTTGCACTTTGTACAGGAAATGACATGTCGCTACATCATGTATCGGAGAGATACGAGCACCAGTTAATTTGCTCAAAAAAGTAATTTAAAATTACGCTTTATAATACCTAGTCGAGGCCATCATAATAAATGATATAGCCTTTATAAAAATGGCATGCTTTAATTTAAATCTGAATAAAAAGGTCTTGTTTTTTTTTTAAATAAAAGCCGAATGCTTATTAATAATGCTTGACGTAAAGACTGCATTCTATGTCGTAGTTAGCCTTCAGGTACCTCTCCAACGATAGGGCCTTATGACGAATATGCCTCCACCATGCATAATTATGTGAATATATTACACAGTTATATGAATTGACAGTGAGGCTTCTCTCTATGATGTGTCACATGTGCTAATGTTGCGGTAGAAGGTCTAGACGGCAAATTTCGAAATGGCTTTCTTATACATGGTATAGAAGTTCGTGGACAGTTTGGAGCGGTGGTTTGGGAAAGATTTTTATTAATGGCAAAGGTGGACAAACGAAAATCGACGCCCATTAACATCCGCACGAAAAATGGTTGAGCAGTTGTGTTGTTCTCATTCACCCTATCTCCCTAATACGCCACTTGGTACTCACAACTCATGCGAGCTAGAGGTACCTCCGGATTGTGAACCTCTAACTAGATTTAGATTTATTTTCGTCTTCGAATTATGTGAGCTTTTTTATATAGTGCTAACTAGAAATTAGAACCTTTTTACAACTACCGTCCACGAACAAGATAATGTCATTACTATGCCGATGCGTTGCCCTCTTTTCCTCCACCCCTCCAATGGGCTGCCGGCTAGTGCGACACCGAAGATGTAATTTTACTGCAATATCAAGTGATGTGGATTTATACAGGCTTCATACTATTTACATAGACAATAATACTTGACTCAACTATTTTAGTGATTAGCCTTAGCTAACACCTACTAAAGGTCTGTTTTCGCATACTTGATAGTTAGCTCATGTAGGATCCAGTAAAATACTCATAAAGTTAAGCAGCGTCTACCAGCATGGTCTATGCCAGTATAATCTTCATACTTTATGAACCGTTAAAGTATATCTCATATAATCGACACCAATTATCGCTAATCGAAAATTGATGTGAGTGGCAATTTGTGAAATGTCACCGTCGATGTAATATCAAGTGACGGCATTTAGCTTCGTTTTTACAGGTTACGAGTGATCAGGGGCTTAAGCAGGCCTAAATTGAATCTGATAAGACTCTGCGGTATTAATTAGACAGTTCGGATTTAAGTCACGTCAAGTTTAGGCCCAAGTTGTTTAACTGGCGGTTGATAAAGTGATTGTCTGAATCTATTAAGGAATTCATTTTTGGATTTGATTATTGAAATTACTTTATAATTAATGTATTAAAAATTTTCTTTTCACGATTTGTTTAAAATAGCATCGGTCTGACAACATAAAGAAAATTTGACTTCTACTTTTTGTATCATTAAATTATAATAGCAAGTTGTTAATATTTCTATCATATTTCAGAGTTGTAATGTAAATGCGAAATACCACCCGCTGATTAATCATGAAATCTTAGAAACTGTAACGCCTACAAACTTGAAATTTGATAGGTTCCTTTTAGGGTGACGACATCCGTTAAAAACCAATTTATGATGAGGGTACTATTTTAGAGGTGGTGTACGCGAGTAAAACCGAGAAATTGCGTAGGTACGAGATATGTACCTTGAGGTCATTCACCACGATCATTATAATAAAAAAAATGTATCGCATTCTGACGAAGTTCTCTGGATCTCAATTAAACTGAGAATTCGATTAAATTAATTATTTGGTATTAATACCTAAAGTATTTACATAAAACGCAAGGATACATCTTGAGCTATGTGTAAAGTCACATTTGTATATACACTGTAAGCTGAATAAGAGTAAAAACATTTCCTTGATGTTTGGTCAGTTTTCAACTCCATTTGTCTGATCTCTCTTTTACAATGTAAAAGGCGAACGACAGTGACCCGAAAATCGTTATGACTGCACGATTTAACATATTTACCTTGTTTTCCCACTCCTCCGACTTTGTACTTTTCGAATATTTACTTTTACGATTATTATGCGCAATCGAATGAATCAACATCTCCGCATGTAAAAATTTCACATAATTTTCGAAGTTTAATCTCATTTCGCCCGTCCGTTATGTCATATCTACTTGACAAGGGCAGTAACAATAAAAAATATAGTGGCGTTATCAGTGTTAGCACGATTTCGTCTGAGCCAATAGGGCTTTAGAGTTCATTGTTCTTGTTTATCTTCAGGTAAATGGGGATAGAAAACGGTGTTTTAATGATGTGGTCCAAATTTTCATCTGGAAAGGAAAACAATTCATACGATTCGCAGTTCACTGCTATGCTGCTGCTTCACTATGAGTTGTTTTAGAGCGTGGCGTTTAGAGCAAGCTATTCTTTCAAACCGATCGTAAATCATATATTTATATTTATATACCTATAATGTATAACATGAGAGTCTTCCTTGTGTAAGTGACTGAGAGACCGAGTGATAGACAACGCACTACCAGTACATTCTCTTCATGAGGTAAGTGATGGTTAAGAAAGGATTTTTTTTTTAAATTTATACCCTCAGGGTGCAAAGGCCCCACCCCCCATTGCACCCTGGCTAAGTTGACATTATGGAACTTAATCATGTTACGTGCAATAAACGTGTTTTATATGCTTGTGATATAATATGTAAGATTGCAACCGAATGAGATATATATACTCTATATGCGTTTAGCTGATTGAAATTTTCCATGCCATCGACCAGGTGAGAAATTGATCACCGTACTTTAGCCTGTCCGTATTGGAAGGTTGTTTATTGTTGTGTATCGGCCGTCTGGGCGTTTATTGTTAAGTCTCTGACCTGCCGATCGACGTTCAAAGTTGATAAGCGATAGGTGTATGAGATAACACGTCCCATCCATGTTTTAATCTTTTTCACTTTTAAATAAATATCAGTATGTTATGTTTATGTTCTAGTATATCTACTGGACTTTCGAGTTGTGCACGTACTAGCACACCTCTGCCTACCTCCTCGGTGATAATATTGTTTTTTATTTTCTTAAAATAAAAAACAATGATATAACGTACTTTAAAAAAAAAACTAAAAGGACGTTATTTGAATTCGCGGGAAGTAAAAAATAAATATTTTCAAAATATACGAAATGACCAAATGAAGAATCACTGCGGCATTGAATATATTAAAGTCGATTCTCTTTTGACAGTGCTTACAATTTTATAGCTTGGGACGGTAGTGAAAATTTTGGTAAATTTTATTGGATCGTTCGGTCACGTCTCAGCAAAAGATCGTCTCATCGGAGTGGGGGCGTTTTCACGCGATATGGGTTTACAGCGCCGATTCATCGCTCAAACGGATCATTTTATGATTTCAGCGGTACGATTTTTATAGTGATACATGATCCCTGTTTGTTCTTCAACGTCCTTTGTCTTTAATTATGCTATATTTTGAAAACAAATGAATGGTATTAAGTACATATACCTCATTAAGTGCTCATGAGACATCTCCTATGAGTTAATTATATATTGATATGTCTGTACTGGAAGTATTAAACACACTTCTGTAGTTTACACACTGTGTAGTTGTTTTGTATAAATTACCGCTTTATATTACGGCTTGCCATTTTCAAAATCAGATCCGTTTTAGTTTTGTGGCGGGCCAACGATTAGCCGGATTGTCATTGCGAGACTTTTTAAATGTGGCGGCTGGCGGCTAGCCTCATTGCAAATTTTGATTTTAGGAAGTGCAAATGAAAAATAACCTAATCACGAAAGCCTAGGCGAGAGCTATGCTCCCACCTGCACCTTCGAACCTAACTAAGTAATTTTTTTATTTCTCGGCATTCGATTCCATTGTTGTTGTAATGTAAAGCAACGTTGCGAGAGTTAAAATCGGGAACGAAAGTCTCACAAAGAGGCGCATAATGACATCAAAACCCACTTTGTTTCAATACGGCTAGGTTTACTAAATAATGTGTATATGCCGATCACTTTCTGGCGGAATTTCACTCCGCCCTATTGAAACCGGCTAATCGTGGATTCGCTGCAAAATAAAAGGGCCCTGTTTTTGAAAAGGGCTAGCTATAATGCAATACGGCGATTTTCGATGACGACTTGTATACATTTTTATACACTCGGTATATTAATATACATTATATGCAGTCTGTTTGTTCTTCTATTTAATGTCCATAGTACTGCAAAATGAGAAAAAAAGTGGCATGATTATTTCCAATATTAAATATCCCGTCCTCTTCTCTTCGTGTGGTAACGTCTTCTTCTTCTTATATATAAAATAAAGTACTTAAAACAGTATCTCAATCGATTTCCTCAATGGATTTTCATGCGGTGTTCACCCACGGATAGTGACATTACCGAGGAAGGTTTATTTGTTCACGAGCAAAATCGGGGTGGATATATATAAATCGGCCTCATTATCATATTTAGGAAAACAGACTTCCTTTGCATGTTGCTATAATTTTTTTCTATGTCATATAGATATTAGGATAATTAGGGGACGGAGCAACGCATATTACCTTTGCGTATGCAGATGTAGAAGATCAGGTGTTAAGTATATGGGCGTTACTACTCCTTAGTTACTTAGTGTCCAAAAGAGTATGTCTGTTTGCTAATATAAGCCATAAAAAACTGGCCGCTTCGCGTTCCATAAATACGGCAAAATACACGTATGTTATATTAAAATAAATAAATAAATTAATTTTATTTATTTAGTGGCAATAGAAACGCATAATCCAACTGTCTAAACTGTCTGTGTGAAAATTATAACTGTCTAGATCTCACGGTACCATGAGGTTCAGCCCGGCGACACAGTGGAGGCTTAGTAATAGAGTTCCGTTTTTACACTTTTGGTACGGAGACGTAAAATACAAAATATGCTTCCGGGGTTTTTTTAGGCCAGAAACTCTCACAAGCTTCTAATGGGGCTGCTGCAACACACAAGTATGATGTACATATGTGAGCGATATCTGCAGATATTTCAAAATACTAACTAGCATAATTTTTGTAAGAGACCATGCTGCATTGCCGCGGAATTGGCGCGGCACGGCCGGGAAATACCTCTCGCTCACATGATATCATCGTAAAGTGATATCAACGGTCTCTGGTTTCCTGTAGCTTTTGAGTAGCCGGTGGCTCATTGGGGAGGAGAAAACGAGGGCAATGCATCGGTATAGTAATTATGTGGATGTTCATGGGCATCGGTAGTCATAAAAAGGTATCTGAATCCTCGTTTTCCTCCCTATACTATAAAAATACTAATATAACAGTCCTGAACAGCTTTTTATTTCCTTCTGTTGATGCTCTAATTTCGGGAATTGGACAAGTACGTTGTAAAATTATTACAGTGTCACATAGTCAATTTCAAGGGCAATAAGATATATTGTGACGCTACGACAAATACGAACGGAGTTACGCCACTGAAACCGCGGGGCATTACTAATAATTATACGTACAAAGGAATTCTCCGCTATACATTGAGTAGTTTGTGGTATTTCAAATCCAATTTATAATTTATATCAAGGTTAGTTGACTATATAGTGAGGCTCCCCGGTCGTGCCGGCCCAATTCCGCTACCAAAACTAATTGTTTCGGTATAAAATTTTTACTAGTAATTTAATTATGTTTAAGTACTTATAAAATAAATTATCAAAGCAATTAAACGTTTTCTAAGTAAAGACTTAATTTTACCGCTTCCTGCTATAGTTTATTATGACTCTGTGTAAGTTTTGAGAATAGCGAAAGACGATAAGAGAATTATAACTTTCTTATGAAAGTCCTCCATTATCACTACTTAATTATCAACATTAAGCTAATAAGACGTAGTTCCATGCAGTATTGCAGCGGAATTGGGCCGGCACAACCGGGGACCTACGTCTCGCTCGCATGATGTCCAGTTTGACGCTTCGCTAGATGTGCAACGCTTCTGCATGTCAATGATGCGGATGTCTATGGTGTCGGTAGGGGTTACAAGGCATAGAGCCTTGTAACCCCTACAAGGCTCTATGCTTTGTAACCCTCACTACTACACCACTACACTGCGTGCTTGCCTCACTATACTATAAAAAAATGATTTGTTACATTATTACAGTTGCATACGTCCCTAATAGGCAGAGCCAGGAAAATATAAATTCTAAACAATGAACCTGGTAAAACTCAGAGCTAAAAAATACAGTTTCGTTTCCATAGAAAAACAAACGAGCAATCGGAGTCATTTGGTGACCACTTTCATCCGCATCTTCAGATGCGTAGTTTTCCCTCACCTCATCCACAATGGGCCACCGTGTCCTCACAAACATGCACAATGCTACGAAATATGTGTCACTTTACAACGGTATCCAGTGAGGAGGAGGTACCTTTTCGGTCAAGCCAGCCCAATTTACCTACAATGCAGCATGTCACTACCTCCTACTAATAAGCGTACATAATTGCATCATAAAAACTAGGATTGTCTAGGGTCTTCTAGGATGTTGTTATAAAGATAAGACAAAAACAAGCGATAAAACATAAGTAAAACTAAAACAGCATGAAATGTAACAACCTAAGGGAAACAGGATGATAGCGATATAAAATATTTCAATTAATGTTTAATCCAATGTAAGCATAGGTAGTTTTCTTCATGAATTATTTGGAATGTAGTGAATAGGGGTGCATGACAATAAAACTAAATCACGGAGGCTCTTTTGTGCCTCACCGGCGCCGGCGGAAAGCGAACATATGTGTGGGGGACTTGTCCTCCCCGGAAACAAAACAAACTGGATATTATAATATCTGCGAACGCGACGAGGCAAATGCACATCAGCTATTGCGATTTTATCTTTAGTGACAAAAATGCGATAAAAAAGCGATTCTTTTGTTTTGCGAGTATTGAATTGCAGGGCTTAGACGTCGTAACCTTTCAGTAAATACTTCAATAAATAAAACTGTAAAGTGAAGTTTTACAATTTTCTTATAGATCTATAAAAGCCCAACTCGATACTATTTTACGTAAAACATTGTCAACAGCATTTGATGTTTTTCGAGAATTGTCATTTAAGCGCGATATGTTGTTCGAACTTATTCCATTCCTGATGAAATTACGGCTCAAGCTCCTCTTGCTTTTATGACGCCAGTGGGAAGTGATGACTTTGTCGCGTTTCATTGCAAAAGAATGAATGAATGAATTAAAAGTTGAAAAAAGATCATTTTTTTTCTGTATGCAAGTCAGTAAAGAAAAAATTCCTCCTAGAGCAGAAAAGCTCCATGTTTACAGTCGACTCTGGTTTACAATGTAAACGTGTTCAAAAACACAAATTACGTGTTCGCTTCTCCTAACCGAGTAAAAAATATTTTTATTACCAAAAAAATATTCTATTATAACTAACGTGTTTTATTATCACAAAAAAAAAATTATCACCACAAAAATATTTTCATTTAGTAGTTTGATCACCTATTTTGAGTTATATTGACATCCATCGCCTGCAAAGCTGTAATGGGACTTGAAATAATTGTGACGTGGCTGATTGGAGCGGACGGGGAAAGAAGGACAGCGCATCTGTTTGACCATAATGCGGCTATGTATCCCTATGCTCCTCCCCTACAACGGGTGCACTCGTCGTCAAAAGTGCTCAGATTACTCGTTAGCCCCCTATACTATAAAATAAGTCATACAACCCGCCAAAAAAAACACACTTTAATTTACACTAAGTCATACAATCCGATAAAAGAACCAAACTTTATATTCAAATAAAACTACATTTACGGATTCTATTGCGGTTTGTTAATTATTTAACCAGCCCGACGTTTCAGAAGCTGAATACAGCAACCATGGTTACGGGTGGACTGAGATGTCCTGATGTTCTAAGTTTTTAAAAATATCCGAAGAATTATAATTTTAGTTGTTCCGGTTAACGCAAACAGTACTTATCATATCTTGCTGTCTTGAGGTGTTATATTTACTTTTTGATTTGATTATGTTTACCACTTGGTCCCAAGCAGAGGGAAGAACCCAGCCATCTTCTCTATTGAAATTTGGATCATTTCATTTCATTTTTCATTATCAGCCCTTATAGGACCACTGCTGGACATAGGCCTCTCTCAATGAACGGCAAGATCCCCCGCTACTCGAAACCCTTTCGAACTGCACGGTGGTCGTCTTCCCACCTGGTTAACGGTCAACCGACACTTCGTTTTTCTAAACGCGGCCACCACTCCAGAACCTTACCGAAATTTGGATGTTTTTTTTAATTTCATTAGCCTCACGGATCACCCTTCGAAGGAATCGGTGTTCCCTAGTGAGGATTTGCTCTTTACCAAATCTAATGGCAGGGGCCAACTTCAGCATGCTCACAGACCGCAGACTTTGTAACAAGTCGGTGTTTCATATCGGCTATATGTTCTTTAACTCGAGTTCACAGTCACAATCATGTTTGTACACCTCTGCACCTTGCAGAGGGATATGGCATTTCACTGATGGTAAGGACAGACTAACCCTCCGTGTCGGCTTAAAATAACTTTTTATTGAAGCTCGCTTGTGAATGTGGCCAATTTGATCAATCACCCCCTTTAAATATGGTAATATTGCAGGTAAGCTCTCGACGGTGGCTGGTTTTACTCGGCTTCGGTGGAGCAGACGGGGAACCCAAAGCTGGTGTCTCGCAGAGCTGGCTTGACATGTTGAAGTTCAGCACCCAGGTGTTGCTTGTCACAGGTGCCTCGTGCTCTCTGAAACAAAGGTTTACTCACGTTAGACAGCAGTGTTGGATGGTGATGGGAGAGACACTTTACATTTTTCGCACAGCTAACAACATGATTATCGGTCACTCCAACAGTTTTCTGTAGATCTTTTTAAAGCTGAAACACCTACAAACCGCTAAACTATATAACAACAATTCGACATCGCGAAAATTTCTTGTATTTGTGACCGGAATGTAGAAACAATCACTGGACTTTCGTCGCGGGCCAAGTAAATTGAATCGCCGGGGACTCGCCGGAAGCCGGACGCGAGTCTCCTCGGTGCCACGAGAGCCTCTCCAATACACTTATAACTTACCTGTTTCAATCATTTTAAAAATACAAAATAAAATCATATTAACTTTCAATAATTTATTGCTTCATTGCAATATTATTGAAAATTTCATGTTTAAATACTATTTCATTTATTGGAGTTTACCCCTTAAACGATACAAGACCCGGTGACGAAAAAAATGAGGAGCACACTGACAGTAACACTGACGGTAACACTGACGGTAACACTGACGGTAACACTGACGGTAACACTGACGGTAACACTGACGGTAACACTGACGGTAACACTGACGGTAACACTGACGGTAATTCCACTTCAGAATTATGTTCCTTCTTGAGTAGTAAGTTCTAGTATAGTTCTGGCGTGTTAAAGCAGACAATTTTCTAGTTCTAGCTTCTTATTCATTCCTAGTAAAATAATTGTTAATTGTTGGTCAGTAATTTTACTATAGTATAAACAGAAACGACAGAAAAAAAAACAGCCTTTTGACGATTACTGACGCCCGTAGATACCGGCATCATAGTATATACATCCTTTCGGAATTTTGTGTCTCAGAGTCCCAGAACAGTAACCGCTGTAGCTGATACCGGGAGAGAGCTCTGTTTTAGAACAAAAAAAAAATTATTTACATCGTGCCCCAATGGCCATGTTGATACTCCTTCGGAAGTACCAATACCTTCTTTGGATCTTTTAATCCCAACGAGATATATTTACTTTTACAACATAAGGCTGCAAACGAGCAGTCAAAATATTTCCGTGATTATCAACGCCCAGAAACATTCACATAAGATAAACTAGTATGAGTTCATCCTGCCTCATCTAACAGGCCACCGTAAGCTTACAAACAGAACGAAACTCGACATATCAACTTATTTTAAGTGTACTCAAAATATAAGGCCGTGTAGGCGCAATTTTACATATAAATACACACCGCAATACCTTTTAGAGTATCTGAGACATTCGTCAAAGCCGAAGAAATCAATATGTCTGAGAAATTAGGAGACGCTATAAAGTCAAACCATAAATGTGTCTTAGAACAAAATAGATTCATAGAGGCTCTTATATATAGCTATATGTACGGCATCAAACACATCCTGCAAAATACTAGTCAAGTCTTCCTGGAGTTGCTTGTTCCTCTATAAAAAGTAATGAAATCGTTTAGCAAAGCCAAGAAAAGTACACGGTACTTTGCTGAGATTTCTTTCCTAATTTAGCTAGAAATAATGCGACTTGGCCGCTAAACATTACAATATTGTTTAGCGGTCAGGTCGCATTCGTGCACACATTTTACTGGCTACAGCAAGTAATTTGTGCATAACATTCACTTGCTATGTTCTTAGGTATACATCCAGACCATTCATTATAAGACAATTCCAAACACATTCCCACTGTATAACTTTCTCAAGGCGCATTTCCATATCACCTGCGTTTTGTGTCAGGTACTACGAACCTTATATTTTTAACGTCATTAGAGAGAGCTAACCACTATTAGCATTAGAAGCCACGATTTTGATACTTTGGCTGGTCTGTACGTTTTCACCTCAGAGTCGTCAGGTACTCCAGATTTTTCATGGTTCTAGTCTTGATAATTTTCCCTTTACAGTGGCAATAAACCATACTTATGTGCCAAATTTAAGCCCCTTAGATTCATGGAAAATACTATTCTATTCTGATTGATCAATGAGCCAGTGAGTGTCAAATTAGCACAAATTTGCTTTTGCACAACTTAGGAAATAAACAAATTACAAAAATTTAATTTTGTGGTTTAAGTGTGCTCAGAGCTTTCTACGTGGCGATAATTTTATAGTTCTTAATCTATCCGTTTCCATTCCTATAATTTTTTTTCTTACACCGTTCCTTAGCTTGGTCAGCCTGAATCTATTTTGTTTCATGTTACTACCGGTTATTACCGTTTTAATTTGTTATGTATTTTTTGTTTGTTTTTGTTTCATAAATTAAAAACAAGTGTAATTATTGTGTATTTTAGAATAAGTAACAATTGTGGTAATTAAATGCAACAGTGTACCAATTTTTCCTGAATAAAGTTTCATTCTGTTCTATTCTCTTCTATCCATTGTTTACACAGGGGTATAGAATACGCAGAAATAGTTTCAGAAATTAAATGTACCTCAGCTTCGCGCTCGTTTTGCTAGACGCCATAGATTAATATGTTATGTTTGATAGAGGCACTGACGTGTCTTCACACATATGCATGTAACATATCTCTGTTTGTTTATAGAATAGGGGACAATCGGCAAATCGAATCCACTTAGAGATGGAAGTCCATTAACATCCGAATATGTAGACGGATGCGTTGCTCCTTCGCCCTATCATTATCAATGGGGCACCACGCATAAGCCGCACTAAACGCGATAGTGTAGTTATTAGCTGTTACTTTTAAGGTGAGCGAGGGATACCTCTCCGGAATTCTCTTACAAAACTGTTTAAACATAAGATACTCTTCATTTTTCATGGTGTATTTCTTACATTGACATAAAACAGTACAGGTTCTGTATGGAAACTCCTAGTAACAGCACCCCTATTTACAGAACTAGGGGTGCTATTCTTTTACTGTTGTGCATGAAAATATTCACACACTCTCTGTCATTTTCATATTAGTAAAAACCTATTAAAAGTCGCATGATAAAAAGGCAGATAAGTACATCAATAATATTACCATTTTCTGGGGCGCGCTAGGCTCTTTATTAATCAAATTTAGCAGTGACATTTTTCCAATATTCATAAAAATCGACTGCTGTCAAACCTTTGCAAAACGTTTATGGGAATATCAACGTTCGATGAATCACTTTTTATTAGGAACATTTATGGTGTTCGGCATTCCGTAATTGTGACAGAAACGGCTGGCTACTTTTATTTTAGGTCCCATAAGGACTGGCCGACGCTTAAACGGGTTTCATTAGATGTAATTAAATAATATGACCCTTTGTTACGACTTGCGAACAATACAGCAATGTTAGGACGTGTTTATGAATATTACAATTCTATTTCAGGTTCCTTGGTTAGTAAAAATGAGATTAAGTCTTGCACCATTATACAACGATTAAAGGGCCATAATATTTGACAGATATGTCAAAATGTATGAGGTTTGAGGACGTGATTGGTAGTATTACTTATCATGAAAACTATAAAAAATACATAATTATAACGACGAAGTTAAGATCTTTCAAAAATTTGACGATGCATGCTGTCCTATAAAGTTTATTACCGTTGGATTATTTCTGGTACTTAACCAATTTCGGACCGTCTTCTTTTACTTGAAAAATAATTACTGAAACTAAATTAAAATGCATCTAAGATTTGGATCAAAAGCTGCTAGTTTATTTTAAAATCTCAATACGCCCACATAACACAAACGAGGATATCCATTACGGAACACACAGTGACATTGTTATATGACAGACTTTACAGGCCCGCAGGTAACTTGGAAACTTCGCGAACTGATAAAGTTATTTCGTTAAAATACAACTTTATCCTGCTTTAAAAAAGTAGTATTTTATACAACAGGAATACATATGTCAAATGTAGTACCTACACGTATAGCTTGTACTTTTCCTGTATAGGACAGGCTCTTTTTTTGTTTCGGGGGATAAATGCATTTGCGCACTGCCATCGGTCCTGGGTGGGAACCGATTGGATGTGTGGAACTGGCGGCTGAGCCGAATGTCCAGTAAAACCTCGCGGGTGTCATCGGCCGCTTGAACTGAGATGCCCCGGATCTGCAACAGCTCGTATGATACGCCGATGGCTGCTGGCTGGCTATACGTTTTGACCACTCGTAGTATATAGGTACATAGGTACAGCTCGGGATTGACCTCCGCTTGGGAAAATAATTAACTAATTCGAAGCCCCACTTCGAATTAGTTAATTATTTTATTTTCGAAAATTGTCTCTCTCCCCCTCTGTATTAAGCGCTAGGTACACATAATAAGTGATACTCGTATATATACAAATAGACTCGCAGTTCATAATCTTTCTGAATTATTGAGATGGTGACATTATTGATGGGAGAAAGAGAAGATTTCTTGCGTTCTCTCGCTCGTTGGTTGCTCCCACTCGAAACATTACTATGACTCGACGTCACTGGGTCATACCATTTCGAGCAAGCAGCTAGAGTTATTCACAAGTTATCATGATGTCAAAATATCTCCATCCTAATCACGCTAATAATATGAAAACGCTAGCTCGTATGTTAAGGGGGGTTTAGTAGTAGGCTATAGTATATATAATTTCCCCCAATGGGAGGGGAGGACGAAAGGAAAGCAATATATATGACAATAATACAGCCCCCTATACTATCATCGTCATCGTTATCATCATTATCAGCCCTTATCGGTCCACTGCTGGACGCGGGCCTCTTTCAATGAACGCCAAGACGACCGATCTCCTGCTACTCGCATCCTTCCCCTATACTATAGCCTACTATTACTTTCATGTTATTAGTGTCCCATTGGCCACGGCTATTCACGAACCGCACAAAACGCGACTGTATAGTGTAATGCACCTCCCAGATAGCACCTGCCGAATTCGCCTACATTGCTGCATAGCACTACCTCGTACAAATTACTAGTTAATATAATATCAAGCAAAGAAGAAGTTAGATAATAATCACGAATCATGTGAATTGTTAATAATATTGAATTTATATATTCAGTCCGTAATAAAAAGTAAGTGTGGCAATAATGAGGCAAACATTAGTTTCACGGCACAATCTCGGACTATTTAAACATTGTAATAAAAAATAATGGACACCTCCTCCTGTCTACCTTTTAAGTAATGTTTCCCTTTTTCACTTTAGTAATGCAATAAAAACTGATCATTCGATATTTCCAATCGCCATTTTAACACTGAGATTTGTTCTAAAAAGGTATGAACCGTTTTTTTAAGAAAAGCTTGTTTCACACGCTATACTTAGGAGTAAGCTAGTGAATGCGTGACGAGAGCGTTGCGAACACGAAGCCAATATAAGTTGAGAGGAAGGTCCCTCTCAACTTTTATAATCTATTGGCCCCGTTAGTGAAGATACAATGAGAATATATTAGATATAAATAGTTACGTTGTATACCTATATTACGTAAAGCGATCTCTTCGCTGTTACGTTTCGTGCAGTTTATGAGTAGCCGGTGGTCCATTTGTGGGGCATAGGAAAGGGGAATAAAACATTTGCATAACTACGAGTATTATGCGGATGTTTATGGACATCTTTAGTTATAAAAATGCTCCTACTGCTCGTTTGTACCCATATAAGATAAAAAGGAGGCTAGAGAGAGAGATAGGCGCTAACACATATCTTATTTCTATCTTTCTATTATAGCCACTTAAGTTTCAAATAACTAAAGAACTTTTACTTCGGTCATGTGTTTTTTTTTCTTCTAGGTTTTAGCGTTTAGCTTGTCGCGAGTGGTTGATTATTATAACTATTTGGTGGCGAAACCACCTCTCTAAGTATCCTGTAGATTTCACATATGTTGAGGACTTATATTGTCTGAGCAGAGAAGTAAACATTGCACAAACATCTTATAAAACGAAAAAAAATACCGACAATAGCCAGTCATTGTGCGTTCTCTCTTACTTTATTTTTTAATTTAGCGTTTCCAATCGTGCAACACTAATCATTGAGTAGCGCTCTACATCGCTTGTATTTCGGAAAGTTTCAACTGGGAGCCGGTAATTGCACCGGCTTTGTATCGAAATACATCTCACTCAATATTTGATTGTTCATATGCGGTTATAATGAAGGTGGTTTATTTTCGGGTATTTGTGTCATAATGGCCGTGCCAGTCGTAACCCCTTGATGGTGGCCATAACATGTTTATGATTCCATAACGCTTAGAATTATAAAAGCTCAAGGTATGCATAAATTACACGCCACGAAGGGGTGGTAACGTAAAAGAATTGAAGTACCACTGAGCCATTTAGAACGCACTCTTATGCTCTTCATAAATAATTTATAGTTTTTAATTTAAAATTATATAGAAGGCATAAAAAAATATAATATTTATGATTCCTAATTTTATATATTTTTTTGTATATTATATTTGTGGATAACCGAGCAGTCGGCGCCTTTTGATGATATAGCCTACAAACGTTGGCATAATTACCAAGCCGATGTGTTGACCTCCCCTCCTCTCTTAGTCGCTTCCAGTGGGCAGCGGGATACTCACAAACCGCACGAAATGCGACGGTGTAGCTGACACTTTACGGTGGCATCATATGAGCGGGAGGAGCGTCCTTCTTGGTCATGTCGGCTCAATTCCTCTGCACTGTAGCATGCTATGTTATGTACATTTTCGCGACCGGCTGGCTCAGTTGGTCACGTGGCGGTAAATCCAAATGTAAAGCCAGGTCATAGATGTCTTTCTATAATAAGAATCTTTGATATATACAATTTCTTAAATTTATAAAAATATTAAATATATTTCCTTTGTCCAGGATGTGACTTATAACTCCACAGATATTATTATTATTGCTTTTGTAACATTAGTGAACAGGCAGGTCTGCGAAGGTCAAGTCGGTCATTGGCTCTGTGATCCGACTGTCCCCCGCCATGTTTGATAGGGCACACAAAGGGACACGCACTCACCTTCACGGCCCAGCCCCATTTTACGCTCGACCGGTGGTCGTCTGCCCTCGAGGGGATTCGCTTCGTTGGTTACCTTGCGGGTTTTGGGGGACTCCTCGGTAGACGGAGCCCTAACTCCTTCTTCTTTACAATGCAAATGAAAAAGAAGTCTGATATTGCCCAGATACCGGAAGATTATCGATATTCTTCAGAGAAGGACCAACCAACGATTTCATTATTCGAGATGTCTTCGTTCTACAGGTAATTAGAGAATCAGAATACGACTCACAGCGTTTTATAAAGAAGAAGCAAAACAAGGACAGTTTCGACTGTGAAAAACTGGGGCAGGCTTGTTTTCTTATCAAATTGTATCCAAAAATTTGATAGAGGGAATTCGCTCAATCTTTGGGTGAATACCGCATACTGCGATGCATAAGTTTTGAGAAAATCAATCACATACAAACAGACAGCTTACATACCGTACCTACTTATCATAATTTTGTTCTATGTACGTTTTTAAAAGATACATAATAAAAGATATAAAACAAATGAATGCCAACTCTTCCCTGATGCAATGTAACTAACTGTAAATCGGATCAACAAAATATTGTTGAAAAGAGCAGATTAAATAATATTTACTGATCCAATTTACTGTATAAAATACTAGTTGGTACTAATAAGATTTTGTTACTTTCAGGTTATTTAGATGCTCGGGGTCAACACTAGATGTTAAAGTTCTAAACATGATGAGAAATTAGCTTTTGCCCTTGATTTAATATTGTTCAATAATGACTTTTCTCAATAGGGGCTAATATTAAGTACTAGCTACTTATAAGTTGGACTCTCAGCAATACAAATGTACAAAAAAATCTCAGTAACTTTTAAATTTTGCGCGTACAGAAGTAGTAAACATGTACAAATATATGTATGCAGGTACCCTATCAGTTTTGTTCCATCTATGATCGATACCTATTTTTTGCCCATACTTTTACTATTATTTTATTTGTAAAAAGGAATAGTAGTGACTATTGATTTTGTTTTTTAGATTACTTAATCTCATAAAAAGAAAAAAAAAGTACAATTAGTATAACCAAGGTGATTTAATATCAGTTAGATTCCATAATTTAGTATGATTTAATTGGCGCGAGCCGACAGTGGCTGAGGGCGGGTGGGCGAGGGGCAGGCGGCATAAGTCGCAGCGCCGCGATTTATTACCTCAATTATAAGTGGTCTGTTCTCTCTGGCTACACCTGGAACTGTCTTTTGCTTAAACAGGATTCTATTCTCTTGAACAACTTCATAGTTAGACGATATGATCTAGTGTTAGAGCGTTTAACTACTGTTAAGTACCCGTGTAAACTTTATTTATGTGGAATCACTAGCATCACCAACGACAACATATCTTCACGCTAGTACCCCAATCGAGTAAGCAGAGAGAACGGAGAGTCACGTATCACGATAGTTACATTACTGCTAGCCTCCTCCATATTCATAGCTCTCTTCATACACAGCGGTTGTGAATACTCTCGATACCACGGTATCCGATCAATCTGATTACGTTGTGTCAGTTATATCGCTAGCAGCAATATTTGTAATTCGTTTGTGAATACAATTTTTCTATGCGCTTTAAGCACTTTTCGGGTGAACAAATGTCATGGAACATAGCGTCGCATTACGTTGTTTGCTATAGAATGAAACTACGCTTCGCGTAGCGTTACAAGCACAACTCCAACTTTACATCTGCCTTTTTAAATTTTTATTCATAAGTGATAAGCTGTACCATCTGCTTCAAAGTGAATCATTTAAGTTAATTATTGTTCTTCCTTCCGAACTCCAATGCCAGATAAAAATCTGAAGCAACAATATGTGTAACTAATTCTTATTTTCTTTATCTACACATATCAGAATAATAACATCATACTAGCCAAATTTCAGTTACGGTGGCACTCTCTTTAGAGATTAGCCATCTGCACTGGACATAATATTATATTGCACAAGTGTATGCGTAAGGACAAGTACACTCCGTTCACTCATTCTCTCATTCCGATAGGACCTGGCACGACTGGTGTGAAATCAGATGCAGGACCTTCGGATTCACGTGCTCTTCGAGGTACGGGGGTATGTCACCGTCAACTTCTCTACTCCGGACTGTTCTTAGATATTGAAAAATTATCAATTTTTGGTTTGACCTGGGCCTCACACGCGGATGGAGCTCTTTTTTTGTTTACGCGGGGAAACTCATTTATACGCCTTTCCCAGCCAGGCCCTGTGTGGGGTCCAGTGGCGTGTGAGGTTCCCATACTCGCCCTTTGCATCGTGCGCAAAAGTGCCTCCTCCTGTTGTTCTTTTGTCCCTTCTTATAAGAGGGGTACAAAGAGTAGCCCCGTCAGTTCAATTGGCTTCACATCTGAGTATCCACGACAAATCTTGAACTACGTTGGGGAGACATGGATATATGTAGCACGAGGCAGATCAATGATTGCTATGCAGCGCTCGCGTCACAACTCTAGTACTCGTTCGTACTCCATGAACTCAGTGAAACAGTCCTGAAGTGCTTATGAACACATTTAAATTGTAGACGATGGAAGGGGCTTGTATGTAATATGATGAGGTGCGATAAGTACATTGATCTGAACATGCCTAAACTTATCCACTTTTTAAAGATAGTACAAATCGTTGCAATGAAGCAAGAGCGTTTGCTTGATGACATGACACATGACACTATGTAAAGATATGGCTATTCTATTATAAAAAAGAGCAATGCTGCATTGCAGCCGAATTAGCCGGCACGAGCGGGGGGTTCCTCTCGCTCATATGATACCGCCGTGTAATGACCTCTATTCAATCACGTTCGGTGAGGTTTCTGAGTAGCCAGTGGCCCCTTGATGGGATGGAGTGGAGAAGAACAACGTATCTGCATATTAGGGCGATAATAGGCGTGGATAGCCACCAAGTAACTTAGGTTTAACATTTGTTCCCCTATAGTATAACAAATCTTATTTTAAAATAATATTTGAAAACGTCCATCTTACTTTAACAGGAATAACGTTTTTAATACCTTAATAATAAAATAGCTAGAAAATTTTAAAAGTGAAATGGGAAATAAAACCACGTGTGGCCGTGCGCAACAACAGTTTTTAATAAACCCTTAAACTGTCTAGACAACGTCTCCTGAGTCCACTCCCCCTGGGGCTTAAAGCTCGCTAAATTATAAAATTGAATGGCATCTAATTAAATAAATATACTATGGCTGCATGTACTTTTCTAGGTATAGGCATTTTACCTGATGCATCCGTGTGTGATACTCGCATATGTAAAGTACGAGGTAGTGCCATTGCTTAAGCAATGTAGCTGTAAAACAGCTTCTCACACTTTCTTTTTAGTCGTTTTAATCTTGACAGAGAGATCGTGATCTCACTCACACAGTACGCCTTGAGAGAGATGGATATGCTATCGCGTTTTGTGCGGTATGTGAGTAGTCTACGGCCTTTGGTGTATGGGGTTAAGGAGGGCAGCGCATAAACGTAACGAATAACCGACCGAACGCTAATCGGTAGATACATAATTACTCTGATTGTGGGTTTGTCCCTCTATGCCAAATCCTTACTGTGGATATAGACAGATGTACCTCATAACATTATCTCCACCCATCCTCATTAATTACAGAGTTATAAATTTCCTGTACTAGGTACATTTGATTTTTTGCATAAAATGACTGTCATCATTGAAAGAGTCCCATGTCCAGCAGTTGATCGATAACGGCTGATGGTGATGATATTATGGAATATAATTGTTGCATATCTGTCAAGATATTTACATAGTCTGTATTGTGAAGACAGCTAGGACAGCTGATGCCAGTGCTAGACATATACAATATCCAGTACGGCCCCGAAGGCATTAGGACACCTCGGGTGTGTACCTCAGTGATGTGTTTTAGCTTGCCATCATACACGTTATATTCCTCATCTAAAGTCCATCACTTAGGATGGTCACACAGCCCTCCATATGTCCTGCTGACGTAACGCATCAACACACACAAGTATATAACAATAATATCATCAGTATTTCTTTATATGACTCTGCGTATGCCTCCTCAGTGCTAGCCTCATAAAGTGGCGCTTATCTGTTCACTAGACAAATATGCACTACAGCTACCATTAGTGTAAATAGCTTACGACAGCTGTCAAATAGTAACAATAAACGTCCCACTAGCGACGCTGCCTATTGAATGTGTTTACGAAGTAAAAAAGCCAAATAAAAAAGAAACAAAATTTAATGATTTTACCTCGAACTTTGTGAAGTAGAAAAAAATATTTGCATACATGATTACAGCCTTCCACGAAGTTCAAAGTCGCGAAAGATTACAATTTTACGTGAATCACGCGGCCTCATAAATACAGAAATTCTTCTTATTATCATAATTCGATCGAATCTCAGGTCGAATTTTATATTCAATGTAATGCTTAATTATTAGGTATTTTTTTAATATTTGAGTGATCATGTAAAAATTGAGGAGACAACCAAAGAGCATCTTCCTGGGTTCAAATTGCCTCACCTTCGCTACAAGCTCGGCCGCTATCGGAAGCCGCCTCAGTAAAGATAAAATCATCAACCTAATTTATCTCCACTATACATTACGAGCGTGGCGAAAGTTCATTGTAGCCTTTATTTTCCATTTCAAAAATACCTCAATATAATCTACCTTGTAGGAAGACTCGCTCTGCATTAGGACTCTTGTAAACTTCACGTAAGGCGTCTTCACAGCCTGTAATGTTCCTCAGCACCTCTTTAAACAAATGACATATATCAAATGGCATAAATCAATAAATAATACGACTATTACTCCGATTTTCACTTCCTCAATATAATAACTGTTGGAAATACAAACGTTTTCGCCATTCGTCCGAGACGTGGATATAACAATTAAAACTTAACAACAGATTGTAAAAATATATCTCCTCATAACTATAACATTAGTATCGATATCGTCGCACATAAACCGTTTCACTTTTATTAAAACTTTAATTCGTTTTCTTCATAAAAGTACTTTACTGTCATTTAAACATTTTGAAATTTCAAAAACTCTGCCATGCTACACTTTCCACTTTCAAATACGATTTTCTACTTCTCCTTTTGCCACAATCTCTCTTCCTATGCGACAGGACAACGAAGTGAGGACAAATAATTACAAATGTGGTTCTAGCGGCGATTCCAGTTTACTTTACATTATTTACCAAGCAGGTCGGGTGATGTTACAAGTTAAAAATTTAACTCGCCACTGGCCTCCCTTTTCAGGAAATTGATATTGAATAGTGTCGAGGTCTCGCGTTTACGCTGAGCATGTTTACCACTATACCATGAGACAGTCAAAAAGGAGACTTACGGAGTAAACCATAATCTCCCTTATTTCAACGACATCACGTTTTCACGTCGCCATTGTATCACAGACCAACAATAACTAAATTTTATGCATTACATCCGCATACGCATACAATACACTATCATATGCATAAATCTAAATTCTATTGAGGATAACTAAGTCAATATTACATAGTTAATGAAGATAAGATGTTCGTGTAGGGCTGCGACGACCCCAGTGCAGTTTAATGGCACATCTACGTCCAGAGTGTGGTAGGCCCGCATATCGTGTGGAACCTGATACAATGGAGCCATCTAGAGATATCGGAAGCTATCTGTAAAGTAAATATTATTTGTCGCTAGATAACATAAAAATAGTATTCCAGGCTGAATTTTGGCTATAGTGACCATCTCAGGCTTGGCTACAAGGATTTATATATATATATATATATATATATATAATGTAAGTACGTACTCATACGATTGCACTCTCTTATTCCCTCATTTTCCAATTCCGACGGGGAGATAGCTTGATATGTTCGTAGCGAAATCACAAGAACGACGTCTAACGTACTCACCGAAGCTCCGGAACACCACCGCCTGTTTCCTTAGTCCGGACTCGGTACTCGAAAATCAAATTCCGATTTGGTGGTATGATCTTCCCGTGACTCAAACCTATGTAAAACCTTTATGTCAGAGGATGTGTCATGATGCATTTTAGCCGAATTGCAAACCTTTCGCTCCCACGGTGTCGCGTTTCAGGTTGTTTGTGATTATCAGTGGCCTATTGCCGGGCAGGAGGGAAGGAAGACGACACGTCTCCATAACATGTGTGTCTATGAGCATCGGTAGTCATCAAAAGGGCTATTTTCTCGTTTGTATCTTTATGCTATAAAAAATCTAACACATTGTGTGATCACAATAAAACTACTCTTACGGACTGGGTGGACTGATATTACAGATGATATTATAAGCTTTTAAAAGTACCCGAAGAATTATAATTTTAGTTGTTCCGATTAACATCAGGACATCGGTCATCTCAGTCTATCCGTGATCATGGTTGCTGTAGAGCTTCCGAAACATCGGGCTAGCTAAGTAATTAAATAAACGGCGATAGAATCCGTAAAAGTAATTTTATTGTAATGAGTAACATTCGCGTAAACCTAAGACATCAACAATCTGTAATGCGACCGCTTCAATGTATAGACTAATAAAGATAAGAATAAAACCCTACACGAACACACATTTTGTAGTTACGACAAAGGAAACACGGAATGCGTTCTCGATGTCTTGAATATCTGCGCGAGATCTGACTTAGTGCCAAGATATAATCTGTTATGGTCCGTTATCGAGGCCGACCCCTGCCAACTTCGAAACTGGCCAAAAACTTAAGTCGCTGTCGTTCTACTTTTAACTGTTCATCGTTATCCTTTGTTCTAATTGAAATATCTCTGTCAATGTGCGAGACGCTGTTTCATTTTATGTTCCCTAATCGTTGCCAAGTAAACTGTAGACCATCGCTTATTATACAACCTTAGAGTGGTTAGTTATACGTACAGTTATAATACAAAATTTCAGGATGTAGATGCACATAGGTGCAAAATAGTTATACGCAAGTCCATGTTCGACTTTTTTTAATTTAATATTTTTTTAGGTGGAGTTCATGGTTTATGGGCAAGTACTCCACCATATGTCTCTTAGGATTCGACGTACTTTACATTTATTGATACAAACAAATAAATGGCTGGGTCACATATATTTATAATAAATTCGCAGTAAAGACTCTTAGATTTGGTGTGATTTTGTGTAGATATTTCATTAAATTTTATAGAGAAATAAGCAGCTCTATCGAGCCTTTGCTTATTTTGACTGTATGTATTCATTGGGATTTCAGTTATTTTTACAAGAAGCTTTTTTTATTTGATCAGTTTGAAAGTCGTCCTAACAGCATATTTGGGTTGTTTCCACTTTTACAATGGAGACACTCACAGCGATATGATATTATACTCACTTTTAATAACTCAATGTGGCATTTAATGATTTCCAAAGTAAAAAATACTTCAGTTTCCAGATTCATATACATCAAAAGGAGGGTTTTAACTCACAGAATAACTTTTGGTACGACGCATTCCTATATACAAGAGGTGATTGATAAGCATCCGAAACGACAAAGAAAAACTTCAATAATCTATTTAATACACTTTTATTTTTCAACGTTTTTTCCTTCTATCTCGATGTATTTGGTCCAGCGCTTCTCTAACCCCGTCACAATAGCTTGATAATTGTTGGCCTGTAGGCATCTTCGGAGCACTGTCTCCCGCGTTTAAAATCAGTTATCCCGGTGTGAATTGTACTCAATGCAGGAGCATTATTACCTAAAACATTGTCTGGCTTGATTTTAATCTGGGTTGCTGCTTTCCCTTTGAACCGCAAGAATTTCGTTTTTTTCCGTTGTTGAGAAAATTTACGAATTACAATTAATACAGCGAAGGTTCTAGGTCACACAAATTCTATAATTTCGAATAAATTCAAATTTAACGTTCCATTTAAGAAGAGATGAAAGAACATAATGTTATAAATTTTGTTGGCCTATTTTTTTTAATTCGTCGTTTGGCCAGTTATCAATCAGCCCTGGTATGCCATATTTTATAAATACATTAATATTCAATATATGTAACCAGTGGACATTATATACAGCCATGGGTTATAAGGATGCGCTGCCCTACTAACCGATGGACTAGCCACACTCTCAACGGTCATAGCGTATGAGAGCTTCATTTGCACGAGTGGCAGAAACTTCATACATAGAAAGCGAAAAGCAACCTCCAACGCCAAATTTGAACGGGTCGACTTTTTGCACTCGTTGGATCGATGCTTTAGAGTTACAACTCCAAACATGTCGTCCCTACTTACCTACAATGCAGCAATATATAAAATAGAAGTGTTTTCTATATATCCTTTTGGCCATAAGTACCCTTGAAGGCAAAGTGGTCGCTCAAGGTACAATTACCTAAATCATGAATACAACGCATTTCGCCTAACTTGCTAACTACTAGTTATGCATGGCAAAGAACAAAGTTTCTTTGATATTCAGATTTTTCAATACCGCTACCAGATATGAAACGAATGTTAAGGTTGTCGCCTAATTGACGGAATTTCAAATCACGCTGGTTTTTCTTTTTATAATATAGGGAGATAAACGAGTAATCGAAGCTTTTTCATGACTATCGATGCCTATGAACATCAGCATAATTACTATGCAGAAACGTTCCTTTTCACTTTACCGGCTACTCACAAACCGCTCGGAACGCGACAACGAAGACGTCACTTTGCCGGTGTCATGTCAGCCAGCCCGATTCCGCTACAATGCAGCATGACAATTCATCTTACTAAAGAAAACTTAGCGGTCTTCTTCTCGTAACAGGTACTGCCACGTCCATTGTACGCTAATCGTTTTACTACGTCAAGCGAAGAATCAAACCAAAGATTATGCCGGGGTCAAGTGATAGCTATGCTGTACCTGCGCCACTTGAGATCGGGATGGGATAAAGGAGGAGGACGTGTCGGTATATGCAGATGTTATATCCTTCGCAGTGGTAGTCATTTACCAAAATACTCTTATTCGTTTTATGCCATAAAATATGTTTATTAAGAATTATGAAAAAATATATTAAATCTTAGAGACTGATATTGTTATTTTTAACAAAGTGCGTGCACTTATATTAAATTTATAGTTGAAGTTTACACGGTATAATTAGCAGTTATTGTTTTAGTTAAATCTAACACGAAAGGTTCCCGCTGAGAAAGTTTAGATAGTAAAAGAAAACCTAAGAATTAACATTTAATAAGTCGAAAAGTTAGGTCGAGGGCCTGGTCATCATCATCATCATCGTTATCAGCCCTTATCGGTCCACTGCTGGACATACGCCTCTTTCAGTGAAAGCCATGACGACCGATCTCCTGCTACTCGCATCCATCACGGACCTTCTACCGCACGGAGATCGTCTTCCCACCTGGTGAACAAAATGAAACCTCCCGGCGTATTGGCCTCAGGATGTACTTGGACAATACAAAGGTCATGTTTAGCTGGCCAAAGATGGTGGTGCGACGTGTTCCGCACGTGCCTGTCTAGCTGGAGGGAGGCTCGGCTCTCTTTTACTCTTGCCAGGACTACCAACCGTGAAACACGTGATCAAAGTCTGCCATTTCCAGGGCTCATACTTTCGTAGGGCATATCTGGGACCCTTGGCACTGACTTTTGTAGAGGAACACCGTGTGATTCTAGTTGGTTCCAGATCGACACAACCATCTCCGCAAGAGCCCTGCCGAGATAGTATCCGCGTTTCCACACGTTAATAAAAAAAAGGTATGTTCATTGATTATACAAACCCGTGTGAATCAATTTAGAAAATTCATTGTTTTACGGAAGGCTTAATTAATAAGTAGTTCCATTATCACCAAATAATGATTTC
>JAFELO010000995.1:302251-325425 GCA_017140195.1 Eumaeus atala
GCAAAAGGACATTCGGCAGCAACTGTAGACCAAAAACAACAACGCGTAACTTCTTCTGACATATCTCAATATGTCAGGTATATTTGGAAATATCACAAAGATTTTTTTTGATGCGTTGAATAAAATGGAACGTCGCGTGACATATAACTAAAAGGAGTTTTGTTTTTATAGTTATGGACAGCCCTTGTATCTCTAAGTGTAAAGTATAACAATTACACTCATACCGAAGTAAAAAAGTCTAGTCTTTATGTTACTCCCAGCATTTATTTCATGCCATCTAATCTAAAACAAAAAAAAATTTTTTTTTAAAGAATTGTGAAATCGGTGCGGCGTAATCCTATTGTGTAAGGGATTGTAACAATAACAGACCAGCTTAAAGGCCCGACCGTCCTGCGTGTCGTTGACAGTTGGGAGCAGAATGTGCCCCGCCCTACTTTAGTTAGCCCGACTTAATATTCATATAAAGAATGAGTATTTGTGGTTTGTATCGTTTGCGCCATCGAACTTTTTCTTTGAGGTTCGGTGATGCTCTTTTTAACAAATTAAAAGACTGACTAGTGTATATACCAGTCTGGTTCTGGTATTCATCCCGATCAGTCGTGCCGAGCTCTGAGCTTTTAAAGGAAAGGGTGCTTGTCCAGTCTAAGTACACGTTTTCACACACAAAATATTCAGTAAAAGAGTTTTGAGTGACTGGGGAGAATTTTGTACGACCACCAACGTTATAAGTTTCGCTAGCATCACCTACATAGAAAAAAATATGCTATTATCCCCACCCAAATCGAACCATCACGGTTCCACAGAGCGTATCGAGCCCGTCCAACGCCCTAGTTTTCTAGATTTCGCCGCCGTGAAAAGCATCTCACGCAACATCAGCCAGAGTGAGACGTTACACGAGCTAGACACAGAGCAAAGGCCAGGATTATTCTACTTAGATCCCCATGAAAATATAGTTTTCACTAAAACGATCATCGTATACACCGTTCTAAAAGTATATTGAAATGATTTTCAATCGATTCATCTCGACTAAATTCTCCATTAGTCTATCATATGTATGCTCGATGAAGCTGCCACCGTGGCAGCCACCCATCCCACTAACCACATCTGTATTACAATCAAAAGGTAGAGATCACAACGACCCACCAGAGCCATTTCTATCTCCCGGAAGATATGAAAGACTTAATTCGCATCAGAAATATCACTAGACGCGAATACGCCCGTAGGTAACAAACAGACCCTTCAACTTCTCCACAGAGAAGTAAATAACGATATAGATTTATTTCGCAATAGAGCGTGGGATCGCTTTCTAAGTAATATACCACCTCTCATTCATCCTCTTGTCCCGTTGTCTTTCGGGCCTTAAGCACCGAAACTATGTTCCCGCTCATCCGACCTAATTTTCCTCCTATAACAGATGACGATGTAAAAGCCGTGATATTAGCCGAAACGCTATAATCTCAATGTACCCGAGTACCTTACAACTAATCCCTTATTACGTAGCCGAGGTACATCGGGATGCTGAGTACCGCCCTTCTTTACCGCCAGAAGTCGACCCTATGGACATATAGGTCGTACCACTATAGATAAGGTTAAATTACACGCTAAAGATCCCGTCCCTAGGCGGACCCCTGGACCAGAAGGCATCACAAATAAAGCGCTTAAAATCTTGCCACCCATTTCAATAAACTTCACAGTATGGTTGGGGGATACACTTTCCCAAAAATATGGAAGAAGCCACTGTGATCGGTATCCACAAGCGAGGCAAGCCTAGAAACTTGCCCATAGGCTACTGTCCGATAGGTCTAATCAATTCGTAGCTCTATGATAGAATTCTCCTCGCACGCATCCAAAATATAGTGATCTCTTCATAGACCATTAATTCGTATTCCGCGAAGCCCACAGCTGACAGTCACAAGTGAAGAATAAATAACCGTCATGGTCCGTCTTCTTCGATTCGGCAGAAGCGTTCGTCCAGGAATGCCAGATAGACTAGTGCTTATCCTTACATGTCTAACTAGCACTTCAGGTAACGAGTAGAGGTCACACTGTCTTCCATACGTCCCCTCCAAGCCGGAGTCCCCAAGGGCTCTGTATAATCCCCAGCCATGTATGACCTATACACGAGTGATATCCCGGACCATTCCAGGGTAGAGTTGGCAATGTTCGTAGACGAAACCACCCTTTACACGAGTCTGAGGACAGTCAGTGTATCCCAGGCTAATCTCCAACGGGCCGTCACTGTGCTGAAAAGAGTAGAACTATATGCTTCGTTGGCGCAGCTGTCGGCAGCACTAGACACAGCAACGCTAGACGCCTCATGGAACCAGCAACTTCGGCAGAAATACACAAAGTAATTTTTGTGAAGTATCTTGGAATCACTCCTGATCGTGTTCTCACCTTCAATGAGCACATAACTAAAGTAAGTAATAATGTGCGGTGCGTCTTACATAAGCTATATTACCAAATAAAGGCTAAAAGTAAGATGTCGCTTAGAAAGAAGCTTATGCTTTACAAAGTCTCTATCCGCCCGACACTGTCATATTCCAGCGTAGTTTTCGCTCACGCTACACCAACGCACAGAGATTTTGTAAAAGTACAAAACCGCTTCCTTACACAAGGGTTTGAATTGCCCTCTATCAGAGGTCACTTTAAATACACCTCAACTGAGTAATAAGGTCTGGTGCCTCGTCACCCCAACCATCTCGTTACAAAAGCAGTGGACTATAATCTGAACTATGTGATATATTATCGGTCATTGACCCAGACACGTTCCGTCGGACGAATACAACCACTTCACGACTACTGTCAAATATTTTCAGCAGACACGCTCTCATTCACCACGACACCGCACATCCGGTGTACGTGCAGACGTCCCCGAGGACAAATGCGAAATATACGCTACAACCCATACACTCCTCAGGTCAGACAACAACACACATGGTCGACTACGAACAGTTCGTACGACACCTTCAGAGTGGGGATCAATTTCAATACAATTCGAGATTCGCCAGGCAAATAGTACCGCAGTATCAGTTACGTATTCCGAGACTACCGCACCTGAGCTCTTTCACCCGTCTGAGGGTGAAGAGGATACGGCCCCCCCATGAGCTTTTTGCTGAGCCTAACGTTCATGTCAGCGCCAAGGTCATTTCAGCTACGGTGTGCAAGCTGCCCTAGATATCAGAGTCGGGAGAGGAGAGACCTCTCAGTCCCTCTGACCATGATAATAATAGTTACATTAGTTGTTACAAGCACTCTTATATCGGGATATATCTCTCCCATCTGCGGGAGAGAGGTGTGTCGGTTCCTCTTACGACCGCGAACCTAGTCTCACTGACAGCAATCCGATAAAGCTGTATTGGGTTTCTCTTCGCTTCCACAGTTCAGGTTCGCAAAAAGATGACTTGTCTATCAAATAGATCTATGATAAACAGTCGCTAGTCAAGGTCATACAGTAGTTTGTAGCGGTAATAGTAATAATAATATCTGTGGACTTAACACATAACGTTACCCTAGTCCTGTAATAACCTAAGTCGAGATAAAGGTACCAGACAAAATATTCTTTTCTAATATCAGAAATTTTATGTATTTAAGACTTTTTTATATAAAAATATATAATAGACATAATATTCATGATATAGGTAGGATTTGAATCCACGTACTCTGGCGCGACACGTGAATTTATCGTTTTTTTGTGTACCCAGTTTTAAGTTTCTATCCCAGTATTAAGTATAATAGAATTCTGTAAGTATTGCGCCAGTTTTTCTTCCGTTATCTTTATAGTCGATAGGAGCAAAGAAGATCGTTCAGTATTTTGTATCTTAGTCTGTATGTTTGTACTCTCGAATATCACAGAAAATATACAAATTATTATTATGTAACATTCAATGATTACTTAATATGCTTTATCATAAGTAGAAATAGGATTAATTTACACCTCTTTCGAAAAAAAATCTACGCGTTAAAAGAGCCTTACAACGTGGATCAATTATCTGTTCACACGCCGGCGCTTTTTTTTGTGCGCGTGTGAACAGATGTATGGGAGTCCATACGTTCCATTTCTACAATTATTTCTATCCTGGAAACGTTGGTCCTTACGACGTAATCAAATTCTAAAATTTCAAAATGAAGATATCTAAACTTATTTATTTCAAATTTTAGAACTGTTCCTTACAACAATGTTTGAAACACGAATTTACATCTTGGCACCTTTTGTAAAACGCAAATCCATTTGCTAAAGCGTGAACGTATGACTACAATATAAATCGTCCCCCAGTAACTTACGGCACTACACTTAAAATAGTGTTTCATATGAGAATGCGAGACTCAGATATATATCACAATGCTGGCAATAAGTTGTCAGGAATAACCTTTATTTTTAAGATTCCTTCGCAATTTAATATTTTTCTTTATTTCTACTTTCATTGTTATTTTATAAGTATCATTATAAGATGGAGAGAAATTAAGTTGTTTGATCTAAAATTCTATTCGTGAATTTCTTACTGTGTTTTTACTTCGTTGTTCATATTTTAAGTATTAGTTCCATCGTCATAAAGCAAGAATGTTTAGATCATTTTTCATAATATTTGAGTTTTTAATTATTTGTGCCTGAAATTAATAATATAAAAAACAAAAAAAAAAGAGAACTAATTTACAAATAGTGTATAATAAAAAGCGAACAATACATCTGCATTACTACTATAAAACGGATGTCCATGGGCGTAGATTGGCGGTGGTCGTTTGCCTCCGTATACTATAAAAAAGTATAATTCACAAAAACGTCAGTTCTGCCATAGAATAACTGAATATCATTCATTTATAATTAGTAACAAGCTTCCATAGTGAAACTACCGGGGCCTTGCCGGAAGAAACAGCTATTATTCAAATACATATAAAATATATGAGGCAGTATAAAAATTATGTTAATTTCATAATTATCAAACAAAAAAACATTCAAGTCTATATTTAATAATATTATAAAATATAAAACACAATAAAACAAATTTCTCTTTATTGTTAACTAAAAACACATGCTGTGTTTTTAATAATCACGCGACCCTGTGCCCCGTGCGCCTTGCCTTCTTAAAATAGAAAACAGATTTATAAATCACCAAAATGAGAGTCTAATGATATTCAATTTAAGAGGGAACAGAGTTTCTTAGGGGATAATTGAACTCAAAGGTTACAGAAATTGCTCTATTGGTACATCAAGAATACCGCGTGTAGGTCCAATAATAATTTAAAAAACACCTGTGTTTTTTATAATGGGGCAGTGAGCAGTCGGAGACGTGGCAGAAGGTGCACAGAGGGGCGTTTTTTATAGAAAAAGAAAGTAAGTTTGAAATGTTTTTATGTTTATATAACGTTTGCAGTATTTTTTTTAACTTATATGTATATTTCCTTTTCTAAAAACAGACGATTTAAGAAATATGAAGGAAACTGCACATGCACTATTTATGATTTAGTAGTTCATTTGTGTTATGTTAGAATTGATAATTATAAGGTTACTTCAAATTAGAAATAGAGAATAAATAAAATATTGTTTAAAACAAGTAGATATGTTGATTTTTTTTAAATACATAAGGTGTTTCAATAACGTAAGTATGCAAAAATATACAGTTTCCGAAAATATCATAAAAATGCAAAGAAATAGATATATTTCAAAACGTTGTACATAAAGTATTCTGCATTTGCATGTTCGAGATTTAAAACCAATAAAGCTGAGAGCAGCATTAGCTGTAATATCTCATATTGGATGCTAATTTTTTCCGGGAACTACATTTCCTGTTCCCAGCGCTCTCCCGTGTCGTCTTTTCACCGTCCCATCTTGGACAGGTTCCATTATTTAGAAACACTCTGATGTACCACCATCTGTGCACGTTGAGCTATTTTCATACGTGATATTATTCATGGCGCATTCCTAGACTTGCTTTTCGGTGTGATGGAATTTGAATGATACGCTTTACATAATCTGTTCAGGGCATGTAAACGTATTAATGTTAATTTTTTTCCAGTGTAAGGGCTCTCATTTGGATTCGCTTTTTTGTTAATGCAGATAAGTTCAACTAAACACCAAACGTTTATGTCGGTTTGACAACAGATATTTAAAGTCGTTCGGCATACCTTTTTTTGACTTAACATTGTGTCAAGAGAATTTTATATACGAGTATAATATTTTATATTATGATGTTCTTTGATTGGCGAATTGAGATGAATAACTGCATTTGGCTATTTGAGAAATAAATATTAATGTAATACTTTTATTATTATATGTTGTTGAGAGCTATGCTTTCGCTTTTCATGTAGTTTCTGAGTTTTCGGAGGTCCATTAAGAATAGGTTGTAGAACATCCACGCGTATGCAAATTCGAATGTTAGTAGGCGACGGCATTTGAAGAGCGAAGGAGGGCAACACATCCGCATAACTATTATGCTTGTATCTGTGGGCATCGGTAGTCGCCCAAAGGCTCCGACTGCTTTTTTTATTATAGTATAAGGGTGCAAATGATCAAACGCAGCCTTTCTGCGAATACCGACGTCCATGAATATCCGCATAATTATGCCGACTAAGGATACTCCTTCAAACATCTTATACCATTAAATATTTATATATACACCGTATATGACAATAAATTTATACAAAAACTACTCGTAATAAAGTCGTGAGGGCTCCGTAAATTTACCTAAAACAAGTTGATTGTTATCCTCGGGGTACATCCCCGCTTTGATCCAGATAAGGCTTTTCTAATAGCCATATTATTTCTTTGAAAAATTACAATGACACCTGAAACTAGGATCTTACGATCTAAACTTTACCCTTTTTTCACCTTATATTCGGAATACATAAATATTTTAATATTACTATAATTTTGAAATCTAAACAACTGTCTACACAGATATTAAATGAACATAGAAACTAAAGAGCTTGTTTTTATAATATATACTCCACCGATATTTAGTACAGCATAAAACTCTTGCCTTCCAACATCATCATCAATCTTTTCTGTCAGTTTTTTATTGATCAACTATTTTACGCCTTTTAATAATCGCTGAGATGAACGGTAGGTACCTCTGTTACTTCAACCCGGATCGGCGACTACATGAAGCTTAAAATAATGCTATTAATATCTTTTTATTTTATCTTTCATTCTCAAAGGTCCCTAAATAAAAAGAGATTTAACAAAGAAAAGAAAGATCTTTGTACTTCCGTCACAGAGTGACACGTCATGACATCCCGGTTCTTTAGTCTGTACGAGTGGGACACTACCTATCCGCGGATTGACGTCCTGGATGGATGTTTCCTGGAGGTAAAAACTATACAATATGAATATCCTTATGCATGTTATTATAGCTTAATATTTTCAGTTTTCTTAATCACAAATCTTGGGAGCTCGGCACAGATATGATATAATGTTTACAAAGTTGAGATACTATGTAGACGTTCTTTGTTTTAAGCCAGTTTACATTATACAAAGTTATTAATGAGATATAACTTGTCTCATTAATAACTTTTACTATTATTAGTATAGACTTATTTCGCTTTGTTTTAAGTAGTTTAAAAGTCATAATTTAAATTATAAACAATTTTACGGTAGGTATAACACATATTATGTTTTCATAATTTTCATCTTCAATTATTAGCTATGAACATTATTTTCTCGACTAGAAAAAAAATATCAGTACTACCCGTACCCCCAGGAGTAGACAAAACTGAATCAAGGGGTACGCACAAGAATATTATAACTTTTCTAATTTCCAATTGATCTATTCATGGATCGCCATCGACTCGCGTTCTTTTTATTTATATTGCATAAGTGATAAAATTTATTATTATATTGATAAATTATCATATTATCAAAATGTTAGACACATTTTCCATTAGACTAAAAAGGCAAAACTCTATTTGCCTAACAAAACAGGTAATATTTTTTTTTTAATCATTTTACTTATAATGTCTTTAATAAATGTTACCCAAATGTATGGTCTTACTTGGGCACGTGATGCAAGGCGTGCCATGTAAAGGTAGAGTACAGGTTCGATACTAGAAACTAAGTAACAGGACATCCAGTTGGTAGTAATCATTTGGAGATCGAAATTAACTAACCAATCCCAGTATACGTACATATCACTAACTACTTATCAAGACACATCATATCATACCTCTGAAAAATGATGATCTTAGCTGCGACGAGGCTCCGCGCTCAGTATCGCGCTGAGGTTGTTATATCGCGTGTACATTCAATTAACAATTTTTCATGGCGGAAGCGCCAGGGCTGGCGGAAATTAAAAAATGTCTACTAAACTCAACATCACTCCCGACACACGCATATTTTATAAAAACGATTCACTGGAATAGAACGTGTACGTGACAATACCGTATGAAATATATTTTTTACACTGTTTGCAATTATAGATAAAAGTTTCACACGAGTATATATTTTTTTTCATTCATCATCAGTCCTTATCAGTCCACAGCTGGACATGGGCCTCTTTCAATAAACGGCAAAACGATCGATCTCCTGCTACTCGCATCCGTCTCGGACCAGTTACTACGCAGAGATTGTCTTCCCACATAGTGAACGGTCAACCAACACTTCGTTTTCCTTTATGCGGCCTCCACTCCAAAACCTTAGTGTCTGTATCTTATTCTGTCTGTATTTATATCTGTTCTTCTAAGTGTGTGACCAGCTATTTATATATACACACATATATATATATATATATATATATATATATATATATATACATATTATTCGTAGCGTGATAGTGGATAATTTAGTTACCTGCTCTATGACTTCGTTACGAATTCTGTCGGACAGAGAAACACCCAGCATAGTACGTTCAATAGCCCGTTTAGCTACCGCAACCTTGCGGACCAGTCCCACATTAAAAGGCCATGTTGCGTCCCCGTAGGTCATCACAGAAGAAGTTCTATCTACCCAATTGCATTAGTTTACCGAGGTAGACGTATTCCTCTACAACTTCGAGAACAGCATCATCGATGTTGACCAGCCTAGGGAGAACGTGTTCCTTGAACATGACCTTTGTCTTGTCCAAATTCATCCTAAGGCCAATACGTCGGGAGGATTCATTTAGGCAGAGCAACATTTCCCGCAAACTCTCCTAGGATTTGGCCAACACAACGATATCGTCAGCGAAACGAAGGTGTGGAGGTAGTCGCCGTTAATATTTATGCCGCATTATAACAATAACATCTCCCTGTCGCACTTCTCAATGTAATTTGATTTAGCCTTGTTGCCTCCCGGAATCAGGAGGGAAAAGCAGCGTCATACAATGCTCTCAGTACTTAGACGTATCGCGAATCGTCCTGATATCGCTGTGAAGCTCCCAGAACGACCCCGGTTTCGACAGAGTCCAAAGCCTTTTGATAGTTCACAAGGGCAAGGCACTGCGTCTGACTCTCATGTGTCTTTTGTACAACTTGCCTTATGATGAAAATATGGTCCATGGTGCTAAATCCTGCGAAACGAAGCCTACTCATGAGGCTAGAAGCCGTCTGGCTTTGTAGTGAGAGTACTCAACCAGACACTTGAGAATAACTTGTAAATATGGCCAAGAAATGAAATTGGTCTGTAATTTTGAAGAAGCGATTTGTCACCCTTCTTATAAAACAAAACTACGTCACCTTCTAAGCCATGTCTTGGGAGGTATACCCCGCTGGAGGACAAAATTAAAAATCTTTTTTTAGCTCTCGTAACACATCGTTCGCCTCTTGCCCTAAGAAGCTCGACTGTAATTCAGTTCTTCCCCGGAGCTTTTCCCTCTTTAAGCTGCGCAAGAGCTACACTAGTCCCACTCAAGCTGACGTTCGAAAATCACCTGACAAATGTCGTGTCAGGCTTGCACGCGGATCGTTGTTCTGGGTATTGTTATGAGGAGCGTGTGACGTATACAACTTACTATAGAAAGCTTCGATCTCAGATAAGATCCCAGGCTTAGAAGAAACGGGTTACCGTTTTATCAGAATCACTCCTAACCTTTGTTAGATGACTTCTTCCAAGCTTCTCCACAAAAACCTTCGACCCTCTATCGCTTCGGTAGCCTGTTGCGTATTTGAGTGCGAAGGTCTCGGCGTACTGATTTGCGGATTCGCTTTTAAAGAAGCCTTGGCAACGGCAGACGTAACGTCTTCATGTGCTCTGCGTTCCCCCATAAGTCCAAGCGTCTTATCTGAGACTTTAGCCTTCCTGCTCGTATAAGTACTCCTAAAATATTTTTCGCCCACGTTCCGAATGCAACCAATCACGCCACTCATGGCCTCGTCAATTGCCATTGTAGGTTCCGATATATCTATGGCATGGAACCGGTTTTTTAATTTCAGTTGGATTTTTTCGTAACTACCTTGGTTGGTCGGAAGTTAGGTCGGAGTGTCGTCTGGACTCATCGGATACGCTCGCGCCGAAACTGTTTAAACGTCTTGATCACGGAGATAACCCTAAATATATGCTTTCTGTCCTTCACAATAGAGTCAGTCTTGTTCCTTGCCACAATGTTGGGGTTCTGACTTGTCGAAATGGTTCTTATGGGAATTCTTCTTAAAATAGGAGTTTATTAAAATTAAGGCTCGCTCTCTCGACGAAATTTACCAGCATTTGCGCCCTGTGATTTTCAATTCCGTCTCCATGTGGTCCCAGGCTCGATTTGACACCATTTCGTACTCCCACCTTGACATTAGAGTCCCCATAACAACATTGAAGTGGGCCTTACTGATATTATGTAAGGCCTTTGAGACATCCACATAAGTTACCTCCACGTAGTCATCGGAATGTGCCGAGGTTGGTGAATATTTTTGTATCACCTTGAGGCTATACCTCGTAGAGAGTTTACCTACTACCCGACACACTAGACATTTCGACGTTGTTGCTTACGAGGGACCTGTTCACGAGGAATACCTGCCGCCTTGTGATGGAGTGTCGCCTTCCCTGAAGTAGAATAGGTGACCCGATAGCAGAGATATGGTGTCCTACCTTGTCTTCGGACATCACGTTTCCCCAAAATGTGCCATCGAATTTATCCCTGTTCCACCTCAAGCTCAATCAAATTGACCGTTATACGTAGCAGATCAAATCGTTGGTAGCGATCCGTAACCCGGAGATTCTTAGCACCCCTAGTTCCACAGTTACCGTGGCCGATACCATGGACAGAACTAGTGTAACTACCGGAAACTAATGGCCGAATTGTGCTGCTGTCGTCCATTGGAGGTAACTGCTCACAATTGCCACGCCGAGCAGACAGATTGGCAATCGCTGATTAGGTTACGGACCGGCGCCACTGCTGCCTGTCACCGATGCGATTGATGGTACCGCCATTACTCGGTGTGACCGCTGTCCGGTTCTCTTGCCTAATTAACTGTCACTATGACACAGACCGGACACCAAGCAACCAGCTCACTGAAGTCTCTTAGTTGTTAAAAGACTTTTACGCCACCCTTGCTTGGATTGAGGGTGAGGGTATTCTTACGGCCGCCCCCACACAGTCTTCTTTATTAAAGACTCATTGTTTTTCGGAAATAATATTTTATTTGCAGTAGTAGCCTACCGTGTTCCACTGCTGGGCAAAGGCCGCTCTACTCTCCTTCCACATCTCTCTGTTTGGAGCTACATTGGGTCAATTCTATTGACAGGACTCCAGCTCATCTCGCCATCGTCGATGGGGTCTACCACGTGGTCGCCGGGCATTCCGAGGGGTCCAAATATAAGTTCATTTGCCTCAGACATGCACCAGACGTTGCTAGTCTAGTTCCTCTTATCCATGGCAACCTTCCGGGTGACATCCGTGATCCTTTTTATGATAGTGGAATGTTAACCTTCATTAGATATTTCCTCGCCCAACAACTCTTCCAGACATTTTCGGTGCGTCGAGCAACTTCTTTATCATTTCTCGCCTGGAAAAAGACTATAAGAATATCTTATTATTCAGCGATAAATGATAATTTATGCATAGAGGAAGTACTTATTCTTTCTCGGACATGAACTTGTGCGGTAGAGGCGAATAGAACCCCAATACAACTTTATCGTTCTGCTATGAGTGCTCGTCGGGCGGAGTATAGGGTTGGTTTCAATTGCGGTCGGAAAGGGTTCCAACCCCTCACTCTCCCGCAGGTGGGAGAAATACATCCCGATATAAAAATATTTATAGTAGCTAATTTGACTTTTATTATCATGGCCACAGAGACCATGGGGTCCCTCTTTCCCTACTCTGTCGAGGGCAGCGCACGCGCGACAGCTAAAATGGGCTCGAATTCGATGTCGTGAATAAATGGCTCATGAATGAGGGGCCCGTACCTCCCTTCAACTTCAGACGGGGGAAGTTCTTCTTGCTCATGCACATAATGTGCTTCACACGGGCGTGAATAATGGCTATGTTGGCAGGCTTGATGTGGTGACGTGTATCATTGGTGTCTCTATCGTGGGAGAAGAAGGCGTCGTTCCTGCGCACATGTGGGTTATAAAAATTCTCTTCGATTCAATTGGATCCTGGGTACACCTAAGCTACTGAAGCTTACCGCTACGATACGGCTTGCATCATAATGTGGATGTCATTCAATCTTAATTAAATAATTCTTTGCTTGGCCTTAGAACGTTGTCGTTTTCATCTTGAGCTCGAGTCTAGAAAATCTCAAAATATATCTTCACAATTAAAATTCAATGAATCTATATAGTAATTTTTTAAAAGCCGCTTTTTTAGGGAAAAATGATGAGAATATTTTTTTATCACGAAAAACCGACACCCTGAAGTTATCTATAGTCAACATTTTAGTTTTCCTCCTGTTACGCCAAAGTAGTATAACTTCTAACGCGTGTACATACACTTCTAACGTGTGCCCAATACACTTTTTTCTCAAGTTTAATGGCATCTATATAATCGGCTGATCTACATTTGACAACGATAAGAGATCCTCCATATTAGATTTGGGAATAAGACAGGTCCAATTTTTAAATAAATATAATTTAAATAAATTAAACCCAAGACTCAACACTTCAATCACTATTAAAGCCGAGGAATTTTTAAAAATTAAAGAAAAATTTTGCATAAAGCAGAAGATAATTATCAATAGTTTTCTCAATTCAATCCGCGTTACATTGTTGCTCCAACCATTAGAGAATGATGATTGCGAAAGTTTGATTGAGCTTCCTAAAACCCTTTTCGCGGACCCTTGAATATGAAAGGTAATCGGTTTGAGAGTATTGTTACTTGCTAGTGCTTTAATGAACTTAATAATTAACTTCGTTATCTCGATCATTGAGAGTAATTGTCGAAGTAATTAATAAGGTTGAGTATGTTCTGATTATAACGCTTTGATATCTCCGTATTATTAGCTCTTAAAAAACCTTAAGATAACAAAACTATCTTTTGTCTGTAATTTCGTCTTATTTTCAAGCTCTTTCTTAGAACATTATAGCAAGTATAAATAAATGCAATCTAGATTTTCCTGCTGACTTCTAATTTAAGAATAATGTTAAAGTGGAATAATTCTAGAGATTACAATAAAACTACTTTTACGGATTCTATCGTGTTTTTTAAATTATTTAATTATCCCGACGTTTCAGAAGCTTTACAGCGACTATTCCATCAGTCCACCCGTGATCGTGATAGTAGTTTTATTGTAATGACCAACATTCGCGTAAACTTAAGACATCAATAATTATAGAGAAATTCTTAATCAGAATTGACATTATTAATATAAATTGAAAGAGAATAAAAGGAACTAATACACCTATGTAGGTGGATACTTTTCCTCCATCTTGTTTTTTCCTGTAAATCACTCGAAGGAAAAGAATTTATGAAATAAACAGCCATATTTTCCTGTTCATATAATGAAATGTATGCGTACACGGGGCCCCACCGTGGAGGGGGATCACAATTACTTTGTTTTGCGTCTGCTGACAACGCCTTCGTGGATTAAGTCTCATACTTATATCCGTCGTGAAATATTATTATAGAAACTATATGAGATAGCGGCGCTTCATTGCGTTGACGTCCGTACTCGCAGTACCGATGCCAGATATTAATGTTATTTATACTAAGTAACATTAATAATAATCAAAAACATCTAACATCATTAAATAATAATGAAAGTTATCTCAGTTTGGAAGTCTCTTAGATCATGATCGATACTTCTTATCCAGAGCCGGTTTCACCAATTACTATTATAATGACAATTCTCTTATTAAGTCATAGAAAAAACTTTGAATATCATCGAAGTATTTGTTTCAAATTATTCGGGTTTTTTTTATCTTTATTTAAAGGCTATACATATCATAAGATTAAGTCAGCTTCTTTTCGGTTTCACTTTAGATTTTTAGTCGTTAACAATATTTGGCATTTTAATAAAAAAAAATTTATTCTATGAGTGGTAAAGTTGCTTTTTATGCAGTATTGACCATAAGTGTTACATAATAAATCTTTTACAGAAAACCTATGTTTCTGACTGTTCCACTTTACAACTGTTTCTAAAGTTTTATATGTTTGTGTATCTATTTGTTTACGGTGGACCATGTGATTCGCTGCTGCAGTTTCTTTGCCTAAAGATGAAGAGAGGCAAAGTCACGCGCGATCATATGTATATTTTTGCCAATCTAAACCTTTTCAGCTGTAACTGTTATTAACACGTATAATGTGTATACAGGTATTCTTGAAATTCAATCAGATTTTTTTATATTATAGGGGGCAAACGACCAATCGATGCCCTTCGACGTCTGCTTTTCGACTTTCAATGAACATGTGCATAATTATGTTGCGATGCGTTGCCCTCCTCGTTACCTCCCCACATGGTCCACCGGCTACTCACAAACGGCACGAAACGCGACACCATAGGTGTCACTTTTCGGCGAAATCAGGTGTGCGAGAGGTACCCCCAAGTGCGAGAGGCCCAAGTCCGCTGCATAGGAGGATGTGGCGCCATGCACCATGCGTGGCGCTGCCGCCTAAGCCGCGTGGCCCCTTATGTAAAAAGTGATCATAGTGTGACACTTTGTTTTGTTTCAAAATAAAAAGTGTTTAAAAAAACGTTATTCGGTTACCACTAAACTCCATGGTTAGGAGTCCCAGAAATGTTATGCTCTGTAACATGTAACATTCATTACAAATTATTGTATAAAATCGCAATATCTCATATTTCGCCAATCTCTTGAAACGTCGACAGGGTTCAAATCCGTGATCCGTACTATAATAATTTGCCAATCTCAACGGTAGTTACACGAGCCGAATATTATAAATCAATGCATAGTTTGCAAATATATTGTTTCCATCCATTGTTCAAAATAAATATTTCATAGTTTATGATATGCAAATGTAAAAACGAACGGCCAATTCAATATCCCCCAATTTACATAATAATGCAGCCAAAAGCGATGTTACTCGATTTCTCGTATGAATTTACATTTGTGACTAAACTGAGCTTAAGCTGCTCCGGGCGTCGACAGGTAGCATCACTCTGAATCCTGGCAAAAGCCTCACCTGTCTGGCTACTGAAACATATATTACTAGCATCACACCGCGGTTAGACCTGCGCAACTCTAATCCTATTATTCGCAGCGTTATGGTATACAGCCTATAACTATCCTCGATAAATGGAGTATTCAACAATATGTACATTTTTTAATTTGGGCTGGTAGTTCCAGAGATTACCGCGTTGGAACAAACAGACAAACACTCAAAGTTTTCAGATTTATATTATTCGTATAGAAAGAAAGAGATGGAATTACACCGGCTCGACCAATCAATCGCACGTACACATAATTAAACACACACACACATACACACCCACACCCACAACACACACACACACACACACACACACACTCACACACACACACACACACACACACACACACACACACACACACACATACACACACGCGCGCGCGCGGCGCGCTCGCGTACGCACTCTATCTCTCTCTCTCTCACACACCCTCATACACACACATATTAGTTAGTATATGCATTTGGTTAAAATAAAAAAATATTTTCTTTTTTGTTATGTTTCGAAATGGCTCAGATTGTAACATTTGCTATGGAAGAGTTGAATCCTCTAATATAACCATAAAATATGTTCAAAAGAAGGTTCAGGCCACAGTTTATAGTGTGTATTTTTTGTAAACGAAAATAAAGATTTCTTTACCTATAAAGTTTTTTTTTTAGTTATACCAAACGTACTTGAGAGGTATAAAGAGAGAAAACTTGTCTTCGCACCTCCTTCTCTTGCCTTTACAGTAAGATAAGACACATAACTCTCTCTTTCGGTTTACCAACTAATATCTCCCTCCCAACTTCCATTAGCCTCGGCCGATCTCAGTTTTCGTACCTCACTCGTATACCCCTTTCTTGTTTTTTGTTGACGCGGGGAAACGCATTTACGCGTCTTCACCGGCCCTGGGTGTGTGTAGTGATGTATGGGACTCGCGGCACATGATAGTGCCGAATGTCCACAAAAACCACCGCGAGTGCCACCAGTGCCGCCCTTAGTGAAGTGCCCCGGAACAACGATCATCAAGCTCAACGACTAGTCAGCCCCCTAAGGGACCAACTCCACCTCCACAGTTTGGGTTGCCCAGCCCTACAGGACAACCCCACCGACTTTGCGACAGTGCAATGGGGTTAGGTTCCCATCCTCACCCCCTGCCCCGTGCGCAAAAGCGCCAAGTCCCCCTCGGTTCAATTGGCTTCGCCTGGATTACCCCAGGCTACTAAGCCCCGCCGCCACGACAAGGCTTGAACCATGGTGGGACTCGTATACCCCTAAAGACGATTTTTATTACTTTTATGGTCACAAGCTGCTTGTATCCAACTCCCGGCAATCTAGAACAGACCATCAGTCCAACGGGTGGGAATGTCCGTCATTGCCCTATCGCAGATTAATTGTCCGCGCTTTCACGCAAAAACTACTAAACAGATTTGGATGAAATTTAACACAAATATTTCTGTCGTCAAGAAATTAGAGAACGCCTTTAAATCTTATTATCCCAGTATATGAAAACCAATGTGTTCAACTAATATATGTTGCTCATTGTCATGTATGATACCAAGACATGGCGGCTCGCAGTGGACGCTATGCAGAGAATGAAAGTTACATAGATATTAATGGAACGCGTTATACATAGCGTGATAGATCGTGTAACACAGAAATACGTCGACGCACTAGATTTGGCTGATGTAAGTAAAAGCATTATAGGATGGGAGGCGCAGGGAAAGAGAATTACTCCGCAGGCGGACCATCAACACAGAGCACAGTGATAGACAGAATTGTAAGCATTGTTGGGAATAACTGGATAAGTAATGCGCAGGACCAGAGTTTAGAGGGCTTTTTTTTACTTACCAGTGGTAAGACTTTGGGCGAATAAGTCATTAGGCGACTACGCTACTCGTTCGCTTACAGTACAATAAAAACTACGTTCTATATATTTTTATTATCGCATATAATCGCCGTTTCGCCGTACTAGAATGCTCGAAATTCTAGTTTTGACTTATAACCTTCCACTGAAGCCTAATTGCGTTTTGCGTTAGAAAACACTTAGTAGAAGTTTTTGGTAACGATTAAGTTGTACTTAAGCGGCGTGTAAAATTATGTGCTAGAGTTTACTGACAATGAAAAATAAGGACTTATACGTCGATATTACTTCCATAATCAGACAGGAAGGCATCGTAGTGATTGCTTACTTGTTTTACAACAACAAAAAGAAACCTATTCAACTGTGTATTTCAGGTACATATTGTATACGAGCTGGTGACCGCTATTTCTTTCGCATAATTCGATTAAACAAAGAAAAACTAAAAATATTTCCCTGAAGGTTCTACGTCAAATTTTAAAGTTTTCAAAACAACATGTACACATGACGTAGCACAGATTACTACTTATTAACTATACAACAAAAAAAAGTCACATTCAAATCCGTGAATTAGTCCCTGACTGTTTCTTTGTTTCCTTATCTAAAATCTTTATCTAAATTTAGACGTCGATATAATAATATGCAAAATTATACACATCAAAACGTATATTATGATTAGAACTAGCAGCGCCGCACGGTTTCATCCATCATCCACGCAACTCCGACGATACTGGTCGTAGCGTTGTGGCATATAGCCTATAATCATAACTATGAATATAGATATTATATAAAATCTGACATGGAGCTCCAAATATTAAATAAACAAGTAAGGTCTATAGTTTTATATTAAGTATGGGTTAAAGATTATTAGATGGAAGCACATTTTGTCGATAAAACGACATATATTTTATCTTTAGATACGCACAAGGTGTAGCGAAGCTCTAATGTGGATGCCGAGACAAAGCTAGTGGGCGTGACAGCGCTCGCGATACACGAGCCAAATGCAAAGCTTTATTTAGTTTAAGGCGCCATTACACGGGTCATATAAACTGTCAAAGTTCGAGTACGCAGGGCGACGCGGTGCCGCCTAGCGTCCCCCAGCTTAACGCTATTGAAAGCTATTCTTTCAGTTGATTTTACGATGGGACTCTACGCTATTTCGTTTAATTTACATTTTATTGACATTGGCAAAATGGCAATAATGAACAAATGACTATTCCTATAGTCATAAATGCGTCTAAATAAAACTTTGTCTTATATTTTAAAATGTTAAATTGGTTTTTGCACGCTTCAAACTGTTGAAAATCTACACTAACTGTGGTCAAATTTAGACAAAACGTACCCGTTCACCCACGAAGCCAAGGGCTAAGCTAGTTTAATATACACACTTATTCTATCGACGACTGCGACAGCAAAAATTATAACAGAATGAATAGTATTGGAATGTTAGAAAAGTGGTGCTAAGCCATTTTTCTCAAAGTGAGTACACACACTTTCAGAAAATTTTTCGGCCATAACGTTACAGGCTGTTATATATTTCCCGCATATTTTTTTATTTTTATCGCAAAAGTTATTTTTTACGAGATTATCTGATGATAAGTCTTCGATGAATGAATAAATCAAAGGGTTCTGTAAGTAATACGAGTATCTTATTTCCTGAATCTCGCTAAGAACAAGTGCAAACAGTTACTCCTCTTTGATTTTCTACCCTCGCTTGCTTTTCCTTTAAATGCATATATTATATCTTCTTGTTTTTATTTTGTATTCTTCGTAAAAACGTAATATCTTCACATTGATTTTACTTAGATAGGTTTATTTAGTAAATATGTGTATTCATTCCTCAAATAAAATCTAGATATATATACTTTTTAGACAAGTATTATGACAATGGGCTATGTTGTGTTTATTAATAACAAATGTAAAAGAATTCGATAAAAAATTAAGTAAAATTTATATATTATTTACGTTATATGAATGTGAATAAAATTTTCATTTAATATTTGGTTTGTTAGTTTAATGATTTGAAAATTGTATAAAAATTAAGTTACGGAGAAATTGAGTATCTATTAAACACCTAATGAATAAAAATAATTTTAGTACAATTTAAGATACTGAAAAAGTATTGTTATCTATACGTATTTAGCGTTACACTACTTTACCTTAAAAAAGAAAAAAAATACTATCAAGGTGAAAAAAGTGGAGGCGCAAAAAACCGAAATATATTTTATAAATTTAATTCAATCAACCCTTTCCCGTTTCCTCGTCACCTCCCTTTCATTTTCAGAGTTTTGATCAGTGACACGAAAAATTTAATAATGCGATGAAAATATATAGCGGAAAGTGAAGACAGAAACAATTTCTCGGCTACAAATCTCAGATGACATGTATTTCATAGGTACAACCGTACATATCCCCGATATTCCGCCATTTGTTGTAACAAATATTTTCCTCTTTCATTTTCATTCCGTCTATTGCTCGTTTCAATCGTTTTTATCGATGTTTTGTTGTTTCTCATTGCCTATTACAAATTTATTGTTATTGGCAATATATTACGCGTTAAAGGTAAACAATATTTTACATGTTATTGTTCCTCAAAAATGTTAAATTTTGGGCGAATGTCACGCTTCTATTGTTTTAGATGACGTATATTGTGAAAAAAAAAATAGTGTAAGAACTATTTAATAATTAATTAACTTACAGTAAATACTTATTAAAATAATTATATGGGAGTGGTAGGATATTGATTTAGCTGACGTTACCACGCCTAGTGCAGCAGGAACCGAAAAATCTGACAATGATGACGATAAAATATCAATGTTATGTGTGTCGTGTTACTTATTTCTTGAATAAAATTCTACCCCGAATTTCATCATGAGACATATCAACCCATAACTAAACTATGTAGTTACAGGTTTTACAGACCAGTTAAAAATGCTATGTCATTATTATGTTTAAATTGTGGAATGATCCTGTACAAAAATGATTGTATCAATGATTTACAGACAATCGAATTACTATTAATTATTTCTAAATTCACTCATTCAAAATTTATTCATTCATTCCACGTTAATTATTGTCTCGTATAATATTTTAACAAGAAACTTTTAGTTCTGTATATACAGATGGCTGTATTGAAAGTCAATCAAAGTGTTTCTGGTTAAGGCGACGGCACGGTCTGGTTGGATTGTCGTCACAGTGGGGTGAATAACAATAAGACCCTTTAGTTCCAGTTCGCTACAAATGAATTCAATCCTCACAATATGAAGACGTTGTATCAACTTGTGACGGTACAAGTTTTATGGACAATCCTTTTGAAAGTAGAACAATAGAAGAGTTTTCTCTTAACTTATCTTGGAAATATAATTGTACTTTTTGGCCACGAGTCGTAAAATCTTAATAAGCTGTATAATATGCAAGTATTATGTTAGGTTAATAATTTCAATTTTGTTTCCAAATCAAATTTGGAGAATATTTTAGTAAATACACCAATTTCTCTTTTGTATTTGCGCTTATGCTATTTTTATACATATCAATCACATATTCAAACTCCTAACCGAGCATCTACACATTCCAGATATAAATTTGTTATGCTGTTTTTAATCTGAAATCAATTAGAAATATCGAAGGATTGCCAACGTCAACAAATTAAAAGAAGATATTCGAAATTTATAGAAGCTGTTACAAATCATACAAAATGCGATGGCTTGACAATACAGCTACAGCACTACCTCTTAAAATTATGCCAGCATAGTTTAATAGCATGCGCCGAATATACATGAGTATGAATCACAAGTGATCGGGTAATTAACAGTCATCGAGTGAGGACCGCAAGCATCCATTTTGAAATGATTGGCATCGGGCGGGAGTGATCCAAATGGGTGGCTTAAACACTCATTTGATATTCACATTTGCTCCGAAACGAGCGATACGAGGCGACGCAAATTACCAATCATTTGTTCACATTCGACGTGTACTGATTTATTGATCGTATTTCCTATTTACTTCTAAATAATTCATCATGTCAATTTTATTTATTTTTGTTTAATTTTGGGATCCAATAATATCAAGGGATATTATTAATCGAATTATTATTAAAAATATGAAAAGCTTATTTGAAGTGGTCGAGGCCTGTTATCAATAGAAGCCGCACCCTTTCCATGGGGAAATTCTTCACTGCCAATCGTATGGATGATTTTAGGGACTCCAATATATTAAGGCGTTTAGAGCAAGAGCTGTATTCTTTAAAGCTGACCATAAATCATAATCCAGCGAATTAAGATCGGGACTAGACGAAGGGTAGTCTTTAGGCCTGATCAGGTCCGGAGCGTTCAGTTTAACTAAGATTGGGTGGATTGATCTTTATGACCCGTCGCTGAATCTTGCTAGAAGGACCCATAGGACTAGGTTATTGAACATGGTGTTATTAAGGGGCTTAACTACCACCTTAAGAATGGTATCTTGATACATTTGTGCCGATATTTATTTTATACCTTTTTTCACAAAAATGTGTATTAGTCATTCCTTAGTAGCTAATACCCCACCGAACCATCATTGAAGTCTGATAATGCCCACGTTGCACTGTCCACTAATTGGGAAGCTTCCTTAGAGTTTTTAGATAAAAACGGTCATTTTGTATGTTATGTTTCTCAATTGGAAAAAAAAATCGCATCCGTAAACAATTTTTTTCTGTTGCCTCCCTTTGCGTTTTTTTCCGCTTCAGTAGATATTTTGATTTTACCACAACATTTCTTCTTCAATTTATCAGTTAAAATAATCAGTTATAGGCTGCAAGTCCTAAGTCATCTCTTAAAATACGTGACATGGTTCTAGGTGGTATCTTCATTTCCTGAGATAAAAATCTTCTGCTTTCGGACAGAATTTCTCTGAAATCTCTCCCTTATTTCTTTTTCGTACGAACATTTTAAAATATTGAACAATGCATTGGCGTCAAAAAGAGAATCACAATGAACAATCGTATAAAAATGACACATTATAAGTTCCAGTGTAATATTTTTTATTGTAACAATATTTATAGCCGGACAAGGTATAGATGTATTTAATTGATTTGTTGTATAATATTATTTTTGAAGTTGATATTGTAACAATTATGTTTTGAAACTTAAATATTTTATAAAAAAGTACATCTGTCATGTTTTTGACTGCTCTCTGTGTTGAAGAAATGCCACTCTTTTTGCTCTTCGGCGTGGCTTGGACGACGGATGCGTTTAACGCCGACGCAGTCTGCCTTTAGCAAATTATAGTGAGATAGTTTTTCTTATATTCCGTCGGGAAACCTACATATTCGTGTCACAATGCACGAATGAATGTTTCATAAAAAAAGGGTGAGTTCATGATTTCTTACCAACGTCATGTTTCATATCATTGCTTTGATCTTAAATTCTATTTAATTGTAACAGAGTTTGCCTGATATTAGTGGGCTCATGAAGGGAAATGAAGGGAATGTTAATCTTACTGGTTGTGTGTTCCTTTTCAGAGCTCTACTGCTTTTCATTTTTATTTTTCTGTTATTAAACACTATATTCTTCGAATATTGAATATAAGAAATGAAGGACAATCTATGAAAATTTGTGGAAATGGAACAATAACAATATGTAAAGGACCATCCAAGTTGCAGCCGGGAGTCTCGGACAACTGCCAGATAAGACTTCATACCCTCACCTTTTTACTAACAAATATCAAAAACTGTATTAATTCCAGTGTCGTTCTTATCCTATTTGAAGTCTGTCCTGGATTATAAATGTGGAAGGACCAATTGAATAAATGTATATAAAAGTTACCCCTAATAGTCCTTAGTAATAGCATAGTA
>JAFELO010000995.1:325545-403308 GCA_017140195.1 Eumaeus atala
ATACATGTATATATATTTATACTCGTATATTTGTTTATAGTAATTGTTTTACAATGAAGTCAAGTTAGCCATATGAAATATTTATAAAATGAATCAAAGCCGTCTTTTACAATTCTAAGATCCACATACCCAAGATTGAATGAAACTATACTTTTTCTAAAACGGCTGCATTTTTTGTAAACCATTTGTCCATATAGAGAATATTCATTCATTATTTTGTGTCTGACAGACTGACTCTACAACGTACCGGTAGTGTAGTACACAAACGAGAGCAATTTTTTGCGGTCAAGAAACGTCTTTTATTACAATCTAAGTTTTGACGGAAAAATATGTACAAATAATATTTCTTACAATACACATATAACTAGCAGTCCGTCCCGGTTTCGCACGGATATTACACAAAGTGTGTCAAAAGTTCGTTAATTTACAAACGTACAGAAACTTCGGCCCACAAATATTACCTGTCATGACAACATTCAATTTATGACAAAACAACGTCTACCACAGCTGCTGAAATTATTAACAGCTAATTGTCAATAATGTCAGCAGCTGGACAAGGTGTATTTTCTCGTACCTGTCTTACATTATCCAAGCTTTCATTAGCAACTATATTGTTGTAGAATATTGTGTAGCCTACGTTCATCCCAGTTAATGTGGAATTCATTATAATGTAGATAAATAATTTCGTTTATTAAAATCCATTTTTAATTATTGTCTTTCATTCTATTGCGTACTTTAAGACGGGACGCTCAAATGTCTCTTATTTTTATGATTAAGTAATTGTAAGAGTAGGGCACTACATCCTCCTAAGCAACGGAATTGGTCTGGTAGGACTGGGGTTGGTACTTCTCGCTCAAATGATACCGCCGTTAAGTGGCACCTATGGTGTCGCGTCTCGTTCGGTTTGTGAGTAACCGGTGGCCCAATGGGGGGCGGTGTAGGATGGCAACGCATCGGCATAGTAATTATGTGGATGTTCATGGGCTTCAGTAGTCGTAAAAACGCACTGATTGCTCGTTTACCCCCCTATACTATAAATGAAAGAGTAAGGTTCGCGTTAATTTAAGACATCCATATGTAGTTGAATAATTCGTTTACCTTGCAATTAAAATGTGACCTTGTAAAATAAAAATATTACCTCTATAAGTGTACTAATATATCAAAATAAACATTTAAAAAACCTTTCAGCCCTACTCGTATAAATAGAGTGAGTTTTTTAATAAAATTGAGAGCTATTATACGACTTTGTGCATACACGTCACAACGAGAGCTGAGCAAAAATGGAAATGTCAAATATATAGGTCAGGGAGGTGCTCTTAAGCCGCGACTCCGGTTGCAGATGCAGCGACAGTTACACGTAAGTATATACACTTAAAGTGCTCGGTACCATGTTAAAACAATACCTGACTTCACATTAGCTTTTAAGTATTTTTTTCATAATGATCTTATCGTTTCTGAGTAATGAGCAAAATGGGTAGGTTGTGGCCTATTTTGAAATGCGGTTATAGTCACTGTTATGTTTTCATAATCGATTGTTTTTTTGTTTAACAGAGAAATGATTTGCTATCGTGTCTCTACTTTTCACAATAAAATGCTTATTTAAAGTATATGATCAACGGACAGCTAGTGCCTTTTTGATGAGTATCGAAGCAGACTGTATAGTGGTTATGCACATATGGTGTGGGAGGTTTCCTTCTTCATCCACCGGAGAGTACAAGCCGCATGCAGCACGGTGGATTAGCTGCCCCTTTGTATTACTTTAGCGAGAGGTACTTTACGTTCAAATCAAAAATTACTTACAAAATGCAACTGGAATTGTATAAAAAGTAGAAGTAAAAAGAAACTATATGGATCCACTTAAACTGAACCCTAGATTGCTCTGAATTTTACATAACACTGCCGGGCACTTGAGATTATCTTTGCCTCTTGTTCAGTGACGAAGGTTAATATCGTGGGCAAATATCGCTCTGAGAAATGTAGGCAGTAGCAATGGAGATAAAGATTCTTTTAAATCTAGATTATGTCGAAAATCTAGTATTTATATGTTGAGAACAAATAAAAAAAACCAAGTCGTTGTAAATGTTATTTGGTCGGAGCTGAGTAGTGCGAAAGATTACGTCACGGCTAGTGTGACAATAATTTTGAATTTATCCAGGCTGCCTCGTGGCTACACCATGGTAAGTGTGTATAGCCACAGTTCAGATTTCCTGAGTCTTCATTTCTAATAACTGTTTTCGAAAGTCAGGAAATTGGCGATGTTACACCCCCTTGGCTCCAGAGCACGTCAAAGATGTCGATTCTGCGTCTGATTTCTCTCCAGTCGAGCCGGATTGCAGTACCATCGGAATATGTTTAAGAGTAGCCAATGGTACATTAGAGGACTGAAGGAAAAGAGGAGACATTATTATATATTAATCTTCGTTACCTCTTATCTATTTGTACGCAAAATAAAGATAAAGATGATTGAAAGTCTCTACATGAAAGCTATTCGGAAACAAAATTGCTGGGAGTATGTAGAATGGATGGAAGAACACATTCCAGCAGTATTTGGATCTTTTATCGATCAGTCTGTTTATTTAGTCGCACATAATGCAATGCAGATACCAGATTTTGATGCAAACTATACCTATCGGCTAAGAAAAACCGCGGCCAGATTGTAGGCAACAGAAGATGAATGATTTCCTTGAGATAGATTTTACTCGGGTTGAGCCGCAGGGCTAAAGCTATCTGCCACCGTGCAAGAAATATAGAAGCAGCGGAACTGTCATATTTACTACCTTTTTAACGTCTGAAAACTTCCTCGTGTACCATCTCTGCAGGGTATAATTGATTGAATGTATTATCACTTCTTGATGTAGGTGGTTCATGTTAACATTTGAATAAAACAAATAACTTTATACACTATTTCCACAATTATTTATAAACTTGTTTACCTGATGATGATAAGTTGAAACCTGTCGTAAATGTAAATTGAAAAATAAATAATTGTGGAAATATTATATTAAGTTAGTTTATTTATTCAATTGTTATCTCTGCGAAGTTATTGCGGAAGTGGTTATGTCGGGCCCGAACCGATTAAAAGCACACGATCCTCCGTCTCGGTATTTTGTGGTGAGGGACCCAGCATTATGAAAGGACGAGCCTTGGAGATGTCCGTCGCCCTAGTAATAAATAGAAACAAGAAACGGGTAATAATAAAAAATGTCAATAACAGACATATGATTACACGTACATATTGATTTACAAAAACAGTCAGCGCGATTATAATTGTAAAATTATACACTATGAAAGGAACGTTAAATCATGTACGTAAGGTTGGCATTGCAAAAAAATTTTATTAAGTCATGTATTTTATATTTATAAAAATGTATAAAAATATAAAATACATGATTTGGCCGGCCGTACGCAATGCTAGGTTATTAATATTCGACACGTAAAAGAACACGTTTCAGAATCTAGTTGGCGTGACTCACACCTATGCACGCTCCCTATACATAAGTATATGTATTGTTAATCTGCGTTGTCTCCAAGTTGGACATACTAGCAATAGGATCACACCCGCAACGCGCATACTTAGCCATCACGTTATGGTATCCGGCTTACTGCCATCGCTAATAAATAGTACATCTAACATTGAAAGCATCGTTCCTAAGATTTGGGCCTTGAAAACTACACTCAGGTTACATACTCTGATCAGTTTTTTAACATTAGTGTAGATATAATAACAATATAAAACATACTCTGTTCCCAATATAAAATATGTTAGGTCGTCGTAAAGAATATGCCAATATCTGCAGGGGGTTCATCCCTACCCTTGTCTTGCAAGATTGCTCCTAATTACCTCCATGTCACAGACACACGAGTGATTGATTGTGGCGCTAATATCTTAGACAGTCCCTATTATATGCGTCATATAATGTTGTGATGTGTGTTCTCTAATAGTGCAAGCTTCGTAAGGGTTCAGTATCGAGAATGTACAGGTAGTAATATTGTACTGGTGTCAGGAAAATTTTGTTATAATTAAATATGTCGTCACGGAGTTGTCATTCAAATATATCTACCACGAAGATCACCGTCCCACAGATAATATATCTATATGTACAATACTGTTTGAGGCATTTGGTTTATGGGCTGTAGCGAGCTTCATGCTATATTATACCAATACTAACAAATGAGGAGCCAATTTTACTAGCAAAATTGACGTAAACTTGTGCCTTTATAGGTAACTTTTTCTTACTGCACAGGGAAATTATAACTTCCCTGTGAAATACGTTGCATACGTCTATACATATTGGAAAACAATGGATTTTCACATATGGATAGAGCGATTCGCGGCGACGACTTTCGTGTATAACATTTGAATAAATAAATAGACGCTCATTTATATTTTTTTACCTGTTAATGATAAGTCGGAGGCGGTCGTAAAAATAAATTAATTTCTGGAAGAAGTATATAAAGTTTATTTATTTATACATTCAATCAACTATTTCGTGTATAATTTATTCGGATACTGTTATTAACGGCCGAGGCCGAAGTGGAGTTTGATACTAATATTATCATATCACCTTGATATAGCTACCTTTTGAAGTTATCTCCTTATGAAATTATATAATGCACACGATATGAAAAAAAAACTGAAAAGTGACATCGTATGGAATAGTTAAACTTGCTAAAAGAAACTCTTTAATGCGCTTTCATCGGTTATAATATTGTCTCTTGCGGACCATTCACTTCAGAATTGTTTCATTCATAAAGTGTAAGCCTGTGTGTCAAACCTGACACATAATTTTTGAGTCTTTGGCTTGATATGAGTGATATAAGAGATACTTCAGATTTTTGGAAGAGGTAGTGCCATTTTAGGAAGAACTAGTACCATGCTGCATATTAGGATGTACTGCCATGCGTAGTGAAAGATACAACATCCTCCTTTGCAACGGAATTGGGCCGGCACGACCGGGTAGGTTCATCTCGCATACATAATTCCACCGTAAAGTTCGCATCGCTTCAGTGTCGCGTGTCGTGCGGTTTGGGAGTAGCCGGTAGTCCGTTGGTGGTGGTGGTGGTGGTGGTGGTGAGGGGAGTTTTCCTCGTTTGTACGTAACACGTAAATATCGCATTATTTACGTGTGAATGGTGAGTGATGTGTATGGCGGTCTTGTTACAGAAGAAAACACAGTTCGTTTTTGGTTCCAACTTTTTCTTTCTGGAAATTTCGACCTGCAGAACAAGCCCCGAGGACGGCCTGATACCCAAGTCGATAATGAAGAATTTCTGGCTATTGTGGAAGCGGATCCATCGCAAACCACGCCTGAGTTAATTGCAGGCTGAGATGTGATAAAACTGTTTTAATTAACTTGAACCAAATTGGGAAGATTAAAAAGCTTAAAAGGTGGGTACCTCACGAATTTACTGAAGCAAACCGGCAAACGCGCGTTTACTGCTGTTTTACATTATTAAACCGGCACAATAATGAAGGTACTTTGAATCGTACCTGTAATGAAAAATGGATTCTTTACGACAATCGGAAGCGATCAGCGCAATGGTTAGTTCCTGGCCAGCCAGCCAAATCCTGCCCCAAGCGAAAATTAATCCAGAAAAAGTTACTTGTAAGCTATTGTTCATTACAGTTTTTTGAAATCTGGCCAGACTACTACGGTTGCTGTCTATTATCAGCAATTGCAAACCACGATGGAAAAGCTAGCGGCTAAACAACCAAGGCTGGTCAATCACTCCACGCCACTTTTGCTTCACGGCGATGCCAGATTACACACAGCGCAACAGGCGGCTACCAAATTAGAAGAGCTACAATTGGAAAGTCTAAGACATCCTCCATACTCCCCGTACCTTGCACCAACAAATTACTATTTGTTTCGAAATTAGGATAACGTCTTGCAAGGGAAAAAATTCAAATCCGATGGGGTAGTCCAAATCACCTTCAAAGATTCTATAGATTCCCGTCCCACTGGTTTTCAATAAAGGGATTAATAACTACCTATGAGAAGGCAAAAGTGCATAGAAAACAATAGTTCATACTATGATTAGTTAAATATGTTATATTAAAAAATATTCGACATTTTGTTTCTCCCATACAGAACGCCAATTTCGTATGTAAGGACCTAAAATATAAAATTCTCGTGCCACAAAGTAAGCTACCTTACTCCTCCGAAACGGCTTTACCGATTTTTATAAAATTTTATATGCATATTCAGTAGATTTGAGAATCTGCTAGTATCTATTTTTCATACCCCTAAGTCATAAGGGTTGTTTACCTTTAACATTTTATTTAATGTTTACACGTTGTAATGACAACAAATTCAATTTATGACAGAAGGTCTGTTGGACAGCTAGTAGTCTATATTAGTGAGATGAGTACTTTAATGAGTTTTTACAAGAGAGCTCTACTCAAAATCAAATTTAAAAAAATGGTTATTAACTTTAGTTAATAAATGTACAAATAAACCGGTTTCGTACAGGCCGCACGGCAACGATAGGTGCATGCAAGGCATACAGCTAAATGTTAGTCACAGTGGCCGTATCCACTCAAAATTTACTTTTGACCCTATCCAATACTTTCCGTATTCAAGTTGTGTAACGGATTGTTTTGATTATTAATGTTTCAGACAAATAACCTCCGTCACAAATAATTGAGCCTTGAACAATTTTGAGGATCAAATAAATTCTGAAGCTTTTTGTATGAACAAAAATACTAAAAAAATTGTGGTAGGGATTTGCGCCGATAATTTTATTAGAAAGTCTTATAAGACCACAGAACTATTATAAGGCTATTTAGCTACTTTCTTTCAAGTTAAAATTACAATATGTTACCTACATCTATACTTATGGATGAAATGGAAATCAAAATGACTTATAATAATTTGTGACTTGAAAAAATTAAGTTAAAATTTTTATGGAAGGTTGATAATATTGACGTTCTTAGTAATATTTTTAAAGAGAGCAAAAGAAAGGCTGTTACGCTAATTACCGATGCCCATAAACATATAAAATACGCAGTTTTGTTAACCATCTTCCACCTTTCCGTCTGATGCTTTTTGCTCCTCTGATGTCTTGTAACTATTTATAAATCTAAAACTATTATAGGCCAGTGCCTCGTACATTCAATCAAAAATATGATGGGACTTTTGACACAACTTATATCATTAATCTCATTTTATCAACTAAAATATTTTTTGGTACCTACAAAAAAAAGAAACTTCCTTAGGAAAGTATATTATTACAAATTATATCATTATATAGTTAATATAATGATATAATTTGTTAATTAGGTATTTAAATATAATTGCTGAAACTCTCTAAATTAAAATACTTAAGTACTTCAATAATTGGACAATAGCTTCGTTAGGTATATTTGAATCGTCAATTATTGTCATTACAATTATAAACATAATTGAAAACGCTATGAAAATTAATGCTATTTTTAACTTACATTTAATGTTATAACTTTACAAAGTAATTATATTATTTAATGTATTTGTGTGATCACAATCCGTTATAACATCATGTGAAATTATTGAATATTCGAACAAATAAATAGACATATACAATACATATTTGAACCTACACCGACACAGCGTATTTCTCCAGTTTTCCGTACTTTAGGCACCTTAAATCTGTGGAAAAGACTCACGAATGCCGCAATAAGACCTTTGTATTATAACAAATTGTTGGCTGTTTTCATGAAATAAGACCAGAGGAGGGTGTAATTGCTTCTTCTTCATCATTATTACGTCCGGAATTGGATCCATGAGATAATCTGGTATACAGTTGAAGTAAGCGGTGTTTCATTAATTTCTCGTTGCCTACGGGACTTACAGGTAACTTAATCGGATTTTCTATACAACTTGAGGCACTTTGAAGAGATGGAAGGGTGCGAGTTCTCTCGTAAGATTTTCCTTTCGCATGACTAGGGTAATATTTTCAAATTGTAGAATACAAAGCTTACGTTGTGTAAGATTTTATGTAATGAGTTTTTAATTTAAATCTTTTATGCTGTGGAAACGTTAATGAGTAAAAATATTGGTGCATAATGAACCAGAAATGAGATGAAATGATGATGGTTGGTGTACTAGGATCCGCCCTTTCAAATCTCTTACTATCCATGCGAGTCGATAGTGGTCAGATGACTTACTGCACATTTGCCTCTTAATTAATATAATAAAAAGCTGTATACGACAGGTCCGTCATGCGACTGGAGTTTACTTGACTGAAGTAAGAGGTATTGCATGCTGCATAGGAGGAGGTAGTGCCATGCATGGTGCACGACACTATATCCTCCTATGCAGGGGAATTGGGCCGGCACAACCGGGGAGGAACAGATGTACCTTAATACTTGATACCGCCGTAAAATGACACCTATTGTGTCGCGTTTCGTGCGGTTTGTGAGTAACCGGTGGCCTATTGGAGGGCCGAGGTGAAAAAGAGGGCAATACATCGGCATAATTATGCTGACGTGCTTGGGTGTCGTCGTCGTTGACAGGATGACTTTAAAGTGAAACGTAAGCGACATAGTGCGACATTTTCCTTTTACTGCTTTATACTGATGGAAGTGTCCAGTGCAGCTTCATCGGTGACTATAAGGCACGTCTGATGACAGCTAGCGTTACGCTGGTATTATACTTGGCCGGTCCCAAACGTTTTGCATCTTACATGTTATAACAGTTCATAGAGCGCGCTTTAAATCGTTTCCCAAGGAATGGTTTGAAGGTTAATAAAAATAAACGTCCATCTAGCGTCGTGCTGGGTACTTTCAAAACTTTTGATACGAGTTACCAAAGAACTAAAATTCAGCAACCAATTGGGTTACCTAGGAGAATTAGTTCCTTAATTTGTGCAGAGTGTCAGACAGATTGATCGACCTTTAATCAAATAACTATCCCCGTCCTCGTTCTACTTAGTAAGCTGGGCACGAAAAATCGTGTAGTGTAATAAGTCTTTAAGTCCATTACTCGTAAGTTATAATAGTCTAAATGTTATTAATTTATCGTCACAAAATCATGGACAGCTTTTGATTTCTCCACGTCAATGCCGTTTGTGACTCGTCCTAGGTACCTAGCCGCTAGTTCGTGTGCTCAGGAATTCCGATCGGTTCGTGCATCTTCAATTTACCACGTACTGAGATGAACGATCAACGTACCTGTGATAAATGGAAGCAATTTCTAACGTATTGGGAGCAAGCTGCATATTTAAATCATAGGGGGAAGAGGTAGTGCCATGTTGCATAGGAGGAGGTACACTATATCCTCCTATGCAGCGGAATTTGGACCGGGACGACCGGTGAGGTACCTCTAGGTGTGGGGAAAGGCAACGCAAGGGCATAGTAGTTATGTGGATGGCCATGGGCATCGGTAGTCGTAAAAAGGCACCAATTGCTTGTTTAAAAAATTCTATAAAGGAAATATATATTTCGTCTCAGTCTTCATTAGTGAAATTGTGTGGTTAATCTACACATTATATTCAAACCTAATAATACATAAAGTTCTCTGTCAATTACGTTGACACGGCAGAACCCCCAAAAATTTTAATGAAGTTTCATAAAAAGATGGAGGGTCTTGGGATGAACATAGCTCACAGGCTTCTAAAATTGTTTCTTTTTTTTTGTTTTAAAACAATTGCACTATTTTACGTAAAGGTCACCGAAAGTATTCTGTCCACGTGGATAAATTCCCGAGCTAACGTTAGGTATCTAATAAAGGCGAAAAAAATTACGTAAAGTTAAAGTTTCGTAAGAATCTACAAGGCCCATTATAGTTGTTTTAATCCCTAATGAAGTCTGAAACCGAATCCACTCGTACTAACAGAATACTTTTATTCCACTACTCTTTTACTTTTGGAAGTAAAGATGGCGACTGGCGTTACCACCCTATGTTAAATGGAACGTAGCCCGCTTTAAGGAGCGCAGGGTGCGTTCTATGGAGCGAAATACGTTCGTGTAGTAAGGGGCTTAATTAGTGTACGTACAGTAACAAATAATGACGAGAAAATTTTATTCGTTTACTTTTGCGTATGTGGCAAACGAGAAGCGATTCACGTGATGGCAAGTCATCAATGCCTACAGTCATCTGCAACACAAAAACCAGAATTGATGTCTTAAGTTTACGCGAATGTTAGTCATTACAATAAAACTACTTTTACGGAATTTGTCGCGGTTTATTTAATTATTTAACTAGCCCTGTCCACCCGTGACTATGGTCGCTGAAAAGCTTCGGGAACGTCGGGCTAGATAAATAATCAAATAAACCGCGATAAAATCCGTAAAAGCAGTTTTATTGTAAAAAAATCCACAAACTTAAAAAATCAAAATTTATCGTTAGTTCAATGACCGACTTTCCCTTCGAAAATGTCCTTTTTTAATGCATGAAAATATGGAACATGAGGAAGTCGAAGTCTTTTGGTAAGTGATTAAAGAGGCTCCTAATCGCACTTCTAGATGTTTTAATAGCATTGGGGTAAAGAGGGGCAAACGAGATATAGGCGACAACCGCACTGTTAATGGTAATGCAGATGCATTTCCCTCCTTCAACCCATCCTCCCAGTGGACCACCTGCTACTCACAGACCGCACGAGTTGCAGTAACATGACCGTCCATTAAGGTGATATTATGTGACCTGCCCGGTAACTGGTACATCGGATTTTGGGTGCAATGAAGCAATCGCACTGTCCATTACTTTTACTTAACGATGTGAGAAGGAGATGGTGATCGACTGGCCCCTGGCTGCTATAACAACAACTACAATAATAATAATAATAATAATAATAATAATAATAATAATAATAATAATAATAATAATAATAATAATAATAATAATTGTGGACTTATCACATCACATTAGCCTGATCTTGTGCTAAGTACCGTAAAGAGTTGTATTACTGGTACTAGACAACGGAAATATATTTAATATACTTATAAATTTAAGAAATTTTATATATTTAAAAATTTTATTATATAAATACATATATTTATAAACACCCACGACCCAGGCGGCATTAGAACCCGCGACCTCTGACAATTCAGCAATTATTCTTATTTTTAGTCTTCTCCTAGTCTGTATTCTTAATCATTATCATTAGATTTAATATGCTTACTTCAATAAACGCCAATAATAGAACGACTTGGAATAGAACGTATAGTATCAGAGCTCAAATTTTATTTATAGAGCTATGCAATGTCAGACGAACAAGTGTTATTTTTAGAGAGACTCGGTGAGAACTAGCGAGAAGTAACTCAATATTTGTGGACTGCTTTAGATCATTTATACAACGATTATAGCTGATAGAACTAAAACATACTTCTATTTTTATTTTTTTCCGTAGGATTCAAGATTTGTCGTGGCGGTGGGCCTGGGATGGACTCAGTCGTGGACGAAGGCAATTAAGCTGAGGGGGCTGCTCTTTTCACGTCAGGTTCGTCACGCGGCTAGAGTTTACTTGGCTTATATTTTATAAAGAACATAAAAGTGCATAAAATTTAAGAAGAAAAATTTAACGGCTTTCCAATTGAAAACAATAAAAACACACAATGTCTGATGTAATAAACAAATCTTTACACTTTGTAAAAAAATCAATTTAAGTTTATACTTATGTGAAGATTATGCAAAAAAAAAAACATCAGGTTCGTATTATGAAAAAATTTAAACATAAAATTAGAAGCATCTCTGCTCGACACAATTAATCTTAGTTCATATTTTAATTTTAAGTAAGTGTACGTTAAATTTTTACTTTACGGCCGTTCATAAAAAATGTTAATACTGCAGCAGTGTACGTACTTTTATCCACCTATAAAGACCGGGACTTAAAAACTTAAGTTCCTAAGTTAGAAAGTATTAATTTGAGTGGTTAGTTTTAAGATAATTAATCTAATCTTATAGAAATCTAGATTTATTTAGATTCACAGTCTGGATTTGAACAATTCTTTCAATGTCAGGCTTTTTATACCCGCGCGGTTATGTGGGATTGTGGTATAAGGAGATACCTCCTTATAAAAAGAGGGGACTAAAGAGCAGGAAGTTGAGGCACTTTTACGCACGGGGCAAGGGGCGAAGATGGGAACCTCGCCCCAGTGCACGGTTCCAAAGTTAGCGGGGTTTTCCTGTGGTGCGGGACGACTGCTTTGCGGATGTGGTGTCAGTCCCTTAGGGAACTTCGACAAGCCGTCGAGGTGCCCTGATGATTCATAGTTATGCGTTTCCCCGTAGGAAAAAAGAAGATATGAAATACTCATTGCACGAAGGACTTTAGAAAATACTAAACATTTACCTGCAGATAAGTTCTGTATACTTTTGCAATAAAAGTAGCTACTACTTAATTAACAACAGTCGTTCTCGCTTTTGCAACTAAGTATAATAATGCTTGTAAAAAGGAATTTTATAAAATACCCTTAGAGATTCTTATTCATTCCGGGATCTCAGACATCTATGTCCACCACTGACCTATTATAATTGACGCAGTAATGTCAACACAACAGATATCAGAGGTTCCAGAACATATAGCTGCAGTACATTAGAAACTTATAATAAGTTACAACTGACTAATACGCCAGTAGCCTTCGTTCTTTAGTCCACATTTTATCTTGCGGTATCATCAAAGTTCTCAGTTACCTAGTGTTTCTTGGACTTTGTGTAAGAAGGATATTCCTTGGTATTCTCAATGTGGAATTATTAATATTGTCTAAGCAATCGCGCGATGTTCAACCGAGTGTTTGTGATGTTTTTTTGCTTCCGCTTTAAATATTCTATTGCCTTTTAAAAAGAGAATAAGTTCGAAGGAAGCAAGGATTTTCATGTTGAATATTTACAAACTTCCTGGTGTTTGTTATTCTGCAACAGTTTAGGCGAAAAAGTGAGAGTTTTATTATGAATAACTAGATGTGCCCCATGGATTTGTTTGCGTGAAATCTATCTCTTTTTGTGGTGGTGTCAGTCCAGCCATGACCATGGTTGCTGTAAAGCTTCTGAGACGTCGGGTTACATAAGTACTTTAATAAACCGAGACAAAATCCGTAAAAGTAGTTCTTTTGTAGTAAGAAGGCTAAGTAATTTAATAAGCCCCGATAAAGTAGTTTTATTGTAATGACTAACATTTGCGTAAACTTAAGATAGGAAATATTTTATTGCTTGTTTGTTTGTTTTGCATGCTCCCATGGCTCCGAAACTACTGGACGGATTTGAAATGTTGTGTAACTATCGAAATTCTATATTGTCACTGATAAGCATAATGTTTACTAAAGCGTTAGAGATCAGTATGGAAAAGTTCGATAATATAACCAAAGGGATGAAAAAATTTCCAAGTTATTGACAGTAGCTGTCCCGACACACGTTGTTCTGTTATAAATTGAATTCGTTGTCATGATAACGTGTTTTATCCGAGGCAGAAATTAAAAATTGTAATTTTTGTATTTCTGTAAATCAATGTATTTTGGCCGGCTGCGGCTAGTCATTTATTTTCATTGTTCACAGTACAAAGGGTGCGCAAGTTTCAACAGAGCATCCGCAAACTTCAGATCTTTCTTGCAGTAGTAAGTAGCAAAACCTATTTGAGAACTTATGTTATATTCTGAATGGTATATTATAGTACATTGATAGAATAGAGTTAAAAATATTAAAGATATAACATAAAACCGAGTGAGTTCTGAAAAATATACTGATTGTGGTGAACGGTAACAGTAGTTGTGACAGTTACCAAAAGTATATCTCAATTATAAAAACCAACATAAGGCCTTGTATGAGTATCTATGCAATAAAAACAAAGTGACAATGAAATGAAGGCCTCGAACATAGGCCTTTGCCTAATGTCACAATTTATGTATTGCTTACGAGGGCTGATTGATAGTTAGATCGACGAACTTAAAAAAAGATAGGCAAAGAAAATTTATTACATTATATTAGGTCATCTTTTCGAAAATAGAACGCCAAATTCAAATTTATTCGAACTGATAGCAATACTATGGACCTACAAGTCCCCTCACACAGTTCTAACTTTCTCTGCCGTAAATTTTCCCAACAATGGGAAAAAACGAAATTCGTGCGGTGACAAAGTTTTTTACAAAAGACGTTTTAAAAGAGAAAATAGCAACCCAGATTAAAATCAAGCTAGACAGTTTTTTAGCTAGTACTGCTCCTTTATTGAGTACAATTCATATCTGGGTTAAAAGCAGTATTTTAAACGTGGGAGACAGAGCTGCGAAACGTTGGCGTTTCGCCATCCAAATGGAGTCACGAATCCGGTCATGATCAAAAAGATTAAAAAAATCGCGGCAGATAGCAGAGATTGTGAGCAGCACCACCAATATTTGCGAAACGAACGAACCAAAAGAAACGTCGAGTGGACGATTCGTCAGAGTGTTTGGCGCAGTTTAAGCGTGATACTAACAAGTTTCTGCGGCGTTATGTGACAGTAGGTGAAATATCATTATAGACAAAAGAACAATCTGAGCAGTGGATTGAGAGCGGAAAACCTGCGCAGAAGAAAGCAAAAACGGTTTTGTCGGCCGGCAAAATGACGGCGACTGTTTTTTGGGATGCTCGAGGGATTATTTGGAAAGAGGAAAAACAATGAATGAAGAGTATTATGCAAGCGTGCTGCAAAAATTTTGTGAAGAAATCCGAAAGAAGCGGCCTCATTTATCCAAAAAGAAAGTTTTATTTCACTACGACAACGCACCTGTCAAGGATGACACAAAGTTGTCAAAGTCCATGAATAGCGGTTCGAATTGTTCCCCAGATCAGGCCCCGTGCGACTTCCACTTATTCCCGAATCTCAAGAAATCAAAGAAAGAAAATGATGAAGTCATTGTCGCCGTAGGCGAGTACTTTGAGGGGTAAGGGAAAACATTTTATCAAACTGGTGTAGCGGCATTGGAAAACCGCTGGACTAAATGCATCGAGGCAGAACGAAACTACGTTGAAAAATAAAATTGTTTTAAATAAATTATAAAAGTTTTTCTTTGTCGTTTCGGATACTTATCAATCACCCCTGGTAAGTATAAGCATTATATGCATGCAATAGTGTGACTACAGCATTATTTATTTAGAATAATTTAATCTAATTTTTATTTAATTAAAATGGTAACATTGAAGTTCTTCCATACGCGCAATAATTAAAGAAAAATATTTTCTTTACCTCCTAACATCCCCCCCCTCCAACGGGCCACCGGCTACTCATGAACCGCACGAAACGCGATTTTAGTCCGTCTATAGAAAATCATCATACTTGTAATATATACAGTTACAATCATATATTGTTAATTATTTGAATATTTGCTAAACATAAGTCATATTTCAGTTTGTTGAAATAACTAATGGCAATTTTTTTTATAGAACAGGGAGGGCAGACGAGCAATTGGAGCCTTTTTACTACTATACTATATAATTATTATGCCGGTGCATTGCCCTCCTTCACCGCCCGCCCATTGGCTACAAACAAACGGCTACAAACAAACCGCACGAAACACGACATTGAAGATGTCACTTGTTGCAATTTAATTCTATAAATGGCGTTAAATATTTACTTCAAATAGTACAAGAAACAAACAATGTACTCAAACCAGATTTTGTTAGGAAACAAGGTCTTATTTTGACAGTTGTCCGAGATTCCCTGCTGTAATCGGGATGGAGCTCCTTTCTATATATGACTATCAATACTCCAATTGTTTTCAGATTGTTCTTCCATCCTTAAATTCAATAATTGAAGATTATAATGACTTCATATCTTCATGTTAAATCCAAGTCAAAAAATAAAAAAAGGAGTAGAGCTCTGAAAACGAACACACAACCAATAAGATCCCGTCCCATTCTCTTGGCTCCAACAGCACACTAAAATCAGGCAATATATAAACTCGGTTACAATAAAATAGAATTTAACCCCAACTTTCATACCATAAAATAGAATTTAACCCTAATTTTCATACGTGGCACATACTATTCAAACTAACACATTAATGATACGGTCTATCAAATTAATAGCCATACGGGTTATGTAAATAACCATATCAAAATGCACACATAAGAGAATTTAGACATTTTAACATTAACAAAGACTTTCCGAAACATAAGATATGAAACTTGGTTGCGGCAGGCAAACTCACCGTTTTAATTTAAAATAATATTTATAATTCGTGCATCGCGACACGAAAGTATAGTCTCCGGGACGGAAAAGAAAAACTATTTAACTATCATTTTGGCTATGGCAGATAGCGATATAGATAGATTCCAAATTAATCCGACCTCCACATCGCAAAAAGGAAAAAGAGTGACATTTCTTCGTGACCGAGCACAACTTTAGCATGACAGATAATTTTATTTATAAAATATTTAAGTAGCAAAACATAATTGCTACACTTTACGGTGGTATTATGTGAGCGGGAGGTACCTCACCAATCGTGCTGGCCCAATTCCGTTGTATTGGAGGGTGTAGCGTCATGCACCATGCACGGCTCTACGTCCTTCTATGCAGCATGGCATTATCTCTTCCTAAAAATCATAATTACGATGTCTAAAGGCATCAACGCAAAAATGAATATTGAATATGTTCATTGTTATTGCTCTCACAAGCCGCACAAAACTTCCACAATAAGTCGTTCCACAATAAATCTAAAAATCAATAAATAACATTGTAGCAAAGGATTTTCGTCTATATTTTCTAGCTGAAGCTATTAAAGGACAAAAGAGGGGATGTACTAGCAACCTGTGCAAAATTTACTTGTTGGCGTCGGAGCTCCAGTCTGCAGCTCGGAACAGGGCCAGGGTAATTGAACTAATAAATCTAGCCATGTAACTACTCTCTCGACTCGCTTAGGATCAAGGCGGAACCATTAAACCTTCGCGCAGATTCTGCCCAAACTCATGGTGCATTCAGTTACATGAGTACGAAACGAATGCACTAAAATGTTTATTTAAATACATTTTATTATTTCTGTTCACGATGAATGTAGTTAAGTTACAAAACAGACGGCAGTAATTTGTAAATTTACTTTAAGTTACTAGAAATGCACTTCTCCCTCACATGGCGCCGCCGTAAGCCGACAGTTGTGCCGTCGCGTTTCGTGCGGTATGTTAGTTGCCAGTTGCGCATTGGAGAGTAGGAGGAAGGGAGGGTAACGCATCTGCATGACAACAATAATGCGGATGTCTATGGGCGTCGGTACAAGTCTCCGATTGCTATAAAAAGGTGATAATTTGTGTAATCATTTTAAGTAACAGACTTTGTGCTTACATTTGTCTACGTGGTTTTGGTTTCTTTTACCTTTATTTTAAATTAATTAATTTATTTCTTATAATAAAAAAAATGTATGAATACTTTTGTATGCGTTGACCCGCATCGCCCACCTGGGTCAGCTACATTACCAAACTAGCATAAATATTAATAAATATTGCAACCCGCAATTTCTAAAATTTGTCCAATGTTTAAGGTATGTTCATGGAAAGCAGCAGTTGTATTGGTCATATCGTCCTGGCGTATAGCCCGTTACCTCCCTCATGAATGTGCTTATCTCGCACAAAAAAAATCAAGACTTGTATATCCAGAAATTAGCGCGTGCAAACAGTTGTCGGCTTGCACTCGCTAATCTCGCTAACTCACTCTCCGCTAACTCTACTACTCTTCTAAATCTCCAACGTTTGATAGCAAATTTATAAAGTCAAATATGTTTATTTTGACAACGCCTATAATACATTTAAAATAAGTCCTGAAAAATGAACAGTCAACTATTGTACAATGAGCGTACGCCTGGACATAAGAACTAATGCAACTGGTTTCGATAGATAGTACTTTATGCATGATCACAGCGGAGTCAGATATTAAGTGCACATGTGATGTAATATTCAACCATAAGTCGTACAATGATGCAATATATTATTGACGATAAAAATCGATCCTGGTACCCGATATCCCATGACAGAGTCCAATTTTATTCATCCACAATCTTAGATATACAGGATGCTTATTAAATGTGTGAAATCGTATACACTAATACTTTTATAGTTAAAAAGAAGTTGATGCGTGTTATACGTGTATTTTTTCCTATTTTTATTGATATGGGCTTTTAAACGACTGATGAGGCGTTCAATAACATTACAACGTATCATGTTTCAACGTAAAGAAGTACCCCGGTTTATAGTCAAGTGCAGTATGGTTGATTCGATTAACAGAAAATTTTCGTTACATTTTCACATGTAAAGATTTTGGTGTATATAGCCTAGAGCTGGACACAGAAAAAATATTGAATGTTGAAAACATACAAAATATTCCACTGTTGATGACTAACGAAAGTAAGTCTGTTTGCATGTTTTCAAATTGAATTCGAAAAGAAAAACAGAGATTCGGAATATAATTTTGCAACTATGTATACTGATTATATGCAAGGAATGGAGAATGGCACCATTGCATTGTGTTGTAATATCAATCCTTACAAAATCTCGGTAGTAAACGGTGACGGTAAAACTTTTATGTTCGGCTTAAAAATATTATTTTACTTTTTTTATAGTATAGGTACAAATTAGCAATCAGAGCATTTAAACGACTGCCGACGTCTATGAACATCAGCATAATTATGCCGATGAGTAGCCCTCCTGTTCACCTCCCCCGAATGGGCCACCGGCTACTCACAAATCGCATGAAACGCGACACCGTAGGTGTCATTTTACGGTGAGATCAAGTGAGCGAGAGGTACCTCCCCGATCGAGCCGGCCCAATTCCGTTGCAAGGAGGATGTAGTGTCATGCACCATGCATGCACCTCTTATGTAGCATGACACAACCTCTTACAAATGAATCTTCCTCTTTTTGAAATACCTAACACTCGTTACGTCATACCTTATTTGTCAGTCGCTGTACAACAGCGACTGACTAATCTTCAAGCAAAGTTTAATTTGAATCATTAACGTAGGGAAACAAAAATTAAGAAAATATACGAGTAAATAACACAAATAAAACACAATCATTTGTTTGCACTGAATACGTTCCGAAACTACAAGACAACACAACTACAAGACTGTTAAATAATACCATAATCCCTGATAAACATAGAGGGCAGCATTTTTTTTAAATAGATATAAAAAAAATGGAATTTTATAGCTTATATTGTTACAAGTTTGTTAAATAACCGAGTTAAGCCGGGGCGGGCTGCCGTGTCGCTGCGATGTGTTCTGTTTGTGGTACGTTACATACATTGTGCAAAATTGTTTACAGTTCAAAATGATTGCTACAATTTGTTTATTGGCTAGAGCGCAAATTAGCTGTATCCGACATTGTTATTTAGGTATTCCTTTTATTATAAAAGATTTTGTTCCAAATACAGTCTCATTGGCACTTGTTCAACGGCGTGAAGCGAAAGACACTCCCGGGGGCGACTCCATCTGCTCTAAGTACCATCTATCAAGAGCACAATGGACTTTACTAAAGGTTACCATTTTAAATTCAACTCCCGGGAATAATTGTTACCGAAATTACCATTGAAAATTTGTGCATAATATCAGAATGGATATGATTTATTATTATATTATATTTTTTGTTGACGCGGGGAGACGCATCTACGCGCTTTCACCGGCCCTGTGATGTGGTGGGTGCAGTGGTGTGTGGGGCTCGCAGCACATCATAGTGCCGTATAACCACAAAAATCACCGCGAGTACCATGAGTGCCGCCTTTGGTGAGGTGCCCCGGAACAACAAATCATCAGGACAACTTGACGGCCAGTCCGTCCCCTAAAGGATCGACGTCTCCTCCACATCTGGATCACACCTTACCATAGAACAATCCCGCCAACATTGTGACAGTGCAATGAAGTGAGGTTCCCATCTGGCGAGGATTGCCCCATGCGCAAAATCGCCTCCTCCTGTTGCTTTGTTGTCCCTCTTCTTATTAGATAATAGATGGGTACAAAGTGCGACTAGTCCTCTTGATTTTTAGTTCCCTCGTCTTACAAAAGGGGTCCGAGAGCAGCCCCCCTCCCCGCTGGGTTCATTGGTTTCGCCCAGGTGTCCTGACATACCCCAGGCTACTGAGCCTCTCCGCCAAGCCGAACCATGGTCTGTTGCATTATCCTGCGCGAGTCTAGCACAGTTGGCAACTATTATCAAGAGACAGTCTGCTTATCAGCCGCTTTTCCTAAAAATTCAATTTGAACGAAAAGATGTTACCGACGAAATAAGTTTACCGAACAAAGCCGAACGTTGGTTTAATTAAATCGAGACTGCTGTTCCGGCGGTGTCATCTCGCTGAACATTTCACGCACAAGTTTGCCCACAAATTATGTTTACACCATTCAGATAGGCATTGTGTAAATTATTTACAAACTTACTCCATTACCCTAACTCTCCGAGAATTATTAGACTGATATTTTTCTTCTACAGGCAACTTTTTTTCTTGTTACTATACTTAGAGGGACAAGCGAGCAAACAAAAAGGACAAACGAGCCCTTTCATGCGTTGCCCTTTCAATTCCCCCCCCCCCCCACCAAATGGGCCACTGGCTACTCACAAATCGCATGAAACGCGACACCGTAGGTGTCACTTTACGGTGGTATCAAGTGAGCGAACCTCCCCGGTCGCGACGGCCCAATTCCGTAGCATAGGATGATGTAATGTCATCCCGTGCAACATGGCATGACAACTTCAAATGCAGTGAATATTTTTTTTTTGTTTGTCAATTGTTATAAGGCTTTTAGTATAGTGTTATCATAGCTTGTTAGGAATCGTATCCAAGTCGATATTATGTGCCAAGAAAGTTACGAATTTTAACTTGATGGGTTCTGGTTAGATGACGTTAATTATATAGCATTTGTGTTGTAAGTGTTTTGTAACGAATAGCTATACTAATAGAATCCTGTGAAACCGGCCTTTAATTTGTTAAGTAAACAGACGCTTGAGTTATTAAGTGTCGATAATCGGTGTACCCTTGACGATATAACCATCAAAACCTACATGTGAAAATACATGAGCCAAGTTCAGCATCTTTACTATTAATATAAAGTATCTGTTTGTTTGAACGCGGTAATCCTAGGAAGTACTGGTCCGAATTGGAAAAGTATTTAGGTCTTGAGTAGTCCATTTATCGAGGAAGGTTCTAGGCTAATTTACCTAAAACCCTATAGCCTATCTATAACATGACGTTATGTCTTATAGGACTGGAATTATGTGGCTGAAAACGCGGGCTGATGCTAATTCAAAATATGCGTTTTTGTAGTTTCCATGACCGAAATAATTGAAATCTCTATGGATGCCAAGTACTGTATACACCATTGGATTGTTTTAAAGAATATTGAAATCAATACTAAAATGATTTGGACTTTTCGTTTGCATGTAATAAAAATATCTATATTATAAAAATATCTATATTTTTTTCTAGTAACTTTATAGCTCACTCCTGCCAGATTCCTTACAACTGCTTTTTAAATACACACACAAGTAATAATTTAGTTCAACATTGGAGTTGCCTGACACATTCCTAAGGCTGTAAATATGAGATGAAACGATGACGATAAGAACGAGGATCACCTTGACCCATCAGACCCAGGAGCAACTCCTGGGGCGATCACAAACAACTCCTGGGGCGATCACAAACAACTCCTGGGGCGATCACAAACAACACTCCAACACTTGTCCAATGTAAAATGTTTAAGGAAACAACATAGCAAAAGTGTATCTTTGAGAACAAAGTTCAAAGTTGAAAACATAAATTTTCATAACGCAAAGAACTTTGTAATCAGAACCGGGCTACCGCAGCAATGATTCATGAAGATATCGGAACATTGAAAAGAGCTAGAACATAAGTAATAATCAGGAATCTGGCTGTGTGCCGACGTAATAAGTTAAATCCCAGTGAAGTCTTCCGATCCGAAAAATAACAGAAAACTTTGTAGCTCCACATCTAAATTAAAATAGAGGGTAACTTTTAAATATGTGAGCATGTTTTAAATCTGTGCACTTTTTATGCAGTTTCGGAGATAATATAAAAATACATGTGGTGTCCGCCTTTGTTTAGATAAAGTATGTGTTTGTCGGTATTTTCTGATGTTACACTTCTTTTATATCTACCGATGCATAATTGTTATGCTGACGTGTTGTCCTCGCTACTTTGAATGGGCCACCAGAAACACGCGTAAGCTACAGCATTGTCGTCGCTTCGCAATGGCATCATGTATGGTGGTTTAGTAAGGTGCAGTGCCTCGCTGTATTGCTGCGGAACTGGGCCAACACGACCGGGGTGGTATCTCTTGCTCATATGATACCGGCGTAAAGTGACACTTTTGGTGTTGCGTTTCATGCGGTTTGTAGATGCCCCATTGGAGAGCGGGAGAGAAAAAGGGCGACGCATCGTCATAATAATTATGCGGATTTCCATGGGTATCGGTAGACATAAAAAGCTCGCTTCTCTATTGCCCCCTATACTATGAAATAGCTCTAAACGAGAGACTGGGACTGAGAGTTTATATTGTGACAGATCTCTCTATATTGTGACAGATCTCTCTATATTGTGACAGATCTCTCTATATTGTGACAGATCTCTCTATATTGTGACAGATCTCTCTATATTTACTACTGTCTCGTGTTATAGCCTGGATGATCACTTCAGAACACAAAACACAATTATATAAATGCTATAAATACACGTCATTATATTCCGAGATAGACATTCGATGAAAGTTGTAATTGACCTGTTGGGCATTACATGATGTACACATAGTATAAACCAATCATATTTCCCAACGGACCCATCACACGCCGGAGATGAATCCATCCGACAAATGAATGAACATCACTTGTGCGTGAGGGTTGATCACTTAGTTAGCGATCGCTTCCACTCACCTACAAGCGGACAGACATACACCCTTTAAAATATATATTGTTTTATTATATGTATAGGGGACCAGACTAGCTGTTGAAATTACCTAATGACTACCGACGCCCAGAAACGTCCGCATAATTGTCATGCAGACGCGTTATCTTCTTTCCTCCCTCCAATGTACGTAAATACAAGTTTGTAAACGTTTATTTTGTTGTATTTTGTTCGTTATACGACCTTTTTAATCAATTCTAAAAGTGATTGGTATTTTCCAATTATATGGTAAATATGTGATCAGAAATAAATAAATAGTTTAAATAAACAAATTCTATCCTTTACTTGTATGCGTGTAATTTTTTGTAAAGAAATTTTACAAGATGAAAATAAATAAACAATCTTTGGGTGGCATTCGGAGAAGCCACCCTTGGCAACTGCGTAAATTGATCATCAAAAGAAGACACTAAATAAACACTAAATAATCACTATATAAGCACTAAATAAGCAGTAACACAAAATTTTGAGCTATCTCTCAATTGATTCTGCTCACTTTACCCTGCTAGCTTTATAGACGTCATCAAAAGTTATAGGGACTTCTTTCCCGTTCCCGTGATGGATATACCACCATCTGTTGGGATTACTGAATGATTGCAGTCCATGCACAATACACGCACCCGCTCCCACTGTAAGGCAGATTGCAGGGATATGTATGTTATCAGTAGCATCAATATCTGATTTCGTTCCTACTCCAAATTAATATTAGAGATAAATCATTTCAATTGTTAAGATATTTATATCAATTATTTCGGTCATGGAAACTACAAAAACGCATATTTTGAACTAGCATCAGCCCGCGGTTTCACCCACATAATTCCAGTCCTATTAGACGTAACGTCATGTTATAATTTAGCTATTTCAATAAAGTGATATCTTCAACGCAACCGTCATGTAACGAAATATACATTAGATGAATGTTACAATAAAATTTATAACCACGGAAGGAATTTGAATACAGTTTAATTTACAATAAAACTACTTTCACGGATTCTATCGCGGCTTATTTAATTATTTACCTAGCTCAACGTTTCAGAAGCTTTACAGCAACCATGGCCACGGCTGGACTGACGATTGTTGCTAAAGATAGCATGCGTATATGCATTCCTCTTCGTCACAAAAAAAAATGGTTGCTAAAGATTCTGAAACGTCGGGCTAGTTATATAATGAAATAAACCGCGACAGAATCCGTAAAAGTAGTTTTATTGTAATGACTAACATTCGCGTAAATTTAAGACATCAGCAGTTTAAGTTGTAAAAAAGAGAGATCTAATTTAAAAGCTAGCGTAAGTATCTTAAAATGATGTTATGTCTTTTTCACATTCCACGCTTACGAATTTGTGGACAAAAGCCAATATAACGTACTCACGATTGTGCATTAAAAAATGTGATCCATTTCGAGCAATTGCATTACAAAATAGTTTCAAATTTAAGTGCAACTCAGCCAGATTAGCTGAAAGTTGCGATATTTGTCCGGCGCATTAGCGGAATTAGTAATCTCATATCCGGGAGCTAATATTTCTGGTGTTCGCCCAGTGCTCGAGTATTAATCAGTTTGCACAACCGGACGGCCGCCAAATGAACTCCTCACATGCTCCCCTTTCCCCAACCACAAGTTCATTACGGGAAGAGTTTTCGTTGTTTTAGTACGAGGTAATGCCATGTTGCATTGCGGCCTATTTGGCCCGGCACGAACGGGGTGGTCCTCACACTCACATGATACCGACATAAAGTGACAACTTTAGTGTCGCATTTCATACGTTTGGTCAGTAGCCGGTGCCCCGTTGGAGGAAAGGAGGATAAGAAGGCATCTGAATGATTTAATTTTGTGGATATATATCATCGGCAGTTATAAAGGACTCGAGTGCTTGTTTATTCAAATTCTACTCTGCCTGACTTGGGAAGCAAGCTGGCTGAGGGGAACGTTAAGGTGAGGCTCTGAGGAGTGAAATTGAGAGTGAAATATAAGTTAGTCAAGATATAAATAGAGAGAGAGAGAGAGAGAGAGATACATAATTAAACGGACAGGGAGATATAGGCTAGTGAAGATACGTTCGTATATTATTATAGAAACAAGAGATAGAGAGGTGCGAGCATTTTTTTATCAGCCAGATACTTTTCGTATAACCAAAAAAGTTTTACTTCGGTCGTGTGGTCTAAAGCACACACTTATTTTTTGTTACAATTAGCTTATGAGGGTGCCTGCTGAAAAATCTAAAGACTCGGCCGCAAGCTCCATGTAACCATTGAATTCTACCTTAGACCGATGCTATGGCACTGCCACATGAAATGGAGTCTAGTCTTTTAAAACTAACATTAGGTCCTTTCATATGAAATTTGCGTTTTTCGTACTGACCATTTTAATCAAGAATTTTGCCTCGTTGGTATTTATATATATTATATAACATATTTATATATTATATAATTCCAAATTCAAATTTGTACAGCTATTTACTAATGTACTTGTGCTTCTATGACCGTCTTTCATTTGTTTTTCTTCTGTTTTTTTCAGTTTGCGGCACGCATTTTACAAAATGGAAAACTTAAAATATGGCAATATTTATGAATACGAGTCCCGCTGTGCACTAGTGCTGCGGAAACGACTCGAAGGTGGGATAATGTGTGTGGCAGTCGTGTTGCAAAAGAAGACAGTTCGTTTTTGGTTCCAACGTTTTCGTTCTGGAAATTTTGATTTGCAGAACAAGCCACGTGGACGGTTTGAGACCCAAGTTGATAACGAAGGCTTGAAAGTTACCGTGGAATCGGATCCATCGTGAACCACATCCGAGTTAGCTGTAGGCTGCGATGTTAGTGATTAAACTCCTTTAATTCACTTGATGCAAATTGGGAAGACCAAAAAAACGCGTCGACTGCTACGATACATTACTAAACCGGCTCAATAATGAAGGTATTTTAAAACGAATCATTATACGTGATAAAAAAATGGATTTTTTACGATAATCGGAAGTGCTCAGCGCAATGGTTGGATCCTGGCCAACCAGCCAAATCCTCCTCCAAGCGAAAATTAACCCAAAAAAGTTACCTGTAAGCGTTTCGTGGACTAGCGCCGGTAATGTTCATTACAGTTTTGCTCAGATCTGGCCAGACTATTAGGGCCGTTGTCTACTGTTAGCAATTGCAATCACAATGGAAAAGCTAGTGGCTAAACAATCTAGGCTGCTCAATCTGTCCACGCCACTGATGCTTCACGATAACGACACCACACAATGCGCAAGAGATTGTTACCAAATTAGAAGTGCTTCAATTGAAAAGTCTAAGATATTCTCTGTACTCCATCATATTTTTTTTTTAAATTTGGATAACTTCTTGCAAGGGAAAATATTCAACTCCGATGGGGCAGTCCAAATCGCCTTCAAAGATTTTATTGATTCCCGCACGACTGGTTTTTTTTAGTAAAGGGATCAATGAACTATTTATGAGATAGCAAAAATGCATAGAAAACAATGGTTCATACTTTGATTAATTAAATATATTATATTAAAAATATTCGTCTTTTTGTTCCTCCCATACTCCAATTTCATATTACGTATGGAGCTAACATAATTCTGATTCGAAAGGTACTATTGCGATCTATGGGGGAGGCTCAGCAGTGGACGTCGGCCGCTTGATGATGATGTAGTACTGAAGAGACGTTAGCTACGTAAGGCTAAGGCTGATTTTAGTCTCACGGCGACAGCATGCGCACCGTCAGCGCTGATGGCCGAGATATATGAACTTTTAGGAAGCGTTTTTTTGGTGGTCAGCGCTGATAGCTACGCATCCGTACGCGTCGCGCGTCGGCCCCGCGTAGCTGTCGACGCTGACGATCGCACGAGCGCCTCTGCGTTCAGTGAGCGTTTTAATAACAAGCGGAGCGGACGTCGTCAGCGCGTACAGTCAAGGCGAATCGCAAAGTGTTATGTTTAATTACTAATAATATGTCGTTTATGTTATTTTTTTGTCCTACCTATAATATGAAACATAACAATAATAAATACCTATGTTGTTTTCTTACCTATACTTTGCCATGATTACACATAATTATAAAACGAGTAAATATGTTTTTTCTTACCTTAAAATCACCATTAGTCGTTCAATCGGTGGTAAAGGCACGATTCGTATGCTGCTTTGGACCAGTTCATCCTGTATCCTTGCCAGAATTTCGTCAAAAGTTCTAGTTGACATTCGAAAGTAATTAAAGAATTTACTTTCGTCAGCCCTCAAAGTGCCACATAACATAAACTCTCCTGCAACGGCTCTCTGCTCAATCAAAGGATGAACATGGAGCCTTCGTCGTCACCGATTTTTTTTTTTTAGGATACATAGTACAAAGCAGCAATAATTAATACACTCCGCATTTTGTCATCGTCCGTACGGTAAGGCGGTCAGTACGAAACTAAAACGTGCCACACTGAGCCTCAGCGCTGACAAACAACGCGCTGACGGTGAGCGTGTTACTAAAATCAGCCTAAGTACTTATGGAGCGAACTACTTCCGCGACCGCTGCTTTGGCGGTTTGCGGTTTTATTTTAAAACGATCGTAGAGCCCATCATCGTATCCACGGCGGTCGCGAGTGAAAATCGCTTCGTGAGTGCTTAGACTAAAGATTGTTAAAGCTTAACTCTGGTGTTACGCTCGCTCGGTGGTGTGGAATGAAAGTATCTGCATAAAAAAATATCGTCTGGACGTCAATAAGTGTCGTTAGTCATCAAAGGGTTCCAAAAAAACTACTCTTGACGACAAGGACGACGGACCGCAACATGCGCGCTAATACATACACATATACGCTACGCCACACGTTTATAAGTTAAAACACCCGTACATCGAAAACTTAAAATAAATTATTGCGGTTTGTTAACTCTATTTATCGCGACAGTGATAATAAATAAGCTAACGATAATAAGTGTTCCAGTTGACAACGTGACCTGGTTCAAAAATTATTTCGCACCGTTATTATAATGAAGCTTAATCTCCAGCGTAAACAAAGTTATTGATCATGACGCAAGCGGAGCTGATCTGATATTCTGATGCGAGACATCGAACACTAAATCATCAACTCATTTATACCCATTCAGTTAACGAACATTGTTCAATGATGCGCCATGCTTTGGATCGATTGCTGCAGATCACTAGAATTTCGTTTGGGCTTAAACGGTGTTTTACAGAGTTAATAACGGGATTTAGATTTTGTCATTTTCAGCGCTTCCCATTTCGGTTTATGGGATTTATTGTTAAAGAAAGATATTTTGACTGTTATGGTGGCATGCACGTTTTCTATAAGCAAATATGTAAAATATATTTTGATATTCAGTATCAATCTAAATAATGATTGCATCACATGGAATCGATTTTACGCGGGTTATAACCCGCAATATATTGCGGGGCAGGCTTTATTATTCCCAAGGCGACTAATTTCATAATACAATTAATAGCTTTACTATAACTGTCTTTTTACAAATGGTAACAATAAATTAATATAATTTGCTTTTTAAATTAAAAATTACAACTAGTTACAATAAATTTAAAAAATTACAAAAAGTAACAATAAATCAAGCAAATTGTTGTCTCGCAATAAAGAATTCAAAATATTAAGAATTCTAAGACTGACTTAGACTTTACAAACTTTGCGAGATAAAGTATGAAGCGGAATCAGTTGAGTAATTTGTATACACCATAATTACCTTAGTTTCGGACGGCACAATAAATATCCTCAAATTAGACTTAAGTCTGGTCGTAATCGTCCAAGTTTCCAATTATTTTTGTCGAGGGCTGTAATTAAGCAGCATAAAGTGGTCGGCTGCCGTAATCCAACCACTTTTGTGATATTCAAACGAGTTTCATTACGCTTCGGTTATAAAAGCTGCGCTATTACGAGAAATGGACTGGAAACATCACGCTCGACTTCGAATGACCGTAATTGTCGACGCTCAAAATAAATATTACGACCGAACGTGGCGTTAGTGTGACTTTTACAAGACTATTTTCAAAAACTACAAAGCCAATGTGAGATTGAATGTTTTATAATTATAATGGAAAACCGGACCTTACGTAGGTAACGTAAAGAAAACTTGAAATGTAAGAAAGAAAGAGAAAAATTGTGTGTAGTACACACACGATTTTTCTCTTTCTTTTATGTTCACGCGTTAGAAGTTATACTTTCCGCCATGACAAGAGAAAAATATTTTTATTTTTTTATCTTTCGTCTTGTTCTACTTTTGTAAAAAAGCGACACTAACAATAGAAAATGGGTGTTTTATAATGACGCATAATGGCAATGTTTTTTGAAAAACTAATATGTTGACTATAGCTAACTTCAGGGTGTCGGTTTTTCGCAACAGTGTACGTGCGCTTTGTAAAAAAATATCCTCACCATTTTCACTAACGCGCCAAAAGAAGTGTAACTTCCGAAGTAATATTGTTTGGAGTTAAGAAGAGAAGAGGAGGTAATAACACATAAGTTTTCTAAATGAATGAAGAATTTTACAAAACAGAGTAATGAATGTGGAGGAGTAAACGCAGGTATGTATGGCATTCCGTTCTCTTTGCCTACTCCATTAGGGAGCTGGCGTGAAGAGGTGTTGTTGTTGTTACACTTTACAAACTTGGGGACGCGACCGTAGACATAACAGCCTGAAGCGCGTCCGTAAGTGAAAAAAAAAAAACAAGAAAGAAATACTTTTGTCAAAATAGAAAAACATATTAAAGATCTGTCTGCAAATCTGTACACAGATAAATTAGTTCCCTGCCTACGGCTCCATCTTTGAAGATGAAACTGCAATATTAAATAAACGTTTATAGTACACTGGTCACGTAATATTATGCGCAGCAGGATATTAATATTATAAACTGGCTTATACCCGCAAGCTTTTCCAGCATTCATTGTTAAGTGAAGATATTGTTAAGATCGATCGTATATGTTATAGTTAAATGTAATTTCTACCCACTAATTAATTGTTACTACTATCACTTATCTTTGAATATGTAATAATAATGTCACCCTAGCCGAATTTCGGCCACGGCGGCCATCTCTGTAAGGACTAGCTAAACGCAGGACATATTATACTACTCAAAAGTGCACTATAATAATGCAAGTGCGTGCAATGCGACCGGAGAGAAATCAGGCGTGGGACCCACGGCTTAACGTACTCTCTGTGGCACGGAATATGTACAGATGGCACTAACAGTTATAATGCATCTATTTTCCCTGAATACTTATTATTCGATAAAAATTACGGCTAAACTAACTTGGTCATTATTTATTTTAAAAAAAGCTTAATAAAATGCCGGTCAGGTGCGAATCGGCCTCGCAAACTGAGGGTTCCGCACCAACAGAGGTACGAGAATGGTAATATGTAAAAAGTTGAGAAATTTTCATTTACATGCGTATGGACTCAATTAAGAAAAACACATAACACCTATTATAAAAAAAAAAACAATATAAAAATCTTTTTTTTTTTGGATTTACTTCTCTATTTGTGCTGTAAATTTTCACACCTTGCGCAAATTAAATATAGGCGTTTGTATGCAAATGTGCATACAAACGGCTATATTTCGATTGTGTGCCTTACAAGTACGATTTCTTTGCGCTTCAAGGGGTGGCAAACTTAATACGAGTATTTGACATGAATCTCCGCGTGATCCCTTTTCGCGTTACTTAGAAAAGGGTCTCGGTTCATGTACCTATAAACAGACGGACAATAATTCTATAAGGGTCTTGTTCTTTCCTATTAGGGTACCTTAAATACTTCGAATCTTATGGAATAGTCAAAGCACATATCTAATGGGAAGTGAAAACTTCTTTAGCGGCGTTAGGACAGAGAAAAACGTTATGAGTTCCCGTCATTAACTTGTTAAGTAGTACAGGTAAGTGCAGCTAATAATAATGACTCAAGCTACATTGTGCTACAAGTGTGCGCTACTAAAGACAGGTCATTGTTACATGATAGTTTTGAGTTTACTCTTCTATCGGCAGGCCGATTTTTCCAAGACCTATCTGGATATTACAAATAAAACTACTCTTACGGATTTTATCGCGGTTTATTTAATTATTTAACTGTGCCAACGTCGCAGAAGCTTTACAGCAACCATGGTCACGGGCGGACTGGTTGCTGTAAAGCTTCCGAAATGTTGGGCCAGTTAAACAATTAAATAAACCGCGATAGAATACGTAAAAGTAGTTTTATTGTAAGAAGTAACATTGTAACATGAGTAACTTAAGACACAAATATGTCTTGGTAAGTCTGTATGTAATACTTACAAACACTAGATAACTACGATTAACGATGGGCTGGCTCGGTTAGTGACGTAGCGAGTATGCCGCGTACTATGGCAACAGTTGCATATTCGATACATGTATTTCATAATTAAAATCTTAAATAAACAACAATTCTTAAATTTTTAATCAAGATTTATTTTGTGTAAAGTCAAGCGAGCCTAGTTAATAACACAATATATAGCGACTAAAACATGTGTATTCATTTTAAAGCCTTAACATAAGTCTTCTATTCTAATGAAATAACCTAAAAACTAAACCTAAAATGTTAATATAAAAACCTTTGCGACTGCCTTTGGGCACTATAATTGCGAGCCCCCTATATATTTATGAATAGTGACAGAACCCCCCGACTAATTTAGGTTAAGACTCTGGCCCCGTCAACTTGGACATTGGCAGCAATGGCCGTTAACCTATGACGGCCGATTGCCATTTCTAACAAAAGACAAGAAGAAGACGACTCTAGCCCCGTCTAACGTAGTTTCATACATTCACATCTATATAATATAGTTTTATTACTTAATTTCAGAAACAAAACACTTAATTTCAAAACTAAAAATCAGATATCAAATTGCACAAAAAAACAACACATGTAGGTAGCTTATAAAATAGGTATTTAATTTAATGTTTTGTGACGCGCGAGATTTTTGAAGCACCTACGAACCGTGAACACCGAGCCCCGCGCCGGTCTCATTGAGGCATTAGCCCCAACAATAAACATAAATATTTTTGCGTCGTTATGTTGCGCCGCTCTCCCACTAATTAAATTCCATTGAATCGTACAAATCTTCGCTCTGTACACGTACCATCACCATAGCTCTATTCATGCGTTTATTTTTTCCCTAATGATCCTTACAAAATATTCGGCAGTCACTAACAGGGAAAGTAGTTTGTGACGCTGTCGTTGTTTACTACTTTTTCTTGTTGTTTCCCTTTGCGAAATTTGTAACATCTCATTTCCGCTTTGTTTCAGATATATTCCTACCTACTTACAGGTAAGACAAATTGTACAACGTATTACCTAACTTCCTAAATAAACAGTACGAAAATAAATTCTATATAGAATTTATTTTTATATTGATAGTAACTAAATAAAATAAACGATTTCTACTCCAGATCACCAATTTACTTGGTCCTAGAATTATAATGGCGACGGGACAATTAAAAAAAAACAGCAAGCTCTTGGAGATGGATGGCTAATGTCATATGCAAAAACTTTTCATTATACTAATTTCCAAAGTTTGTTACCTCTTCCTAAATAAATATTAATTTACTGGTCCGCTTGAATTTTAGAAACTCGAATGGATCGGAGTCGAAGGCGAGGCGGCGATTGCGCCTCGCCATAGGCTTGCAAATGTCACGACCGTATATTGCACGTAATTATATCAATTATTACAAATTAACCGAAAAATAATTTAAAATTCATGTCCATGCATATAATCTATATACTTCAAAAAGCTCGTGTAAAATAAAGGATGTGCAAATGGGATAAAAAATAAGACAATATATGTAATGTGATTCTATTAAATCTGTATTCTCCTGGATGAAAACTCAAAATCAACTGGATATCCCATAAACAATTCATTATAAACGTATGCATAACGAAACCCCGTATTAATTTGTTGTAAGAGAACAATAAAATCGGAATTCAACGTAGAAACAAAACTGAATTACTTCGCGCACGTTTGTGAAGTTACCATCCCCGCTCGTTAGCGGGCCTTCCTTATTATTTCCTTCGCGACTGCAATCTGGCCTTTCAGCTACTTCAAACGACTTGTTCTTTTTCTTATGTGTAATTGAAATATATTGCCGCAATATCCGACGGACCGGAAGTATTCCTCTTAAGCACATCAGCTCGAGTTTTCATTACTTCGCCAAGTGATTTTTTTCATGAGACAGAATAATTATTCAATTTCATACTGCCGTCCCGGTGGAGAGGTTCTCCAAAAGTTTCAAAAAAATTTATAAGAACAGGGGCGGATTGTGATTATTTTTTGTAATTTTCATAGCGAGGGGCGAATTTTTGACTGCGTGGGTATTTTGACAATGACAAACAGAAAACGTAAAAAATATACGAATTTCCATTCGTATTCATCGAAATGGTGGTAGCAACATTAAGAAGGGAGCGCAACCCTTTCTTTGCAATTTGATAAAAATATAATGAAGTTTTAAATAGTATTTGTTATCTTCTTACCCCATAGACAAGGAATAGATGAGTTTTAATTTATTTAATAATAATAATAATAATATCTGTGGACTTAGCACGTTAGCCTAGCCGTGCACTAAGTAACATAAGGATTTGTGTTACGGTTACTAGACAGTGGAAATATATCCAGTATTTTTTATTACATAAATAATTATTATAAATAGTAAATGCATAAATGTTCCTGATATGGGGGGAATTCGAACTCTGGCGCAACACGCACAGCTTATGCAAACCACGTCACCCAGTCGCCAGTTTTATATTACTGAAATATACTTTCTTTCTTCCACACGGGGAGTATTATTAATTTAGTTTAATGAGGTAAATAAAAAAATCATTTGAGAGCTCCGTCTTCTGCATTCTTATAACTGTACAATGGAATAAAATAGAAAGTATGACAGCTCTGTTCTATGATCTTTATTAGTCTGCACTTAGCATTAGAGGCCACCGCTTGATAGTCATAATATCAATTATATTCATACTAAATGGGTATTTCAACGTAAGTTCAATAAATGGCAACGTCGACGGTTTAATCTATTTAGTTACTATTGCGACATAATAAACATTTGCCTCTCGGGATTTACTAACATTTATTATTATTTATTAGCGAGATGCCCAGGCTTTGCCCGCGAATGATGGGGGCCAGATTATTACCTAAAACCTTCATCGGAAATAGCTCAATCCACGAGTGAAAACCACACGAAAAATCCTTTAGAGTAGAGTTTGAGAAAATTTATCACACACAGACAAACAGCTGTTTAATAATATGTATATATATATATTTCATGAGAGATAGAGAGAGAGAGAGAGAGAGAGTTTGAGAGAGAGAGAGAGAGCGAGAGCAATAGTTGGTTCACTGCATTGAAATCGAATTGGACCGGAACGATCGGAGATGTACCTTTCCCTCGCACTATACCGCCTTAAAAGTCGCATTTCGTGCGCAAGTAGCCAGTGGCCCATTAAGGAGATTAGGTAAAGGAATGCAACGCATCTATATATGCGGATGTTCATAGGCGTCGATGGTCATAAAACAGGAAATTGATTACGCGTTTGCAATATTACACTATAAATGAAACTAGCCAAATAGCTGACAAGCCGGATTGGTACACTAAGGATCCCCTACCAACAGAGGATACAAACATTACATCGTATATAAGTTGACAAACTTTTATTTACAGGTGCCTGCATACGCTTTGTATGAAACAAACTACACATAAAAGTTTGTAATGGATTTTTCAGTAACATGAATATAATTTACATATGTTTATTTATTGCTATTAGTTGCCATAGCGACGACAGAAGTATACCATCTGTGAATTGTGGTAATGACAGACCCGTAGATGACTTCCAATTCTCCCTCTAAACGTATTGCAATTCAGCAATGTAAGTAGTTAATACATAATTATCCATACCACATCCTGAGAAAAAAAGGTAATAAATTTGTATGTTAATGGTAACATTTATTGAAGGGAAATATAGCAGTGATGTTTGTATTGGATCGGAATAACTCTTATAGTGGTGTTACACACTAACGCCCTGGCCGTTTGCTGTTCCATTGCACGTTTCTCGCAAGTGTATCCCTAGCATTAACATCTAGAATTCACATCATTTATATGAAACACACACCCATCGTGTCCATTGCGTACCGATCGAAAATATTGCTGTTCAATATGCTAGTAATGTTTATATTAATGGTAATGGCGTCGAACTTATGTTTTTAGCTGATTGAAATTGCTACATATATCTATTTCAGACAGCCAGGCTCAACTTGTAGTGATATATCGAAGCCCATTGCGATGTCTGCCACACCAGAGCGCTCTAGACGTTATCCTATTCATTTGAACATGACCATCAATGTGAACAATTTTTTTTTTATTGAACGTTCCTGAGCATTGAGCATTGAACGCCACAATATTATTATTTCCTTACTTTTAAGTAATTAAAGCACATTACAAAAACAGTCTAAAAAAACAAGAGCACTGAGAACCCAAGGTAGAAAAAACCTGGCAAACAGAAGAATATATTTATATATTAAAAGAGCAAGTCTCCTTTAATTATAATTATTTGCTGTATTATCTAGTAAGGCCTGAGTAAAACCGAATTGCACGTCAGGTTTCTTACTACAAAAGAACTACTTTTACGGATTTTATCTCGGTTTATTAAATTACTTATGTAGCCCGACGATTCAGAAGCTTTACAGCAACCATGGTCACGGGTGGACTGCACCGCGATAACATCCGTAAAAGTAGTTTTTTTGTAGTATACAAGAACAACACAAGCCGGTATTTATAATCATTTGCCTCTAAGCAGTTCCATGTCCTACCTATCTACTACCCACCGAATCGAAAGACAGAATAAAAGTGGTTTAACACACAAAGGAAGCATCCGCAGTTCGTATGAACATCTAGACCGCATACATATAGCCACTGACAATTGCGGAATTTTAATACGACGCTTTTTCACGTCACTTGCAAACGGGGATGTGAACTATGAAGGCATATAAAGAAATGGAATATGACAAAATTGCAAATTAATCTGTGGCTTTCGCCTACCCCTATTTACTTGGGGTAACACTATACTAATATTATACAGAAAAAATATTTGAATGTTTGTTTGTTCGTTTATTTATTTGTTTGTTTGTATTGAATAGGCACCGAAACTGACTTATGTAGCGTCAGAAATTATTGACAACCAGCTGACCCAACAGACGTTCTATCACAAATTGGATTTGATGTCATAGTAGGTAGACGTATTCACGATGCGGAAGTTTTGTTTTTTGCAAATGATTCAACTTTTGCCGTATTTAGTGTAACATCCCTGCGAAGCCGGCCTAGAAGATTATATACTTATAAATTACTGGACACAAATAAAAAAATAAAAATAATTATTGCAATATATTATATTTTTAGTTTTGGAATTCGAAACTTTCGAAACAGTTGGATTGAAAAATGTGAGGACTGAAATCGTGTTCAAGAATAACCGGTCAAGTGTAACGCTTTAAAGCCCTTACGTCGCTAGCGTCTCTTGTACACTTTTCACTTCGCATCACGTTCGTTGTTAAGGAGTGAACTGCCGCCGTGCGTTGGAGCCGGGTGCTGACACATACAGTTTTATCATTTTGGAACAGTTGACACCCACCTATCAATATAAGCATCAAGTATACAAAAGAAAATTAGAAGAGTAATAATAATAATAATAATAATAATAATAATATCTGTGTACTTATCACACCACGTCGGCCGAGCCCTGTGCTAAGTACCGTAAGGGCTTGTGTTACAGGAACTAGACAACGCAAATATGTTTAATATTTTTATAGATTGAAGTAATATTATATATTTAAGATTTTTATTATAGAAATACATATAATACACATATAAACATCCATGACCTAGGAGGGATTCGAACCTGCGACCTCTGGCGTAACACGCGGACTAACCGCCACGTTACCAATTGAGCCAGCCGGTCGTCATAGCACAAAGCAACTCACACATACATAATGCCACTTACTGAAAATGTACGATACTAGTATATATACGGAGCAGATCAGTCGGCAAGGGTTGATGGATGAGATCGGCGGTGACATGCCCAAACTTGCCGCGACACGTATCCTTAATGCTGACGTTAACATATAGTTTTTGGTCACCAGGAGCAGCCAATCTGATATATCTTGCGTCTTTTGTCTTCTGTCTAACTTATTTGACTTATGTTCGAACAAGTTTGATAAGTAAACATTACTAAGGCGGTACAGCTTATTTGCTTAAATACTTGTGTATCCTGTTTGAAAATGTATTAATTATTTTATTGTCTTATGCCAGTTTTGTTAAGTACTACAACACGTAATACTTTTTAGATGGAGGAAGGAGTCTATAGCGATATTACAAAGATGAAATGTAAATGTCGAGCGTCTGGCGACTTATAAAATAAGATAAGCGGTGATGATGGCGTTGGATAGCAAAAGAGGTATTACCGGCGGCGGTATCAAGTGACCGAGAGGTACTTCCGCAGTCGTGCCGGCCCAAGACCTTCGGTACTGCCATGCATGGTGCATGACACTACATCTTCCTATGCAGCATGACACTACCTATTGCAAAATATAATATTGAATCGCTTAGCCGACTTGGTATAGTAAATTCAGTTTGACAGGCGGCTGAACCTCAGACTGATCGCTATCGGGAGCCCCATATCCCTTGCCGCACACGGGCGTCCCGTAAGCGTGTGCACGCAACGATTATTTATCCTTCGGAACTATTTTATTGAACATAAATACTTGTGTATCCTGTTTGAAAATGTATTAATTATTTTATTGTCTTATGCCAGTTTTGTTAAGTACTACAACACGTAATACTTTTTAGATGGAGGAAGGAGTCTATAGCGATATTACAAAGATGAAGAGTTTTTAGGTCTGAACGCGCTAATCTCAGTAACTACGAGTCCCCCACCATGGTTCAAGCCTTGTCGTGGCGGTGGGGCTTAGTATCCTGGGGTGAACCCAGGTGAAGCCAATTGAGGGGGATCTTTGCACCCCTCTTATAAGAGGGGGCTTAAAGATCAGGAAGGGGAATCGCTCTCGGTACCCCTCTTATAAGAAGAGGGAACCTAAGAGCAATAGGAGGTGGCGCTTTTGCGCACGGGTCAAGGGGCGAGGATGAGAACCCCACCTCATTACACTGTCCCAAAGGTGAGGTTGTCTTGTAGTTCGGGGCCACCCCATCTGCGGAGGCGGAGTTGGTCCCTTATGGTGCTGGCTGCCCGTCGAGGTGCCCTGGTGATTTGTTGCTCCGGTGCACCACGCCAAGAGCGGCACTGATGGCATAAGACATAGAAACTGTGATATAATTTAATAATGCTTATGACACGTATTGAAACTGCATCAATTATAATTATTTGGGTGGTCAATTGATTGTTCTACTCTGACACAGTATGAAAGAAAATAATGCACAGAACGGTCTGATAATGATTTTAGAAATTGTTATACAACTTGAATCACAATATTATAATGGAGTATTAAAATTGGACGTCTTCTTAAATTATTCAAAAATTATATTCTGGCAGGCGGATAACCTACAGCGCGGTGTTACTTTATATCTAACTAACATAAAGTTATCTCCACAAGCGCCCATTTGACTTGTAAAATATGTCTTCATTACACGAAACAAAATAAAGCTGCTCAAAAATAAGACCCTTGCCAAGTTTTATTGTCTTCACAACTTGGAAAGTAAATTACCCGAACAAATTCTCTCCGCGCTAAACCAGAAGCTTATCAGAGACGTTCGCCGAGATCCTCGAATTGAGGAAGAGCCATCTCGATATAACGTCGGGCCATCGACAGCTCGCTTCAATCTTAATTGAACTTTAATTAGCGAGGGTTTTCATTAAAATGTATCCTTCTTAACTAAATTAAGCGTGATTTGTTTATGGTATTGGTCGAATCCCCTGGCGTGGATGTGAGTGGCGTTGTGTCGAGCGTCTGGCGACTTATAAAATAAGATAAGCGGTGATGATGGCGTTGGATAGCAAAAGAGGTATTACCGGCGGCGGTATCAAGTGACCGAGAGGTACTTCCGCAGTCGTGCCGGCCCAAGACCTTCGGTACTGCCATGCATGGTGCATGACACTACATCTTCCTATGCAGCATGACACTACCTATTGCAAAATATAATATTGAATCGCTTAGCCGACTTGGTATAGTAAATTCAGTTTGACAGGCGGCTGAACCTCAGACTGATCGCTATCGGGAGCCCCATATCCCTTGCCGCACACGGGCGTCCCGTAAGCGTGTGCACGCAACAATTATTTATCCTTCGGAACTATTTTATTGAACATCCTCAAAATTATGTTCAAATTCTTTTGTAGTTAAAATAAGTACAACGGTAATAAGTACGGCGACAAACACAAATTGCCCCATGGAATTAGAAAATGGTTTATTTTTATTCTCTTTAACAAAAGCACATCTTCATTCTATTTATTTCCACTGACTAATCGCTCTATTCTTTATAATAAAAACGGATGCAGTTGTACATGTTGGTTTTTTGTATGTTGATGCATAATTTCACCACATGGGAAGACGATCTACGTGCAGTAGCTGGTCCGTGATGGATGCGAGTAGCAGGAGATCGGTCGTCTTGGCGTTCATTGAGAGAGGCCTATGTCCAGCAGTGGACCGATAAGGGCTGATAATGATGATAAATGATGATGATGTGTAGTTTTAATGTACCTAATCTAAGTTAATGAATGGTAGAAATTTAATAAAAAGCATTATTTATTTAAATTAACTTATATATAATTTTAAAAAATAAGCATTATTTTATTTATAACATCAATTTCCAAAGTGAAGTGGCAAAGAACACTTCTTTATTATTAGCTACATGTCTAATGGTAAAGAAGTGTTTCTATGTCATGTTTCGATGATAATTGATAAGTATTAAAAGGTAGTGTCATGCTGCATTGCAGTGTAATGGGGCTGTCACGAACGGGGAGGTACCTCTCGCTCACATGCCACCGCCGTAAAGTGACATAGTATACGCATGCCGAGCGATTTGTGAGTAGCCGGTAGCATATCGGAAGAGAGGAGGAAGGGAGGGCAACGCATCTACACGAAAACAATAAACGGCTCTCTACAGGCGTTCGTTATCATCAGGAGGCTCTGAGTAGCTGACTACTGATTGATCTGAATCAATGAGTAGTCATTCGCCTTCCCATACAATATAAGGAAACCATCACATTCAACTAAGATGTTACAATTAACTGTATATAGATGATTTCATTGCTGTTTGTGAAAAAAAAAACCCTTAATATGTGTGGGTATTCGTACAACACGAAAAAGCACACAATGAATTGCTAATGTTAACAAATATAACCTTAATATTTTGTCAGCCATTTATCGTCCCAAATTGTAATCTATGTCGTAATAATAAAATGCAAATGAAGGCATGTTTAATCTCGACTTAGCGCCAAATCCGATCATAGTTAATAATCCAACTTACAAATGCGCACCCGGCTCCGGTGAAAGCTTACAAATCTATTACCGTAATCGTTTTGTGACACAACACTCTTTCTATATAATAATATACTTTATCCATGTTTCATTAATTTATTTTAATAGACTTTATTTCGGTTTATCTAGTTATTTAATATTTGGAAAGTTCTAGTTGCTTTACAGTAGCCTGGTCGCTGGAACACAAGTTGTTAGTCCTTGTATTATGTATATTTTAGTGTGATACATGCAGAATGTTCGTTAATAAAGGTACATACCAGCAGTCGAAGGCTTTTGAGGACCAGTGACGTCCATGGATATACACACAATTATCTGCAAAATGCGTTGTCCTCCTTTTTCTCCTCCCCTTCATTGGGCGACAGGCTATCCACAGACCGCAAGGAGCGCGACAGCGTAGCTTGACACATTACGGCGGTAGCATGTGGTGAAAGGCCGTGCGAGCCTAATTCGGATGCAATGCAGCATGGCACCACATCTTACTAAAAAGTATTTAATATTGCGTTAATCAACAACCCATTTATTACAAGAGCCTCACGGATTCCACACCACGGTCCAAGCTTTGTCATAGCGCTGCCTTAGGTGAAACCAACTGAACCGAGAGGGTGAGGTTGGAAACATCACCACATTACACTGCATTGAAGTTGGTGCTACTATGGTGAGGGACTTTTTTGAGGCCTATTTTCAGAACCAGGTCACCTCACTAAAGGTGGCACTGATTACTGAGTACACTCGCGGTGGTTTTCGTGGTTATGGGGCACTGTCCTTTTTTTGCCGACGTGGGGTAACGCGTTTGACGCCTTAACCGACCCTGGGTGGTTATAGTACCGAATAACCACAAAAAACACCGCGATTGCCATCAGTGCCGCCTCTGGTTTGGGTGCCCCCAACAACAAATCATCAGTGCACCTCTACGGCTAGTCAGCCCCCTAAGGACCGACTAAATTTTGTACAATTTAACCATCATAAGACACAAGTTTGCTTCGCTAAAAAGTCACCCTTCGTCGTATCTCCTCGTTTTCAAATATCCTACCTATCGGCCTCACCTAGTATCGGAATGCTCGGTGTCGACATATCAAGTAACACTCAGTTCCGCGATCGTTTGGAAATGAAAGCTAAAGTAGCCTCAAGGAAGCTGGGTGTGCTCAATAGGGCGAAGTCTTACATCAATCCAGCCCATCGGCTGCAACTTTACAAGGTGCAGGTCGGACCGCACATGAAGTACTGCTCCCACCTTTGGGCAGGGGCCCCGCAATATAAGCTCGTTTCATTTGCCTGCATACATCGTAGAGCGACTCGAATCGTTGAAAACAAAGTTATTTCCGGACAGCTCTATTCTTTAGGCCTACGAAGAGATGTCGGTTCGCTGTGCGTCTATTATTTTATTTTCTATGGGGAGTATTCCGAGGTATTGTTCGGCTTAGTACCAGGAGCAGAATTCCATCGTCGTACATCGCGACAGAACTCTAAGTGCACCATCACCTTGAAGTCAGTAAATGCACAACATTGCGGTTTAAACCGCACTTCTTACCGCGCACAACTGTACTGTGCAACCAGCTGCCTCCTTCGGTATTTCCGATCCGATACGAATAAGAGGTCTTCAAGAAAAGAGCATAACTTTTCCTTAAAGGCCATCAACGAATCTGTAAGACGCGTATTCTTGCAGATGTCTATGGGCGACGGTAGTCACTACCCACCTGCTCATTTGCCCCCTATCTCATAAAAAAGGGACCGACGCCACCTCCACAGATGGGTTTGCGCCGCACCACAGGACAACCCCACCAACTTTGGGACAGTGCAGTGGTGAGGTAAACTATCTTAATGACTGTCAATCTTTAACAAAATATGTACTACAAAATATATTATACCAAAAACAACGTTTGTCTGTTTGTATTTTATAGTCGCTCAGATGGTTGCAGATTTCTATTTGCATGCAATGCTCTTATTGATATCGTTAACAAGCTTTTCCTGAACTGGAACTGATCAACATATGCAATATAATATTTTCCAAAACTTTATAGAGCCTTATGAAAACTTCGATAATTACATTATGTTAAAGGTATGAAATAAGTAATATCAAAGTAAGCCTTTACCTCGCAGCTGCAGTAATTATTGACAGCTTTTTATACGTATTCTTATGAAATAATACTATCTCGGTAGCTTGGTTAAATATTCGTTAATTAAACATTAATCTCATAATACACAACATAAATAATAGGCGACGTTACTAAGTGAATGTCAATTATGCCAATGTTAAAATTCTCCTCATTTCAATTAAATTTTGTATCTCATCAAAATTCACATTGAAATAATAACAATTTGCAAATTAAAAAGCACTCTACGAAATACTCAAAATGAAGTGAATTATTTTCACTTAATTAATCACTATCAATACTAATAACAATTATGAATTCTTGTAGCACTTGTTCGGCTGTACGTGGTGTAAGTTGGTCGTATTGAGCTTAATTGATACTGGCATCACTTCGCAGCCAGATAGGGGTTGATGGTGATAGTTGATGGTGATAGTTGATGGTGATAGTTGATGGTGATAGTTGATGGTGATAGTTGAAATTAAGTAATTAAAACGACGACTTTATTAAATTAGATGAAGGTTTATGCTCCAAGTAGATTTATAAAAAGAAAGAGAATAATTATCGCCTTTGTGGTGTAACGGTGCGGGTGTCGCCTGTTAAGACCGTTAGCCACATGGGGTCCTGGGTTCAATCTTCACGTCCGACTAATATAATTAAATTTCAGATTATTCTGAGCATGCATTACATTGTCCGGGATTGGAATGTGCCCGAAATGGTCATAGGCTTGCCACCTATGACATCATGGGCCTCAGTACCTTGGCTAATCGTGGGTGTTCTAGTATATCTACTACATTTACGAGTTGTGGATGTACTAGCATACATACCTCTGCCTAACTCTTCAGGGATAATAGACGTGAAAGTACTTTATTTTTTTAAGAAAATAATTATATACCGATTTAGAATCAAATAACATTTTATCTTGTAGCAATTATGTTTTGAAACTTCAACACTTTATAAAAAGTATATCTGTCATCTTTGACTGTAAAGCCTTACAGTCAAAGATGTGTCTCTGTGTTGAACTGTTCCCTGTGTTGAAGGAATGACACTTTTTTTTCTCTCCGGCGTGGCATGGACGACGGATTGATTTGACGCTGACGCTGTCTGCCTTCAGCAAATCATAATTAAATAGTTTTATCTTTTCCGCCGTGAACTAAACGTAAAATAATATAAATAAAAATTATATTTCATAAAAGTGGAGCACTACTGCTTTTTCTTCTTGTTTATTAAACACTTCAAATATTGAATATAAGAAATGAAGGACAATCTATGAAAATTAGTGGTAATGGAACAATAACAATATGTAAAGGACCATCCAAGTTGCAGCCGGGAGTCTCGGACAACTGCCAGATAAGACTTCATACCCACACCTTTTTACTAACAAATATCAAAAACTGTATTATTTCCATTGTTGTTCTTGTACTATTTGAAGTCTGTCCTGGATTGTAAATGTGGAAAGACAATGAATAAATAAATGTATCTAAAAGTCTAACTAAACCTCTAACAGCTCTTTAATCCCCAGAATTCCTTTTACAGGATTTAGCATAAAATTGTAACAGTCTTAATGTAAATAATATAGACAACACACTGCTACATCTCAGACCCTAAATCCAATGTGTAACCACGCTCACCGTGACCTGTATTCCTTATTTATTACATAATACGTGTATTCGGAAAATTATTTACGGTTTTCGTGAAAAAAAAATAGTTGATTACAAGTTTCACAGGTAATTATTAATTATTGTGTATATATTTAATCTTTTTTTTTTTTCAAAGAACTAGCCTTCGTAATACTTTTATTTTTGAAAGTACTTAGGTAATGTTTTGCCAAAGCAATTTGCATGACAGTAGGATTACGTTAAATGATATGAGTTCTGAAATTCATAACAAAACTTTGAAATGAGTTAAAGTTATTGCAGAATTTATGGTAATGTCAAAGATTTGTTAGCGCAGACTATAAATTAAAGTGTTTTCTTTGTTTCCACAAGTGCAATTTGCAACGTGGCATTCAGAAATAACTTTGTATTTCAAATGTGTGATTATAATTTGTTATGACGAATTTTATCTTATGTCACACAAGTAAAAGTTTCACTGTCAAATGATGAAATAACAACACATAATGTAAAAAGTATGTGTTGTTATTTCATCATCAGCCGGACGACGTCCACTGCCGGACATATGCCTCTCCGACTCTTGTTATTTGTTTATTTTGAATATCATATTTGTATGTGGATTATCGCTTTATTTAGTTACTACTATATAAATAGATGTAAGAATATTGTACTTTTGGTTCATTAAAAAAGTAGCACATGCAAAGCTTTGCATATTTAAAAATCGTCTATGGATCTAAATAATAGCGTTAGTAATTAATAACAAAATGAGGTTGAACGGAGTGTGCAGTGAAGATCTATTAATTTGGTCGTAAAGCGTGGCCGTAACAGGCGACTAGCCAATTATTCCGGCCTCGGTAATTAAATTCTATGACGTTCGCCAATCTGAGACAGTCTCCGTTTACGATACTCGAATTACTATTTCATTGCCAGGAAAAGATATACAAGCGAGCTGGCGAAATACGCCAACAAAAAGATCTAATTATTAAATTAAGCGTTAAATAGAAATAAGTTTATTGAAGTTCTTTTCACTTTTTCTTCTCACGAACAAGCGTTCTGACCTCATGTAGGGGGTACGCTGGCAAGTTCCTTGGCCTTGAATGTTGTTTATAATACCGCTAACTTGTTCATAGAAGTTTCACTTCTATTATGTGCATCTTTTTTTTTTCACGAACAACAATAAACACCTCTTTGCTAGTTTTCTATTGTCCTGTCCATTAGGATATATCATAGTTCTAGAAGCCATTTGCTAAGTTCTGCATTATTTATCTTCAGCCTATATCTATCTTCTAACTTATTATTCTTTTCTAGTAAAATGTTCACGCTGTTATCCTGTATAACACTGCGACATAATGTATAATTCGATGTACGCCAAGACCACCCACACCCTGATACTCATATCTAAACTATATCGACTGTGCCAGACTTGTTACTTGGGTATTGATAGCCATAAACTAGTATTGATAACCATCAACGGAGGCAAAAAATGTAAAGAGATCTGACAACCGATTGAGCAACCTCCCTGGGTAGGGAACTAAGATATCGGATAACACAATTATCATCATCATTATCAGCCCTTATTGGTCAACTTTTATTCGGATATGAACTTATGCTGCGGACGCGAAGAGAAGCCCAGCTTCATCGGATAGCTATGAGTGCTTGACCAGCGTCTAAGTTTAGGATCGAAAATCAGTTCTACCCGCGCCCCCCACTCTGCCACAGATGGCCGGAGACCGCGGGGCTCCTCATACCCCGAATTTGACGTTGAGGGCAGCTCGCTCGCGTTAGCTAAAAGGGCCATGGTGTTGACGTGAAAGAATGGCTCGTGGAAAGGATCATAACTGGGCGTTGGTCCACTGCACGGTTTAGAAAATTTAAAATGGACGTCAATACGTGTGATCTCCTGTTACTCCTATTGAACCCGTGTAAAGCATAATAAGCATTAAATGTTTGTGCAGGTTGTGCCTTAATGTGGTACTTTATCACAAATTGCCACACTAAAAAGCCTTTAAATTGTTTTTCAGTGTAAGTACTTGGGAACTTAAAAAAAACAAACGTTAGATCTAAAATAATTTATTTATATTCTTTTATAAAACAATAGCTTATAATCTAGCATCTTTACAATAAATATATCTACCAATAACACGACTCTACAAAGGAAATCGTATGTACATTTGTAATTATATATAATTTTAAACTGTGCGAGGAAACGATAGATGTGGCATAACATAGAGAATTCAGTTTAGTATTTTATGGACAATCTATAAAATTCTATAAACGTCTATAAACGTAATCAATAAGTTTGTTCAGTTACATGCAAATACATAGCACATTATGTTGAAACATTTTCGAATGTATAGAAAATTTGTATATCAATACTAAAAATATAAAGCTGAAGAGTTTGTTCGTTTGTTTGAACGTATTATCTCAGGAACTACTGGCCTGAAGTGAAAATGTTTGAGTTGATTAGTCCATTTACCGAAGAAAGCTGTATGTACTATAGCATACCACGACGTTACGGTTTATAGGAACGGAGTTAGCGGTGAAACCGCAGGGTGATGTTCATTTGTTATACCCCAAATTCAAATGTTTGTCATGATACAAATACTTTAAATATATTCAGAACTTCACTTACAAGGAAGATATTTATTTATATTTTCAATGTTGAAAACACGGGTTAACGATAGAAACAGCTAATAGATGCTATCGAAGATGCTGCTATCGCTGTGTCAGCGTTTAGTATTTCACTTAGCATATCGACGGACATCAGCTCATCCGTAGCTACAGCTATACTGCTTGCTGTTTGCAAATAACCTTATCTTAAGGCTTACCTTCAAAACGAGTACCAACATGTATTAGCAAAACTATCAAAACAATCAGTTTGTAGCACATTCAGAATTCGATTGAGATAGAGGTAATGCCATGCTGGATAGCAGCTGAACCACACACGGTCGCACCGACGCAGCGACCTCTCGCTCATGACACCACCGTAAAGTGACAGCTATGCTGTCGAGTTGTGCGGTTTGTAAGTAGCCGGTGGCTCATTGGAGCGGAAGAGGTAAGAAGAGCAACGCGTCTGCATGACAATAATGTGAACGTCAATGAGCGTCGCCAATCGTCGTCGGCTCCAATTGCTCGTTTACCCCCATATACTATTAAAAAAACGTGTATAATTGAAGTTCAGCGCAAAATGACACAATGATATATTCAAGCAAGCAACGTTCCATGAATAGGAGACAAGAAAATCATTTTAATGTCACTTTTTAAAAAGGACAACATCACTCCAAATGTATACCGTCCCATGTGATAACTCTCTCATCTCATCTGACAAGTCTCCGAAATATTTTGCCATCCTAACGCAATTTCAACAATTATCCTCGTATTATCTGTTTGGTGACGTCCGTGATGTTTGCCGCGTGCTCTGCGGTTGATTTTGTTACGATTGTTTGGACAAAGAAACATTCAGTAAACTCCGCTCTGTAAATCGTTGAGTCACAACAAATGTCTGGAATAGTCTTAAATTTAGAGGGCACGCTTTGGATATCAAGTGGAAAATATTAATATAAAGGGTTTGTCTTCAAACTGTAATATTTTTTTTGTTATAGCGTAGGAGCACCAAAGATCAGCCGGAAGCATTTTAGTGACTACTGACACCCATTAACACCCGTTTAGCCTTTCAATGCCTTTTTACTCCAACTATTTTGCAATCGTTGTAATAAGTAATAAAGATAAAATTTATATTATTTTATTTATAGACAATAATACACCTTCACTTAAGTCTACACACTGCAAGAATGTAACGCATGTTTGTGTAAAAATGTGTATACTCGGCAATATGCTCTCAATCAGTTTAATGAAACAACTTTAAAGTTTGCATTCATACGGTTTCCTGTATTTATATTAATATAAATTACTGCAGGATATGTTTTTACTTGCAGCCCATCTGCAAGTGAAATAAAATCTAAAACGTATATATAAAATACCGCATGCAGTAATGTATAGGGTATGACGTAGGTATTATTTCTAAAATTAACACTGAAAATCAATGGGATCAGTTATACTTTACATGATTTAATGCTTGGCTTAATCCTATAGAAACTACACATATCTCACATTAAACTAGAAAATTCATGTTAGAGTACAAATTATTTGCACAATATATCAAAGTTTTAGATCTAAATAATTTTCTTGGACATATTTTTTTATGCAATATACCGATTTTAGTAGATCGGTACCTTGTATTTACTGATCGTTTGGATAACACAATTTAAAACTCACCCCGTGACTTCACGCAAGAATAATAAAAAAGTAGAAAGAAACTCTTAGAGGTTTAAATGATTATTTATATACAATGTTCATTCGAAAATATTTGAGCATAATACACTTTACATCGTACAACCTAACGAATATTAAAGAGTCATTTTTATGTCTAGCAAAGGGTACAAGCGACATATTTGTATAGCAGGATTAGGTAATTTTAATGAGCCTATTAAAGTTGAATGAATAAAATATTTAAGTTGTGAGCTATAAAATATTTGAAATAGCAAAAGATAGGAATACATTCATAGGATTTTGCGCGTCAATTAAGCGCATTTCGCTTTCATTACAAGATATAAAATAAATTTAAGCAATTATTAAATTTTATTATATTTATATAATACTGGATTTATTTTCAATACTTTTATTGCTTTTATTACGAATAAATCTTATCTACTATTTTTGAATCTATACATACTGCACAAAAATACTTGATAATATTTAATATAAGCATGCTTCACAAGGCACTATACTAGCGAGATTATCCAACAACAAAAATGAAACAATATGAACAGCTCCTATTAAATTCGGTTTGAAACTCCGAAATGTGCCCTAAATTATATTCGAAGGCGGTAAATCAATAACGTTAAAACTTGGAAAACAAATGCAAAGTTGAATGGAAAATATAACATGAACAACTTTCGAAGCCTAAGACTTGATTTAATAAACTTATTCTACTGTTAAACTTCAAGCGCATTCTCCGGCTCATATAAGCTTTCATAAACTGTATATCTTATAACTATATTGGCGTTTGTCTTGCTTCTGCTATATCGTTTATTCATTATAATGAAGATATCTATAGGAACACAGTATTCACTGAAAGTCTAACACAATTATTGTTGGTCAAAAAAAAAATACGCAAAATTCAAATACGATGAAACTCTCATCGATTAACAAATGATTCGTAAATGGCATCTCACACTTTTGTGGTTCTCAAAATGAGTCTTATCTTAATTGCATCATAATCGAGACCATTTACAAATTATTTCTTTGATGTGGCTGTAAAATATTGAGTGTCGATAAATGTTTGCATGAAAACAAATAAATTTACCAGTTTACATCATAAATTTATCCATAATCACAATAATTATTTAATATCGTGTAGTTTAAAGCACGATAATTTTCGTTAAACCAATTATAAATATAATTAAGCGTGACAGTAATGATTTTTATGGATTAAACATTAATCTTTTTATTTTATCATTCAGTTTAAGTTCTTCTATTAAAGTATTTAGGAAAATATTTGAATGCAAACTGATATCACAGCATTTTATATAATCGGATCTAATCCCGACCCTTCATTATTTACACAGCACTTCCGACACGATACTGAGCGCGTTAAGGACTAAATAATTTGTTACAAAAGAAACACTTACTTTATTCAGTACTCAGTCGCTTTCAACAATACTAGAGTCAATTATTATCAACGCTTAATATACTATACAAACTATCCGATAGCGCGAAGTGCGTTTTGGAGAAATCAGATTTTTAACAATTTCATTTTTTACGTGAACTTAAAGCGGAAAAGTGGAAAAATGAACACTGAACGAATGATTTTAAAAACGGTTAAAATTAGACGGTACTGTAGAGTCAAATAAAATTGGTTTAAATTATTTTTAAAAAAAGGTAACACCGCAACGTACAAAAAAAAAATCAAATTCAAACGCGAATGTCTGCAAATTTATATGTTTTTATTCATTTATAATAGCTGTTAAATAAGCATAGCTTAGGAACACGCAAACTTTAGCAATATATGTGCAATATTGTTTTAAAATAATCATGCGTACAAGTTAAAAGTAATGATTAATTGAATTAAAAAATATAGACGTTCGTACAATCACGTCGCTGCCTTCACAGTTCCGGTCAAAACAAACGTCAGTAATCTATCAAGGGAGGCTGACTGCGTAATGGTAGGCAAATCAATTTTCGTAGATCATTCCTTTACCGAATTACGTTTCCCCTCGTTCACCAAACATAAGCTCACAAACATTTGAGTCATGACACAATCATTTATATCGATGTCAAGTCTGTACAAATACATTAATTCCTTACTAATGTTACTTTGCTAACAATGATAAAAAATATGATTCACTCATACAAACATTTTCTTCGATTCATTAAAACAAAAGGATTATAATTAATTGTTCTAGGAATTCATTTGTGCATACATATAAGTAGTCATTTATTTCTTTTATAGATATAAATAATATATTTTTTTAAATTAGGTGCTTTTTGGAGTTATAAATATTTCTCTTGCATATTGTCCTGTTGGTGCATTACAAATACTAGTTTATTTTTCGTATTGAGATTACAACGGATGGATTGAGTAAGGGTTGGCAAATTATCGGATAGCTGTTTGTACCGCGCACCTAATAATGATGTGGTTAGAGGATGACAGTAACCTATCACCGCAGCGAAGCGACGATCTCGTTGCTCAGTGTGTTCTGATGACTTGATGTGCTCATATTTTTAGAACATTGCTGGAAATTATTTATTATATTATTTACATGTAAGGCACCTCGTGAGGTCAGTCAGTCACTCTACAGTGAGCTTAGAGCTAACCTCTACGGGTTCTACAGTTAGCTTTGTGGGGTTCTGTATATTGATATAGATTGATATAATCTATATGTCGTAGCCGTATTGTATAAATCGTCGTATAACATTCAAAAACAGGGCCGTTTCTTTGTAACGTGCTCACGATAAGCCAGATTGTCATTGCGAGGAGTTCTGCAATATGGCGGCTGACATTTAGCCCCATTACATCTTTTGATTTTAGGCACTGATAGTGATCGATACTAGAATGAAATTTGACCGAGCGTTTTCATTGTAAATAAAAAAATAACCTAACCACGAAAGCTTTACCACCTTTACTTATCTGTATTCGACATTCGATGCCATTGTTGCTGTCATGTCAGGCAACGCCGCTAGTGTTAAACTTAGGAACTGAAACGTGTCAAAAGGCGGATAATGATTCACTTTATTTCAACAAGGCTAGCTTTATTGAATATCGTATAACGCCGAACTCTTTCTGGCGCAATTTCACTGAGCTGTATTCAGTCCGGCTAAACGTTCTCCCCCTACTAGATAATACGGTCCTGTTTTTGAAAATGGCTAGTCGTAATCAAATACGGCGATTTAGACAATCCAAGTATTAAGCTAAGAGTAGATTTAAACATGCAGAAAATAAAACCTAGTCAAAGTTACTTAATAACGAAAATAGTCTGATTCAAAGTCATGATTGAATTTTTAAAACGTTCATCTTTGTTTCATTTCTATATTTTGTATTTTAGTCTGATGACAGCTCATTACATCTTACCTACTTATCAAATTAATGATCTCGTAATTTGTCAACGAAAAATATATATACATTTTGTTGATAAAAAAACAATTTTCCACTTCTATTTAGTTACGTCCTACACACTATTTATGGTAAATAATTAGAGATAATAGTACAATAAAAGAAATAGTAATTAGGACAATTAATTTGATACACGTGTATTAAAAAATATACTATAAAAGAAGAAAATTAGAGTCATTATGTTAAAAGGAAAAGTAAAAATTAAAATGAGCATACCATTTGCCGTGACTCCCATGCTTTCATTGCGTTTTTATATTTTTCAAATTCATGGCACCAATCTGAGTAAACTTGTCTGTACTCCTGAGACTTGCTCGGTTGTGTACACCTACAACAAAAATAATGCCATAACATTCCTAAGAGACTTCCTCGGTTGTATACACTTACAACAAAATTACCAATATAATATACCTAAGAGACTTGCTCGGTTGTGAACACCTACAACAAAAATAACAACATAATATACCTAAGAGACTTGCTCGGTTGTGTACACCAACAACAAACACAATAACTTGTTTGTTTGCTTTTTGTCTTTTGAACGCGCTAATCGCAGGAACTACTGACCCGAATTTAAAACAATTTTGTGTGAAATAGTCCATTTATCGAGAAAGGCTATTGCTATATACTATGATGCTACGACTAATGGGACCGAAGTTACGCGGGTTAAATGGCGAGGTGACGCTGGTTGTCTGTACTCTGAATCTTATCATATAGTTTACTTTTATTTTTATAGGGAGTAACGAAGAGCTGGAGCCTTTTGTTTAACTACCGACGCCCACAGACATCCGCTTCACATATTGACCTCATTTCCTCCTCCCCTCCAATGGACCACTGAAAACTCACAAACCGCACGAATCGTAAGGGCATAAACTCTCACTTTACGGCGGCGTTATGTGAGCTACTTCTTTGTATGAAACAAATCATAAGTTTGAACCGGTTTTTGTCAGTGATATTATTTCAGTTTACCAATTCTTAGTATATAATGTTTTTAAAGCGGTAACTAGCTATCACAGTTCAGGAAATATATTCTGAAAGCAGACGGATGGACAGACAGCCTGCAGAGTATTAGTAGTGGGGTCCCATTTGTGCTCCTTAGACACGTAACCCTAACAGATAAAAGATGCGTTATTTTGATTATGATAAATCTAGAGGGTAAAAGGCTGGTGATTACAGACATTTTGTAAATCAACTCAATTAGAAATATTGATTAACTGTCCAAATTTAGCAGAATACTCCAGATTCAGGACTTAACATTAGATGGAAACTTTAGATTGAAATCTCGTGGGAATGCGAGTCGTTATCAAAATTATAATTTGTGTGACGAATCAAATTAGCGTTTCAATTAATATATTTCAGAAATAGCGCCGGTTGGATACCGAGAGAATTGACAGCAATATCTTATTCTAATATTACACGCCTGTCCCAAAATGGAAGGTTTGTTTTTAGGTATATGCATGTTTCAGGACGTGCCTATACGCAGGTACACCCTGAAGCCTAAGTGTCTTGACAAGTTTTAACTGAGATGTTTTTTGATTGACTTAATAGTCACAGTTTGGATGCCCATATTATCTCACCAACACGGCATACTGGCTCTTTATTTTTCTATTGATGTATCATCTCAAAATACTGCTCACAATATGATAAAAATGTACTTAAAAAAAAAAAAATTGTTTTCAACGCGGCGTTAATTTCAGGAACAAGAAGTCCGTTTTGAATTTTTTTTTGAGTATCAGCTAGTCAAATATGTCCAAGAAGTCTGTATACTATCACACTTTGACAAGAAGCGACAGAGAGCATGTGAAACTGCGAGTTGTTGCTACTTTTATTAGTAATTGGCAACTGGAAACACTTTCTCGTCCATCAATCGTCGCGGCTCCCAAGGCAAGTTTTATCATTCTCTCGAGGTCCCTGCGATCATATGAAAGGGTCACGAGTGCTGGCCGCTGTCGATCCTGGAGACACAGGAGTTGCAAGTGTGGTGGGCCAAGTTTCAAAAAAGTTTTTAGCAAAGTGAACGTTACCTGTATATATCGATGTCCAGGTTATAGGAGGCAATGAGCGTGGGGCCGAAGTAGCACTCGTAGCGCCCTCGGTCTGACTCATTCACAGACAGAAGGACCAACCCTCGTTCTGACGTTTGAAGCACGCGCTCCCAGCTACGTAGGAAAATTTGAATATTCAATGTTTGGAAAGTATATCGAAAACCCATCACGAAGGACATCTATACATATTATAAAACAAAGTCTCCAAAAGTGTGAATCTGTATGTTATTGATATTCTCAAAATCTACAGAATAGATCTATACCTAGTCTTGCCATAATAGTAGTAGCAAAGAAAAAAAATCTTTATGGATTGCACATAACATTAGTTAGTTTTACAGTGTGTTACTTTAATACACAACTATAAAAGAATTAAACAATGTGTTAGTTTCATACACAAATATAGAAAGTATAAAATAATATAAAAACTTATAAGAAGTGGTCTTGCTGTAACTGCATTAAACGTTGAGGCCAGTTATCAATTGAAGCACGCACTCTTTACATGTGGAAATTCTTCACTGTCAATCGTATGATTTGTTTTGGGACTCCAAATTATCATGGCGTTTAGAGCAAGCTTTTGTTAGCGTTCAGAGTATTCTTTATAACTGACCATAAATCATAATCCAGCGGATTAAGATCGGGACTAGACGACGCTCAGTCTTCAGCTCTGATGCACTCCGAGACGTTCGCTGCCCTATTCATCTTTATTTTATCAGTTAGGGAGTGTCCAATATGTTTGTTATAGGCTGCGAGTCCTAAGTCATCGCCTTAAATACGCGACATAGTTCTAGGTGCTATATTCGTTAACCGAGATAAAATCTTTTGGTTCCGGGCAGGATTCCTTCGAATTCTTTTCCTTCTTCTTCTTTGTCACAAACAAAGGAAGTTTCCCTGTACTTATTAACGGTCTACGGTACACAAACTTTTGACTAATAGCAAGTATATGGAGAGTTTTAAAAATTGCATTTACTCCTTACCTACTTTGTGTAATGCAATCACAGCGATTTTGTTCTCTTTATCACTACATTTTAATATCGCGAAATAATGTAAAATGTATTGGGGCCAAAATTAGGAAACGCAATGAACAATCATATAAAAATTACAGATTCCAAATTCAAATTTAACATTTCTTTTAAGTGTCTGTTACAATTTTTATGGCCAGTCTAAGCACAATATAGTTTCCACCAACGAAAGTAATAATTGCAAAAAATGTTTTAGTGTATAATTTGTTATGTTTTCAATCCAGCATGTATCATTTATGGATAAAATCGGGGCGAATCTAAATATATAAACAGTAATTAATATTCGATCCTACGTAAATGGAATGCAAAATAAAATATTTAATGGCAAATAATTAATATTTATTTTATTTTAATCATAATCATTAACATTTATCCAAGTATGTAATTAAGTGGTGGATACATAAAATCTGAGATGACGATATTTCTTGAAATCTTGAAACCAGGTCACGCCCATTCTTCTTAAACGATAGGCCTGTTTCTGTTAACAAACATTGTGCTGGGTTTCTACAAATGACCAAAACAAAATCCTCATATTTTCCCCATGCCCTATTGTCTGTCTGTCTGGCCATCTTAATGTCGCAGTTTTTACCCTTCATCGATTTTTTATTTCCATTCTTCACTGAACACCAATAAATATTCCTAGGCTTTATAAGCAACTGTTTTATCGGTTTATATTGAGGAGGACGGTATAATATTCTGAAGTTGATTAATACTGTATTATTAAAAATTGTAACATGTGTATCGATACAAATTCAATTACAACTTAAAAGAAATAACTGAGTGTCAAAGTTTTTACTAGTGTCGTAAGAAGAATAGAACGAATTAAGGTGTGTTTAATAAAATTGCCGTCGACACGTTTTGCTAAAAGATTCCTGAATAATTCTACGTATAACTTTACAAATAATATTAAATATCATCCGAGGAATATACTTAGTGCTTCACTTACTTCTTTTCTTCATCTATTGTTGTACTTCTTCATCAATTTTCAATCATTTTCTGGTACCTTAAGGCATCATTTGAGGTTATGAGGACGATGAAAGAGATGGATATGAGTAGCATGAGATCGGTCGTCTTAACGTTCATTGAGAGAGGCCTATGTCCAGCGGTAGACCGATAAGGGCTGATAATGAAGAAGGCCTCGTTTACACGAGAGCCATTTTATCGCGCGTTAATAAAGCTCTCTAAATTTCGTAATATGGTATAACATACTTATAGATATACGATTAAGAACCAATTTAGCAGGTTCCTGTTTAAGTCCGTTTTAGGAAATTAACAAGAAAATAAGCAGGTTCCTGTTAAGTCCCTTTTAGGAAAGTGACAGATTTCTTTTCACAGATTCCGGTAGGAATTAATTCATAATGAAACACTATGAGGTAGTTCTGAGTTAAATATAGAATAGTTAGTTGACATTATAATAGTAACTATAGTAGCTAATAGTTCACTGATAATTTGTTGTTTTAGTCAAACATTGTGTATCAAAGAGGGAATAGAATATACAGATATCATAAAAAAGAAACCTCAATTCTACTTCATTATTGAAATATTATGTAAAATCTTTGACAAAAATGCCATTACGTAAATAAATGTTAACAGCATAGACGTCATACACTAATTATTCATAATATGTATTAAAGTCTACATTCTAGAATCTAAAGCACAAGCACTAGAACAGTTTACATAATTTATTAGTGTGTTATATAAAGTGTAATTAGATCTCATTCATACACATTTTTTATAGCATTATGGGGCAAACGAGTAATCGGATGGAGCATTTTGTTGACTGCCGACGCCCATGGACATTCGCATGATTGCATTGCCCTCCTATCCTCCACCCCAAGAGGCCACTGGCTACTCACAAACCGCAGAAAACGCGACAGCGACACTGTTACTTTACGCCGGTATCAAGTGAGCGATAGGTACTTCCCTGGTCGTACCGGCCCACTCCCGTTGTATAGGAGGATGTAGGTCCATAGGAGGAGGCTACCTCCTCCTATGCAGCCTGGCACTATCTCTTTCTAAAACCTGTTATAATACACACATTTTAATAAGAAACTTAGTATTAAACTTCTATTGTTCCATCTTGCTTCCATCTATTTAACACAATAAATCACCGCCAACGGTGTAAAACTTTTTACAGACTTAAACTTACTTATAATTAATCTTGTAGCGGCCTTTCTCTCTGGAATGATGATACCAGACGACGTTTTGGTCTTTGAGCGCTTCTGGCGTTTTGCCAAACGCGGCCAGGTGTACGCTCTGCCCGTAGCCGGCACGGACGGTGCGCAGCGGCGCGCTGGCGTCGCAGATGGTGGGTGTGGAGTTTGTCGCGTCGTGTAGGAGGCCAGGGCTGTACGCACGACAGCCGCCACCTTCCTTATCCCACCCGCAGTACGGGTCGAGCACGCAACGTATGCAACTATCATACCTGTTTAAATAATTACTAAGTTAAGGGGTCCACCACGAATGGAAAATTTTCAATTGTAAAATATGTTCTCCATTACACTACAACACCACTTTGTTAATGCTTACAACTACACATGCATGTCTAAATGGTTGAAAAGCTTTTGAGTGAAAAAAAAATCACTCTCAAAAATTTCTTGTAAAGTTATGAAATAAAAGTACGAAGTTTTAGCCTCACGTATAAATATTTCATCACGATCAACTTTTATCCTAAGCACTGTGGGTACACTGTATCTGTTTCTGTTAACATTAAGTAGATCACCACCTACTTACTACTCGAATTATGAAATCTGTGCAGCGGAAGAAAAATTAGGGACCAGACTTCGGTATATTGGCATAGGATCGAAACAAATAATATGTGCAACGCAGGATGAAAGTGAGTTTCTCCCTTATATTATTTTACATTCCGCTTTTGCCAAACTTGTTGTTGATGAGGTGTGCGGTCTCTAATCTTACCCCTACGTTCATGTGATTGGCGCGGCTAGAGTCCGTTCGTTTACAAGCAACTTTTGGAAATACTGTCCATGGACGTTCGTAATCAATTATTCCTAGGTTTTATAAGCAACTTATACTTTATGGGTTAACATTGATAATGACATTATAACATTCTGAGGATGGTCAATGTTATATTATTAAAAATTGTAACATGTTTCAAGGTGCATATACAATTTTATATGTGTTATAATTTTTTATTTGGACCGATAGTCAAGAATATTGGGATATGTTTATGGTGTCTATATTGGTGTGGGCCTATATTATGCATAATATAGTGTGATAGTCGATGTAGACGTACCAGAGTATCTACGGGCTTATATAGATCTCAAAGCATTTCGTAAAGTGAAAAGAATGGATGAAACATTTTCAAAGAACATGCTCGCTTTGGGTCCGTGGCAGGCGAATTGTGACCTAATTTCGGCCTAAGATACCACAGATTAAAACTGAATGTACTATTCCTATAGACGAGTGCTAGCAGAGTTTTGAAACGTTTATTTTCGTACTACAATACAGTGAAATCCTGGCCTAGCTACTTTATGTCGCTTATTTTAGTTTGGAGATCTTTTTGTCAAAGCAATTATGGTGAATACCATAATTACTAAAATTGGAAATAAAATTAAATTCAGTTTTAATCGGGATTTTACTGCCGGTTGCAACGCAGATTACGTCGAAAAATCTATTTTATTAGGAGACGTTAGGCGACAATATTCCTTAGTTGTAAGGTTGTTCGTGCCCACTGCTGTTAGGGTTTATCTTTAGTAGCAGGTAAATTCGATTAACTGACTCAAAAAGAAGAAGAAAATTGCGTCGGAACAGCTTCCTTTTCGGATGAGTTTACATAAACTCGTTAGCTGCCATGCCACCTCGTCGAAAGTGGTGGATGGTACCCACACAGCAAATGTGTGTATTTGGCGCCTATCTGCGCGAAGCATACATTCCATTGCAAACCATCTACCGCCGAATCTGCAGGGGAAGCTGTCGCAACCGGTTGTCTGTGGCAAGGGTGAGCGCGTGTGCGCGTCGCGACGGCGGTTGTGCGCGCACCGATTCGTCGCCCGCAGCACGCCACACCTCGACTATGCGTGTGCCGCGGCCCGCCACCTGCACTATCTTGTACACCCCGCCAGCATTTCGTAAAGCGCGTGTGCGCGTCGCGACAGCGCCAATGCGCGCACCGATTCGTCGCCCGCCGCACGCCACACATCCGCCACGCGCGCGCCGCCACCCGCCCACTGCTCTATCTTATACACCTCACCTGCGTCTGATATAGTGCAACACTTACCTATGCGAGCACGCATGCAGCGGTAGCTGTCGCAGCCGGTTGTCTGTGGCGAGGTAGAGCGCGTGTGCGCGTCGCGACAGCGCCAGAGCGCGCACCGATTCGTCGCCCGCCGCACGCCACACGTCCGCTACGCGCGCGCCGCCGCCCGCCCACTGCACTATCTTGTACACCTCGCCCACATCTAATACAGCACACTCAGTTAGCAATCCGATGAAAGTACATTGGGCTGCTTTTTACTTCCACATTATAAGTTCAGGTCCGAAAAAATAAGCACACTTAATTAGACTATAATTAATTAATTAATACTTATAAGATAAGAGAACTATATTCTCTTACCTTATAAGACCGACCAATAACTAAGAAGAACCGGTTTCGTCGGTTACTATTATAGTGGTAGCTAAATTATATATAGCTCCAAAAACTAATATATGCTACTACTAGTTCTCTTTTTTCGGTGTCGCCATTCTTTTTAATAGTTAACCTTTTTTGTTGTAATTCATATAGGAACTTTTATTTGACGTTTACATAGAATTGACGGAATTTAAGTAAGATCGCAATCAGCGTTTAGAAATTGATTATTTAATTATCGTTTTTTTATAATTTTAACCATTGTTACTTATTAAAATAGTTTTAGTTCAAAATAATTTGTGATAACTTTTTCGTATATTTTCAAAACTGTCAATTTTAATCTTATAATTTCTAAAACAAAAATAACAGTTATTTACAACATATACGTTGCATTTAAAATGTCAGGCTGTGTTATTACAATGCAAGCGTCAGAGAATGGTATTTAAGAATATATAATTATACATGTAGAGAAATTTACATACAACCACATCTGCAGAACCCTTGATCATACCAGATCCACCGTTAGGTATGTACGACCGTAGGTGATCAAACAATATTTAATTAATAGAATAGTAGATAAATCATATTACATGTAACTTAAACGAAATGAGACATTTTGGGTCGTACGTACCGATGCTAATAGGCCTCTCGCATGATGCAACAGTCATCTCATGTCTTTAAAACTATTTAAACCCTATCCACTAATCGTCGACGAACGCTCATAGCAATGCGATGAAGCTGTGTTGGGCTTCTCTTCGCTTCCACAGCACAAGTGCCAGTCCAGAAAAAAAATCACTTACTGGTGCCAGCGTAAAAGACGGTGTAGACGATGTCTCCCCCGGGCATCTCCACGTACTGCCTGTCCACCACCAGTGTGGTGAGAACCAGGTCTCGTTTGTAGAACGCCGGGGCGTCTCCTTCCTGTCGCACGGCTGAATCCATAAGTGGATGCGACCTACGAACACGTTATACAATAAACATTTGCTATGAGTTTGTTGTTACCTATAAAGAACTAGTCTCACTTATTCTGATAAACAGTTTCTATTAAAAATAAATTGACTAACCCTAAAAAAAACTGATTTTATTCCTCAAGGCCCAATTAATTAATCAAATATATAACGACGTGCTTAATCAATAAATTTTGTTTCTGTATTTTGATACCTGTATTTTTTTGGCTATGTTGGCATCACGACTAATTACCAGTAAACACTTAAGCTATTTAACCAACGAATTAGACATGACGGGTTTAACAGGTTACTTCACTATCCACGACTACAGAAATGTTACATTATTACTTAACTCCAACAGCAGTCTGTGAAATCCAAATTTATATATTATTTGCCACTTACGTTCCAAACGGGAACTTTAACAGGAACCTGTGAAATCGGCATTGAATCTCTGATAGTTACATCTAGTATAGAGTATAATACCATCATTTATGTACGTATGAAACTAGTAGGTTTCTATTGATAAAGTGTATTATAGGTTTATCAAAGTGTTAGTCAAAATTCAACAAAGACATAATACACACATTTTTCCATTTTATTTAATGAATACCATCCTATCAGATGAATAGATATTCATATTAACTTTACCTAGTTATATTTTACGGCAATTCTCACCACCATCCTACACAGTTATTTATCGCGGGCAAATCTTTATTTCAGAGAGCACGAGGTACCTGTGATAAGCAACACCTAGACAAGAACTAGAACTTCAAGACGCAGGAGAATGTAAACTTGATTGTGACAATGGTCTCTCTTATATAGGAAAAACAAAAAGATCAATCAAAACTTGCTACTGAATTATAGCAGACACGAAACACTGTTGCGTTAAAAAATCAGCAGTCTGTGAAGACACGAGGTTGGCCCCAGTCATTACAATTTGATAGAGCACAAATCCTAGCGAAAGAACACATCCAAATTTCAACGGAGAAGATGGCTGGGTGCTTCCTTCTGTGTGGGATCCAGTTAGAAGCACAATCGAATCAAAATGAAAACGTAACACCTCACAGCTGTATGATAAAATAAGCGCTAGGAAACAGCTAATTAATTATATAATATCTTCGGGTACTTTTAATAACTTATGACATCAAAACATTAGTCATCTTATTCCACCCGTGACCGTGGGAGGTGTAAAGCTTCTGAATCGTCGGGATCGTAAAATACTTCCTACTGCTAACGCTAAAATTCGTTAAAGTTATTTTATTATAATCTATTTTTTGCTCGTGTGGAAACCCCCACGGGTACCATCACAGCTGGGCCATGAATGAGATGGTTATCTCGGACTTGACCCGACTAAAACCACACGGTGTTCCATCCCGGTGTGTCGGTGACGAGGCGCCCGGGAATATCCTAGAAAAGATGATCCCGGGACACATTACCAGACTTTGACTACCTGTTGAGTCAAGATTTGCGGCGGGCCTAGCCCGCTACAGCTTGAAAGGCACGCGCGAAACACGTCACGCCACCCACTTTGTCCAGATTCTGCTACAGCGTGGGATGCGCCCCCAGGGTAGCGCTCGCAGAGGCTGGACATCATTGATATCACATAACCCTCTGGCGTCCGGTGTGACTCTGCAGCATGGAAAAGTACTTGTATTTTCCCGCAACCTCTCCGTTGTACCTTTCGCGGATATAACTCTCTCGTAAAAGAAGACGGTCGCATTCCAAAAGTTCTCGCTTTAGATCATAGCCTGAACGACGGTCTACGTTAACTTTACCCCAATAAACACGAACACGTGTAACCTCGTTGACATCTTAACTCAACTTACACATTCGTCGGATTCAACATTATTCAATATTCCATGCATACAAAGGCAACTATAATTATTATTGACAAAGTTAGGACAAAGGGTCAAGTGATGAAGTACTTCCCTTTAAGGACGCTCAAGAGTAAACTTTACTTAAGAATTCGAGCCGTCATTTTCACTTAATGATTTTAAGAGATTATTCCCTTGATAAATAGGCTTCTTTAGTTATGAAACCAGTAGGAATTTAGCTGTGATTTTGAATGTGAATTATTGGCTACTAGTTGCCAAGCAACATTTTGTATTATTTTATATATTCCCTATCCCTATTATTTTATATATCATATAAAAGAAGAGTATTGCTTATTAATTTAATCTAGTGATCCAGCACCCAGCGATTGAAATTCGATCCCAATAAAGTAGAACCTTTCCTAAAACAAATTATTGTGTTTGACAATGGATACTTTCATTACAAAATGTGTACTACATAAGTACGTGCCGTAATGAGCGTATCATTTCATTTATTTAAAACAATAAAATCTAACATTTTATTTTAAAATATTAACTTTTTGCCCATCGTCTTTTCCATTCTCCATACAATCTTCAACTTCACCAAATTTCGGAACTCTCCGTTCGCGCAGTTCTTTATTAAAGTGGAGGTCATTCTTTCTTTACGTATCAATGTATATATATCTTGAATTTTTTTTATAGAATAGGGTGTAAACGAGCAATCGAACCTTTTTACGACTACTGACGCCCATGAACATCCACATAATTGCTATGCCGATTTGCCCCCCTTCGATCCCCCCCCCCCCCAAAATGTATTACTATATAGGGGTGTAAAGTCTAAACAAAACAGTTGTCACCATCCACAGCTCATTTTTTTCATCTTTATAAAAAGAAATTAACATTTTGTCTTCATCGTATGCATGTGGTAACGTTGATGTAAGTTTACACAATTAAAAAGTGACAAAGTGTTCTGTTGTCGATCTCTGGGTTCAACTTAAACTATATTATTAGTGAAAGCAATAATAAATTGGTTCTAATTCTGTCTTACAATCAGTTAGCATGCGGGTGGCTTGTGAGAGTTCTGTGACCCAATTAAGGGGCACGTCGCGAAACTAATGTCAGATGTAACCTTGTAGAGATTAGTCTTAGGGGAGTACAAGACGATTTGTTCTGGTTTCCATTAACCTTATCCGATTTAATCTCATTTTATGAAAGTACATGTACCATGTACGTTACAAGTCTATATACAGCTTAGTGTGTTTGTAAAGTAACGAGCAATAGTTTTGTGTATTCGTTCGTAATTAGGTATTAAAATCCTGCGGTGCAGTTAGGTTACAATTATGAGTAGGAGTAGGAGTAGGCTGTGAACACTGCAACCGATCGTGGGTGGGTTTCGATGGGTGTGTGGGAGTTGCGGTCGAACTTGATACGTACTAAAACCCTGCGGGTGTCATCAGCCGACTACCCTTAAGTGTCCTGGATCAGTCAGAAACCGATCATCTCGGTGACTGGTTGGACCCTCATAAGGGACCGGACTGCATTCCACTCCTTTCTGCATTCCGCTAACACAATACACGCGATGTTGCGATTTGTGGGAATTCGAATGGAGCATTACATATCTGGATTAACTCTATGTCTGGTTATGCCTTTATAACATTTATAGCCACTGAAAGACTAACTGCGCATTTCCTTATATAGCCTCTAATGTATAGGTTGGACAAGCAGTGAATAATATACTTGTTGTGCATTATCTTTCAACGAAGTTGACCAAATACTGAAAAGTTACCGAGTTGCGTGGAAATTCGACGTTTTCGGAGACATAACATTATAGTCTGAATGATGCCTGAATAACATATTTTATAGCTCTTACATATAATTTACAAATCGTAATCTTCAATGCCGTGTTTTCTTTAATATGCCCAAGTAAGAAAATGTACCATGGTAAGAAATGTACACTGGTAGTCTGAATGACATGTTTTATAATCATAAAATATACTTGACGAAATTGGAATCTCAAAGGCCATGTTTTATTTAATATGCCTAAGTAAGAAAATAAGTAACACAATATGCCCCTTAGAAAAAAATGATATCCGGAATACCCGCCCACGCTCGGAGTATTTGACTGAGAGGGAAGAGGTTTTAAACTACCGCTTCGTGGACGAGGTAACTCCTAACTAATCTCAGATTATAATTTAGACACATTATAAATATACTGATATTTGCTAGATAATATGAAACATGCCTATTAATGTGTGGGTGGTGAGATCATAATTTACTTATATCCATGAAACATGCTATCCATTTTACGTAGCCTAAAGTAAAATTTATCGAACTACTAAGGTATAAGCGTGTAGCTTCCTTAACGACTCCAAGAAAAACACAGCTGGACTGTATTTTTTTTAAGGCGTTGCTTTCTGGACCAACATTAGCTATCTACATTAAATTTGTCGTGCAAGTATGTGTCCGAAGTGTGTAGGTAAGTAGGTACAGTAATGCTGTAACTGGGTAAAGAATTTGTTTTAAAATATGTATAAATTATGTTTGTATAGTAATGAAGGCTAATATATCGTAAATTCAAAAAATATTTTTTAACTCCATGCTTGATTGTTATTAAGTATTTCTTACCTTTGAAACCCTTTTTATGGCTTTAATTATGTATTATGTTCATCGTACCAAAAAATAAGATATTCCTAACATTGACTTTATCTTATTATAACACGGCTTGGATCGTGTTATTAATTACAAGCTAACTATTGTCTATGATATATTTATTACAAGCTAACTATTATCTATGATATATTTATTACAAGCTAACTATTATCTATGATATATTTATTACAAGCTAACTATTATCTATGATATATTTATTACAAGCTAACTATTGTCTATGATATATTTATTACAAGCTAACTATTATCTATGATATATTTTGCTAATTGATGATGAGGATGATAATGATGAAGAAAATATTTAAATGGAAGACGCCTGGCAATTCGTTACATGCAATTCAGAGTTCAGAGCAGATGTAATTATACATCGGACATTAGGCGCTTGGCAACGTAAAATGGTTGACTATAGTGCAGACCGTGCATTTTGCTCTTTTTTTATAACTAATTATTAAATGTATCGTTTCTAATTTAAGAAGAGAATACATTTATTTTTCAGATATTTTGCATCTCAGACATTTCGACACTTGTCAGTAGGCATAGTTATAAAAATACGAAAAATAAACCACAAAATAATAAAACATGGAATGTAGTGTATATGTAATATGCTTGATCAACAAAAGTTCAAAGTTGACTTTGCCTAAAAATATATTTATATACACGGATGCTTATAATGACAGTTCAGTATTAAATCGTGTATTTTTGTAAATCAATGGTAATTTGTTAGCTTCTATAAATACCTTATGAAGTTGAGAACGTTATCAGGCAGCGCTTCTGTGTTGTTGACACAGGTGCCCGGGCGTGGCTCCGGCACCCTCGCGCGCAGCACAGGCAGCCACGCCGAACTCGACGTCGCCTACACACAGTTACAGCTCTAAGTATACACAGTAAAGGTACTTTTGGCTAGACGATACAAGAACTTCGTTTCCATGCTTTCCCATCGCAACACAAGAAAGCTACCAAGACAGTCAAAATAAGATGCTTACCTCATATTGTTGTTTAACGGATAATTATAATGAAAATTATTATAGTTTACTTGGTTACCCAAGACCGACGTATCAGATGCTTTATATCAACAACGGTCACGGGCGGACTGAGGTGCCCCGATTACTTCTACTGTTAAGATGAACTTATGACAAGTTATCAAAAGCCTCCGAAAAATTACAATTACTTATAGCATCTAATACGCCAGGTTTACTAAATAACTAAATAAACCGCGATAAAATTTGCTAAAACAGTTTTATTGTAATGTTTACATACTTAGCATAGTATGTATATTATCTGAGCTTTTATATAGATAGTCTGTACCAGGACCACGAGTCACAACAAAATGATATTATATTATTAAACTCAGGACTGTAATGTACATTTGGCAATTTGGATATATACTTTACGTTATAGCCTGTGGACAAATATATAATTTATTTGTTCGTTCAAAGAATGTTAAACAATCGAACAAAAGGATGTAATGGAAATTGTTCCAAGGAGTTACAAGATTGAGCTTAAGAAAAAGAAATCATATTTTTATTAAATCAATGAAAGCTCTGTAGACTAAACACACCCGTTGATATTATTATTGTCAACATGTGCAATTTGTACCACTCTCCTCCTCTTGTTGTGTGATGATGCAGGGCCAGAGGCCTCCGTTACTAGTCAGTATCCAATAAAAACTGTTTAAACTATTAGGTTTATAAAAACCTCTGGTACGTCCCACACCATGAATCTTCGCAATTCAGCGAGGAGGGTTCGAAGATTTTCTCAACGATTTTTAATCCTGTCTGACATTAAGAGGTCACAGCGCCAAAAGGCGTCAACTGCTCGTTTTCCCCCTTATACTATAAAATAAGTTAATATTTCTTAATTGTAGATCAAATTAGCAAGTGACATCAAGCTTATATACATGGAAGTCATTCGACTCGTTAAATCCGGACCAATGTGTCCGCTATTCAGAAAATCCTATTGCCACTGAGTCGGCACTGCTCATCAACCGTATATACGAAATAAAGGAGGTTATACTAATTACGGGCCCGTTACCGCAGGGACAGTTGTCCCCTCGCGATCCCACCCGGGTTATGAGGTTCGCCTCGGTGCCCGTAGCCCTCGCAGATCATCTGCGAAGATGACCAGGATTAGTAGTTATACTAAATATGCAATAGCGTTATTATTCTACTAGGTGGATTGAAAACTACTCGGCCCAACACACATTCATTCAATTCTAAAAATCAAACCTATCCACGTTATTTTGTTCAGTTCGGACTAGTTCATTGTGTGAAGTTCGAAACGTGTGCGACATAACTTGTGATTTTATAATTTCTTTAATAAAGCAATCGAAATTCTTTCTGCAAATGGAGCAGACCCGGCAGCGTGCCGGCAATAAGAACCTCCATAAGAAGGGGCTAACACCGAAAGACATCCGTGACGAACATTAGGAGATTTAGCTCTGTATTCATAAGTCAAATAATCGATACAAGAATTCAAGCGCCTACTGACAAAAATATTAAAAAAGTACTTGGTTTAATTATGAGAGACCGCAGAATAAAACTTAGAGAGATAGCCGACACTATAGGCATCTCTTGTGAACGAACTCAAAACATCACAGACAACGAATTGGGTTTCCACAAGGTGTTGCGAGGTGGTTTCCGCGACTACTTTCAGTTGAACAAAAAAGGACATGATTGACTATTTCACGTGATTTTTTGGAGTGATTTGAAGCAGATGCAGATGATTTCTTGAACCGCTTTGTTACAGTGGCCGAAACATGGTTTCATTATTCTCCGCCAGAAATAAAACAACAATCGAAACAGTGGAGAAAACCTGGTTATCCACCCCCTAAGATGGCTAAGACGACTTTGTCGGCAAATAAAGTAATAGTATGCAGTAGTCTGGGACTCGAAGGGCGTGATTATGATGGATTATGACACAGAAAGGGGTCGGACTAAGGAATCGGATTACTACTATGTGCTACTACGTCGTTCACGAGAAGAAATATAAGAAAAGCGCCCAGGAATGCTCAGACCGTTTGATTACCGCCTTATTCACGTGATGGCATCGTAAGATTTTTTCTGTTCCCTGACCTCAAAAAGCACTTGGGAGGTCAAAGATTTTCGACAAGCGACGAGATCAAAAAAGCAGCAGACGTGTATTTTGACTATAGGGAATAATCATTTTTTTTTCAACGGTCTAAATCCTTTAACGGGAGATGGAAAAAGTGCATCGAATTTGATGGTGATTGTGTAGAAAAATAAAAATATAACTGGTTTAGTATGTGTTTCTTTTCTTGGTTAGGCCGAGTACTTTTCAGTCCACCCTCGTATATTCACCAGAAGATATGATTTACTTATGAATACACATTATTCAGACCTCCTATGGTATTGTAATACTTAATAATGATTATTAAGTAGAATCGTAACTATGATGACCCTAAATATATCATTGGAACTTGCTGTCAAATCAAATAACAATCCTTTTTCGTAAGCAGTATCTTAGACGTAGCAAACGTTGGATACAAGAAAATTGGGCACTATTATAATATTCTCGCATATTTGCTAGTCACAACAAGCTCAAATCATTTGTTATACCCGATAGCCGTTTGTTATAGCATCGTCGATCTAAAGCGAATCGCTTCACATTGAACTGCTGATCCGCACAACTCGTTTCAGTCCGTCCAGAATACGTGCAGTCGCGTCAGTTCTATGAGATGAATCCTCATCGAGCGTGGCTTTAAAGCGCTAGATCCTGTGTACTATTTGCTGACGGCACAAACCTGCTCTTTAAATCGACCGGCGAAGGCTTCATGTATATCGTCCATTGTGTACGTGCAAATTGCTGAACCGATTAAACCATCACTGGCACCAGTAGTGAATGCAGCGTAGAATTTACTCGAATCTCCTGGCATCTGGTAAACGCTCTCTGTGAAATAAATAGTTCATATAGTTCCTTCGGTAATTTCATTTATTTTAGTGTTAGTACTTTTGTGGTATGCCACGGTATTTTGTTTTACGATACTGACGTACTTAAATAGATTAATCTATACGTAAATCTCGCAAAAAATAATTTAATTCTATTAAATTAAAATTAATATTTGCGTAAAACATATATAACAAATAATACCAAGTTGTATAAGATAACTAAAAATGGTTGATTTCAGTTTATAAGATTCGTCACTGACATTACGAGAATGCTATAAATTAAAAATTATAATTATACATGATACACATAGGACCCCAAAATATTTTTAAGCTGATTTCATATCTCGCAGAGACATGAACAAAAAATATCGATCTTTACATCGCTTCTCAACGTAAAGATTTGGTTCTCGTAGAAGTATATGTATGCCGCAACAAGATACGCAGCGCCCTATTGATCTGGGGTCCTCTCATCCTCCCCAGGTGGCTGAGGGCCTTCTTGAGGTTTTAGTGGGGTAAATTTCTCCAAAGCTCTTTCTTCGTAACGAAGTGATGAGGCAGAGAACTAAAGTATCAAGCGACGAATAAGCTCGCCGCAAGCTAGCAATGGGCTGGTGACACACTCAGAAGCACAGATAGCAGATGGGTCAGTAAGGTTCTGGAGTGGAGGCCACGCTTAGGAAAACGAAGTGTTGATCGTCCTTTCCCCAGGTACAGTAGCCGCTCCGGGATAGATGCGAGTAGCAGGATATCGTCTTGGCGTTCATTGCAAGAGGACTATGTCCAGCAGTGGACTAATAAAGCCTGATAATGATGATTTGACTCTGGCTATTCGCTAACATCACACTCGGTCAGCGCGGCTATGGGGAGTAAATGCTTCGCGTAAAAAAAATCAACTCCCTACAGAAAAAAGGCTCAATAACCTAGCCACTGTGATTGTGAACCGGCCTAAAAGGCACAACAAAAACTTGATTATTTGGACTTTGTATTTGTCGGGTGAGCATCTATTCAACAGAAGCGAATGATGGTCACGATAAATTTTTAGAGCACAGTTTTTTGGTGTTCACTCATCGGTAATCATTTACCTTACTAATGTTATAAATGCGAAAGTGTGAATGGATGTTACTCAGTCACGCCAAAACTACTGAAATGATTTTGATGAAAATTGGTAATGTTGTAGCTCATGTTCCTGAATAAAACATAAGCTATGGAAATACTAATTAATGCACGTGGATTTGTCTGAGATCCACGTGGACCTGACTACCCGACCCCGCCGACTCAATTCAGCTGCAATGCAGTATGCAGGCTCTGTCGTAATGTCAAAATAAAGCACCCAGATAATTCACGCGCGCTGTGAAGGCATGGAGCGTTTAACATTGACTTATGAAAATAGCTCCTATACCGGTAAATCGATTCCAAACTATTTAAGGGTTTTGATATGAGTTTGTGACGTTTTTCAAGCGTATATTTATTATTTATAAACACTTTCCAAACAGTAGGTAGAGGTAGTGCCATGCTGCATTATCAGCTGAATTGGGCCGCCACGATCGGGAAGGTATTTGTGGCTCACATGACACCGCCGTATAGTGGGAGCTGTGCAGTCGCGTTTCGTATGTTTTGCGAGTAGTCGATGACCCATTCGAGTGGAGGAGGAAGGTAGGGCAACGAAGTATCGTTAGTCGTCGTGGGTATCGGTAGACGTCAAAAGGTTCCGCTTGCTCGTTTGGCCACCTATACTATACAATATAACAAATGCAAATAGCGTCACTATCTACTGAGGCACCATCCACATAACACAGACATAGAGCGTGGACCCTACTAGGCTACTAGTATACTGGCAAGTTGGGAAATCTTTGTGAGGTTCCAAATAGTCTAATAGTGGATACGCCAAAAGAGTGCAGCACACTTGCATGCCTATTACTGGTGCGGATATTTATAGACGCCATGAGAATGTGAGAACGAATAGAGTGCAGAACACGTAGAAGAAGATAAGATACGAAAGAAACAGAAATCGTGGCACTGCGTACAGTAGACGAAAACGGACTGGTGATAAAAAAACTGTGGCTGCGCGTCGGTCCCCGTAAGGTGTAAAAATATAAAATTGATCGTTTCAGTAACAATTTCCTCCTCCTCATTACTGAAAAACAACTAGGACCGCTTCCGTAACACTTCTTTTTGCGCTCGACCACGTGATTAATTAACACCCGCTGGCCTTACCCGTTTTCCCATTTCCTATTTACGAATATAAAAATCTAGACCCGTGATATAGATTCAAGTGGACTTTAAAATATACGATTATTATTTTTATAGTATAGGGGGACAAACGAGCAATCGGAGCCTACTGCCGACGCCCATGAACATCTACATAGTTATGACGATGCTTTGCCCTCCTTTTCAACTGAAAATGGACCACCGGCTACTACAAGTCGCACGTAACGTGAACCGTAGGTTTCACTTTACGGCGGTATCAAGAGAGCGAGAGGTACCTCCCCGGTCGTGCCGGCCGGATTTCATTGCATATCGTGGAGGTAGCGCCACGTATGGTCATGCACCATACGTGGCACTACCTCATCCTATGTACTACCTCTTACGGTTGCTGCGCTACTGCTGCGTTAGGCCGGCACGACGGCGTAAGTACTAAGCTGGTGTAACATCGGCATGAAATGGCTGGTCTGTCTAGTAAAGTTGGAGAAAGTTCTAGTTTTAGTTCTTCAATTTGGCTGCAATTGGGCCGGCATGACTGCGGTACCTCCCCGCTCACTCGATACTGCCGTAAAGTGACAGTTATGATGTCGCTTTTCATGCCGTTTAAAGTAGCCGATGGCCCATTTTAGAAGAGGAAAGTAGCGTAACGCATTTTCGTGATAATAATGCGGTTGTCTATGGGCCGCGGTAGTCGTTAAAACCCTAATTCCTCGTTTGCCCCCTATAATATGAAAAGAAAGTTCGAATGGTCACTTAAAAGCAATTTTATAAATGAGCACAATACATCTCCGTATTCTTCTATTAATCTGATACTAAGATTATGGGCACGTTTCATGTAAGGATTGGTTTTGAGTCACTTATACTTTTGTTGAAAATTATAAGTTCAATATGTGTAATGATTTATTGGTTTTGACGCTGCTTTCAATGAACGTCTGAAAAACCTATCAATGATGTGGTGTGTCAACGATATACATCTAACTGTGGATGTGGGGAATGATGATTTCAGTTCGATGGCAATGATACCTTTTACGAAACGCGAAAGACGAAAGGCAAACGAAGGAAACAATCAAATAATAATGTGGAGTTTGTGAAAGTTCCTTTTATGATTATCGTGAGTAAAATACCAAATTTATTAGAGGCCTTATTCAGTGTTTAAAAAATTGAAACAGAGAAAAATATAAACATCTAGTTATCATTATATTGACAAACTGAAATAACATTTTTGAAACAATGTACCGACGTATTAGAATAATCCTATTAAAAGCCCTACCTGTCTTCAAATGTTTTTATTAAATCAGCTATTTCTAACATCACAAAACAGAGAAGAAAATTATTATCAAGTTCGGAAAAAGATCTTTGCATCATTACATTGACGCATCTCATTGTTTTACAATTTTCTTTTTATCAAAATCAGTATTTGAAATACATACTTAAGAGAACTTTGTACGAATGAATTTATTTTATGTTAAGTAATAGACGCCCGTAACTGTTTAACCCACATCTTGAGTAGACACTACGTTTGCGCTCAACTCAGTGGCTGGAACATAAAAGCGGTCAATATTTGAATTTTAAATCGCACCCCAATCACTACTGCTGCCGACCCAACTCAATCTTAACCGAAGTTCCAAAATAAATTAGATGTATATGCATAATTGACGTTAAAATAGGGAAATGGTCCGAGTGTAAAACCGCTTGAATTAATTGTAACACGAGAAATTAAAACAGCTGTTCAAATACGACCGGAACAAAATATAGAGAATTGATAGCAAATTATGAGGTTGACTTTTCAAATAAATTTTTATAACCTCAAAAGATGTCTATGAACCTATATATATACTTATAGGTTATGATCTCTCCTTCAGTCATCATATTTATTGTATTTACAAACTAAGTTCTTCATCGGTAGCCAACTTCTGATCATCATTATTTCATCACAGCCAATATTAACATTATTGTTCATTGCCTATTCCCAAAACCTATACCATAAGGGCCCGGTATGAACCTAGCCATACTATTACTAAGCAGTGCAATGATCCTTCTTACCTTTAAAACTATGCAATAACAGAACTCCCCTTTTATTCAAATTTCTCTTCCAAGCTATAACAGTAAAGGCTGGAAAATATCTGATGTTTTCTAGCTTTTTGAATAGCTGATGATATGAAAAGAAGTCGCTAATAAGTTTATCTTGAAGGTTTACCTTAAAAGTTTTAAACTTTGAACTTATCACTTAACTTTGCTTGCATTATTTAATGAACGTACCTACGTGTCGAAAATATAATTATAAAAAGCACTCAACATGTCTTTCACAATAACGGTTTCAATGCAATTATCAAGATTGCTTTTAATCATTTCCATAACGGGATCGGATTAACATATTATGTGCGAACGTTTATAACACATATTCAGTAAGAGGTATGCTGCATTGCATTATCATTTTGCCGGAATGATCAAGAAGTAGCTCTCGCTCATTGATGATGATGTCGTGTTCTGTTGTAGTTCGTTAGTTTCCGGTGACCCATTAGTGGGAAGGAGTTTCCGCATAATTGATTGTATGGATGTCTATGACCGAATATTCTTTTAAAAAAAAATAACACTCACGTATTTCATCGAAGTAGAAGGGGAACTCTCCTGGTATGCTGCAGTTCAGTCTGGCTTTTAAATACGTGGCCCAATTCTGGCCCAAGATATTCTTTCCACCGGTGTCGTGCTTGCACACCCTGGCTACTCGAGAATACACTGCTTTGCCACAGTTCATGAACTCGACTGCGGTTTCCCGAAAAAAAAACAGCACGTATTCCCCGACATCGAAAGAACCCACAAAATGGGTCTCTGAAAGAAATAAACACAGTTACATAATATTTTGTTGGAATAGTGTGTGCGTCCAATTCATACGAGGTAAACATACACACATACAACTCAAACTTATAACATTTTTGAGTCGAGAGTAAAAACTTAAATTTTGAAAATTAACCTGCATGTGAATAAGATGATAATATATACGCGTCCTGTCGCATTTTTGACTTGTCCGGTTTTAAAATCATAACAATTATAAATGTCGTTATTATTTGAATTTTTATGTATTTACTGTTTACTTGTTAACAAAAATCATCATCATTTCATTTCATTTCATCGTTTCTCATATTTAACAAAGTGTTATATAAGCCGTATACTCACTATCCAACCATTTAGAATCGTACTTGAGCGTACGTTTGAAATTAAACCTCTTTTGTCCGGTTCTAAAATCGAAGAGGTCGTTGCGGAAAATGACGGGATCCGCTTTGGTGAACTCCGCGTTTGTCCCCGCGTATAGAGCCGGCAGTCCGCCGGGGTTGCCCCGGGTCACCCACACGGCCGTGCTGTTGTCCGCCGGGTCGTAGGGGCACTTCGCCACGCCGAGCCCTACTCCTGGCACGTACTCATGCCTCGGTAGGTGAGTCAAGTTCAACTGCAGACAGTAACTCGTTTATACACTTTGTTAGACTCGTTATCTTTGCTTTCATTAAAACAAGTGTTTATTTAAATGAAAGTACTACGCTGCTTAACTTACTAGAATCGGATTAGATAAAGGCTAAATTCTTAGCCTCTTTTGTGACATATAGTCTAAGTCTCTAAGCTGTTTTTGATAAAAAAATATGTTAGTTACAATTTATCAATTGAGACCTGCCTCAAATTCACTGTTTAATAAATGTATATTGTAAATGTACGCCGCTAAATAATTCACTTATTAATTGGAAGAGATAAATAAATTAGGACAAAGTGCAATGGTGAAGCTTGGCAACAAATAATTAGGGGTTCTAATGCTGAACGTTGTGACTACGAATAAAAAAGTAGGGGATCTAATGCTGACTGTTGTGAATATGCATAAAAAATTAAAGGCTCTAATGCAGACCGTTGTGGCAACGAATAAAAAATTAGAGGCTCTAATGCTGACTGTTGTGACTACGAATAAAAATTAGAGGCTCTAATGCTGACTGTTGTGACTACGAATAAAAATTAGAGGCTCTAATGCTGACTGTTGTGACTACGAATATACAATATGCTCGAGCAATAAACAGTGGAATCTATTGATGTTTATACTGACATAGAGCACCCAGTCCTTAGGGCTGTGTGCATTCGTCCCGCACACGTACAGTCGCTCGCCGTCTCCCAGCGGCTGCAGCACTCGGATGTGGTTTCTACACTCAAACGGCTCTGATTTGCCTTTGCTTACACATTGAGCCACGTTACTCGCCTCCAAGAGCAGTGCATCTCTCTGTAATAAAATCCAAAATATAAATTTATGTTTTAAGTTGACGCGAATATTACTCATTAAAATAGAACTACTTTTACGGATTCTATCGCGGTTTATTTAATTATTTAACTAGCCCGACGTTTCAGAAGCTTTACAGCAACCACCAGCAACCATGATTGCTGTAAAGCTTCTGAAACGTCGTGCTAGTTCAATAATTGGATAAACCGCGATAAAATCAGTAAAAATAGTTTTATTGTAACCAAAATATAAACATGATTGTTTTATTTAATTAGTTTATCTATATCGATACGTGTTTTCTTGATGATTGATTTGACTTAACAAATTATACACTTTATAGCCTTCATCGAGAATAACTGTATCCATTGGTGGAAACTACATGAAAATCAGTTGTGTGAATTTTGAAAAATCAACCCCCTCACAAAAACAGCTTTTGGAGACTTTGTTTCATAAATAAGCGTTAAGTATAGTCCGCCGATGTGTGCACACCACGCAACAACTACTTGAAATTCAATTCGAACTAAGGGAAATCGATTTTTTAATGTCAGATGCAGTGTCCTTTTAAAATTTCCACGATGTGTTAATTTGAATTTTAACATACGACCAGATTCGGTTATCAAATGTTATTACACTTATTCTATGGAAAATTTTTACATATTAATTTTTGTATGATAAAGAATTATGGAAATCGTTACTTCAAATATAGTATTATAACATTGTTGCCTAATAGTAAATCAAATGACAAGTTCTTACAATTTTTCGCGGTGGTACACAGATGTTACAAAGAAAACGGTCAAGTGTTTCGCCAGACTCGCGTACAAGTAGTACAGAAACGTACCTGATTCTGGGAGGGTACGAGAATGACTAATTAACAAGCACCAATTTGCAGATGTATGTACATGATTTGTATGAAATGAACAAAAAATATTAGTTTGTCTAGTGGTTTTTTCTGAGATATATAACACTTACTTGCTTCGGACTCTTTTTTTCGTCTATATCTGTTGTTAATATTTGAGTAAGATATTACAATCTTGTTTGTTACCAAATTTATTATTCTATTGCACCAGTGAGTACCCCTTGTCCTCTTTCGAGAAATGTACAGACCAACGGAGAGATAAACCTAATGACAACAGAGTGATCCAATAATGGGTCCGTTTATTTATATTGAAGCGTTCGAACTCACAAAGACAAATTATTATTATCGTCAAAGCCCATAGGGCTTAAGATTTAGTATTTACGAAAGCGAAATAGTTGCCGAGTCGGCTGTAATTGCTAGGGCAATCAAGGGCGGGGTAGCAGTAGCCGCCCTTTCTATCAACGAATTGATAATATCATTTATTACCGAATAATTTTACGGATTTCACTTGGACCCTTCCAAATTATGAACTGCAGATGATTTGATTTTTCTAAAATCACGAGAATAGTGGAGGCGGCTAGTAACAATTTGGATTAATCAATAATTTATGAATTGTTTTAAAAGTTCTCGTGTAAGTAAATATACATGACTGATATTCCAGTACACCAGTATTATCTATACACATATCGCACTACTTCCCCAAAAGCTGTATGTGTGATCGATAAATTTTCTCAACGGATTTTCACATGGTTTTCGTATACAGCCAGAGCGATTTCCGACGGAGGATTAACTTTTGTCGATCGATGGGTTTACAAAAATACCAAGATACAAAGTTAGCGTATCAAACCGTCTGTATAAAAAGATATGCGCAATGTAAAATTATCTACTGTAAAAACAACTTAAAACAATGCGCATATGGTTACCTTTATAAAAAATATATTTAGATTGTGCACTTATTTCACAAAGAGTCGGCTTTGTAAAAAGGAATCAAAATCATACACGTAAGGTAGCCAAGCCAACCTAGCCATTGCAAAAAATAAGTTACTTTTTTATAATGCTTTAGAATGACAGTGCCGTGCGAATTCGTGTATCTTGTATTTTTGTAAATTAATGTTTGTGGGATAAAATAAGGTGTTATATAAAAATATAAACAGATCTTGCAGCAATAGAGCAAGTTCACCTTATGTAACTATGCCTATAGTCTAGAATGTTCATCAGAACTACACCGTACTTATACGAGTACAAACGTACCGTAATGTGATTTAAGGAGGAGATTTCGATGTTATTACGTAATATGTACCTGTTGGCTTTTTTATAGAATAGGGGATAAACGAACAATCGGAGCCTTTTCACGACTGCCGACGCCCGTGAACATCCACATAATTACTATGCCGATGCGTTGCCAACCTGTCCCGTCCATTGGGCCTCAACGATCAGCCACGTTGGGGACAATATCCAAAAATTAAACGGTAAGCAAGCGACGAAAAGCGTCACTCTGATGTGACACTAGACCCGTTACTATTTTACACCTTCACTATTTTTATATTTTTCATACCGCCCTAATAAAGTGCTTCTTCAGGAGTATACGCCATCAGTAAATTATAATAATATGATCACACTAAAATGGTGTTAATACATGTGTTCCTAATTTCTGAGACATTAACATTTGCAATTTTAATTTAAACATTGTTCATTAATTCCCTTGTTAGCCAGAATACATAGCTATATAATTTGAAAGCGACACGCTTCTACCTTAGCTCTGACAGAACAGTACCCACCGCACGGTGGTATCCTTTGTCT